>JAVSCE010018573.1:0-60689 GCA_032199065.1 Smutsia gigantea | reverse complement strand
ACAAGTTTTGACTTTCCAAAATTACTTTGCAACCCTTTTCCTTAACGATAACAGTAGGGAACAGAGAACAACAGGCTATAGGATGTGGGGGTATAATGGCCTGACAGAACTGTAGCCTTTAGCTGTAAATAAACTAGGAGACTTCCAGCCTGCTTATAAGGATTTAAACCACACATTTAACCTGAATGAACTATATTAAATCTGGTCACATATGAAATAACAAATCTAAGCAAATATGTGTAGTAGTCTCAAACATTTCATTTTCTGTTAAATATTTGCACCTTTTAATAGTTTCATATTTATTTTACTTATTAAATAATTGCTCATCTCTTTTCTGCTTCTTAAACACAGTATTTATATAAAAGAAGTCATAACAGAAAAGCAGTGCCCCATATGTTGTGTTTAATGCATTTTAAATCATTGCTTTGCCCTTTTGTTTCACTTCATTTTTGTTTTGTCTTTTCATTTTTTAGAGCACCTTACAGAAGTACCGAATCTTAGAAGAGTCATTAACCAAATTTTTAAAAAATTAGGTTATTCAAAGTGCCCAAAACAATAATAATAAAAGACATCGAAGGCTTTGTATGATGTTATTTTTAAAACCAGGATCATCAAGTTTGGTTTGATTTTTCTAGAGGAGGAAATCAGAGGCATTAGGGCAGGAGGTGTAGAATCATGAAAAGGCAGCTTTCCCAGCATGAGACTGATGGAATAAGGGGCGACCCTGGCAGGACGCACATCTGGCCACTCTTCTCATTCTAAAGTGAGGCGTCAAGTCTTCTAGCTGGAGAACTGTGGTCAACTACTCAGACCACACCCTCCATGGCTTTGTAAACGCATAGATGTCTCGGGGGTGAGCACGGGGTCGGAGTTCCATCTCTCCTTTTCTGTTTGAGGCCTATGGAGGTGATGTGAATGATGACGTGACATGTAGTCCAGGAAAATCAACCCTTTTCAATCATTGTAGTTATTGAAAATTATTTTAAAAGTTTGTTAAATTTTAGTTATAAAAATTAGTTATAAAATAATTAAAAAAACAAACTTAAATAGTTGTTGGTGTTACACAGAGAAAATAACATTTATATTATATATTATATATGAAATTTTTATTGATTTTTCTATTAGCTAAGTCTGTGTGTGTGTGTGTGTGTGTGTATGTGTGTATGTTTTTTTCTCGATAATGACATTAGTTTTCTAAAGGTTAAAGCTGGAATATTACTTAAGTGACTGTTGCAATTCTTGGGCTTTTGGGAACTTTCTTAGGATGATTTTCTGAAGAAAGCCAGATGCAGGAGAAGAGCCGAGAAACCAGTGTGCAGCTGTCTTTGCATGGGCTCTAATGGTGGATTTTATACAACTGCTCACACCAAAACTCTGACCTAACGCTACCAGGACATCTAAGAACTGGAAGATGCCAAATCCATTTTATCTCAAAGTTTTATTACAATGTAAAAGTAAAAGTGATTCTCAAAGTGAAAAAACTGTACAAAAACCAAGTAGACACTAGACATAGTCCAATTCCTGGTCCATGCTTCTATTTTGTCCAAGGTACATGGTTTCAGGCTCACATTTACCTCATTCACTTGTGGCAACTGCCCAGCACGGTTATGCCAAGGGCAAGCTCTCTTGTGAAAGAAGGTAATGTTAATAATCACCTAAGAGCCTCTAGTTTTGTAATTGCTCTTTAATGAACCTTATACAAGACATCTCTGGAGAAGAAATGCCATGAATGATAATCCCAATTTTATTGATGAGAAAAATGTTGGTTTAGATATATTGAATCTATATGCTGAAAGTACTTTGAACTCTTCTTCATACACATGAGGTGACCTATTGTGATATTGATTATTACTATTATTATTGTATCTTTGCTGTCGGTGCTCTTTGATGAAACACCATAATACGGCATGCTTTTGCCCAACTAAAAGCATTTCCCTTTTGATGTTTTCCTGTGCAAAGTCTATTTATTGTGGGCTTTCTTTCATCTACCTGAAGCATGCTTGATGAGCTCTCCAAGCAGGAATTGCTAACGGTTTTTATAAAGGACAATCTGTCTTTGCATTCTTTACACATGGTTGAGTTTTAAAGTGCAGGGCTGCGACAGCTTACTACATAACATGGTCTCAGTAAACCTGTCTATTGGACGTGGCTGAGTGGCATTTCAAAAGCCTCACCCTGGCCCCAGGTGCATTTGAGGAAAATGTACCCTCTCAGCAGGCATGTGTGAAAATCTAAATGCAGCCTTGGCCCTGGTTAGAAGAAAGTCCCCAGAAATATCAAGGATTCCTAAATGTGTGAATCCACATCTGCCTTTAAGCCTATTTTAACTACTCCCATTAAAATATGAGGAATCAGAAATATTGCATACAGGGTCAGTTGAGTTCTATGTTCTTGACTAATGCTGGCAACCTTCATTCAAGAAAGGGCAGCTCTTTAGATGGAGGATAACCGACTTGTTGTAACAGCAAATTTGGGGCTGAAGAGTTAGAGCTAATTGGCAAAGAGACTCGATTCAGGAGTGGGCTGTTGTACTAAAGAAAAGTGCCACCCTGGCAGCCTGGGGTTAAAGCCCCCTTTATTTGAAAATTTCATATCACCAGCTTTCTCCTGGACCCCATCACAGAGGAGTAGAAGATCGACATGTTTCCTGAAAGATACTCTGGCTCTTAGAACATACAGCTTTTTTTTTGTCTGGGTACTGGGAACTAATATTTCAGTTTTCCTTGAGCAAGAGACTCATTCCTCTTCATGAATTGTTCATAAAAACAGGATACTTTGTGTCTAAGCAGAGTACAGGGTGGTATATCATCTGATAAAAGGGGGGCAAGAAGACGTCCTTTCCAGATATCTCTTCCATTTGTTGAGGTCTCCTCCTAGAGTTTCCACTTTTGAGGTGGTCATTATATTTCAAGGTATAAGTTTTTATTCAGTTATTAGCATTTGCTACCAAAACATTATGAATCAGTTTATCCAGTTACCTGAGCACCAGTGTTATAGACAGTTACCAACACAAGTAAGTTTTGATTAGGAAATGAAAGGGCATGGGATATGACATGCTTTGCAAGGAGGCCAAATTCAGGTAAAGGTATTTGAACAGATAGAATTCTCCCATTCCTTTGATTAGCAACTGAATTATGCAACTGTCATCTTTCAATGTGGTTGAAATATTAAAATATTGAATATAAATCTTCCTATTTAATGACTATTTGATTCAAGCACTGTGGTATTAGAAGAGAAAATATATAATTTTATCTATTTTGTATAACTTCAGAGAAATGAAGAGATATGTATATACATATGTATACATGTAGGTGTAATATGCATAATACATTGCAGGGAAAATAAGTTCCATGGCCAACATCCTCACCTGATCCTAATCTACTTGCCCACTGTGTGTGCAGTGATGTAATAGCCCACTGCACAGGCCCCTGCTTGCACACCCATTGGCAATAAGGCGTTACTGCCTGTGTTGCTATAAAAAAGGGTTCTGCTTGGTGCTAAGAGGGGAGGAGAGCAGAGCCTGGAACAGAGGCAGTGCCTGAGATGGACTTGCTACTTGCAGACTGCTCCTGAGGCCAGTGGGATTCTAGCGCCTGACCTGCCACCGTAAGAATAAAGCTTGGTAGGAGTCCCTTTTTACTCCCAACATTCTGTGGTCATTTTTCAGTCTCACCAAATCCAGAGTGAACTTGCCTGAAGCTGAAAAACCCTTTGGCTCAGAGAGCTGCATATGTGTGTGTTTGTGTGTGTGTGTGTGTGTGTGTGAGATATGAGGACAATATTGCCATTGAAATCATAGCAATTTAAGCAAAGTATTGTGTGAGCAGAGGAGTTACAGGCTAATCCTCTCTCAGGTGGACTGGGCCAGGTTCAGAGCAGCGTGGCTTTTGTGTTCTGCCTCGATGAGTAAATAGGATCATGAAGAGCAGGAAAAAGGGAGGAAATAAATCCCAGGAAAGGGAAAGACAGAAGCAGAAGTATGAATGTAACAAAGGGGGATGGTGTGGGGAAATAGGGAGTAATTTCAGTTTCCTGGAAAAGTCAAGTTCTTATAAAGATGCACAAGTAAAAGTAGGTTGAAGTAGGATACAAAGGGCTGCAAAGCCATTATAAAGGGTTTGGAATTAACAGTGTAGGTGATAGAAATTAATAAAAGGATTATAAATAAAGGGGTGATATGGTCAGTTTTGTGCTTCGGAAAGAAAACACCTGGCCAGGAGCATGACTTAGGGATGGGTGTAGAGGCTACTGCAATAGTTAGTCAGGAGAGTATGTGAAAAGAAAATAGAAACTATGGAGGCTTGGCCAGGGCAAAAGGCAATGAAAATTAATCAGGAAAAAACTAGAATACATCACCGAAAGGATTTTATAACTTAATTCAATGAAGGCATTGAAGCAATGGGTACCCTTGAAAAAAAGAGGAGATTATGAATATGTAAATATATAAATATGAATAATATGTAAATATATATCACTGACTGCATAGGGAAAGAGAAATTTAAGGAAATCTGTCTTTTTTCCTATTGCCCCTTAAGCCACTCCTGATTGATATTATAATGATACCGATAATAGTGTTAAGGAGTTGATGAGTGTTTATACTTAATCCTCACAGCAGACCTGATAAATGGATAATACTCTCAAGACTTTATAGATAAGAAATCATACACAGAAAGGTTGTGTTTGATATTAGAGAAATTTAGATAGTCAATAAGTTACAAAAAAGGGTCAAATTCAAATGTTTTCACCCCAAGTTTAATCTTTTGAACATTCTATCATAGACATTTTCCTGAGGTCAACATATCCGAGGAGACAAATGATCAATATGATTTGTTCTTAATCTTTTTCTGGGGCGGGGGTCCTTTATTATGCAAACAATATGAGGAGACACTTTCTTTTTCTGCCAGGAGGAGAAAAAGGAAAAGCATAAAAGGTTAAAATATTGTCACTAAAATTTACATGATTAAAGAAAGTTAGAAATAAGCTCCATCAGTCTATTAGTTAACATGGCAACTACTCCTGGATCTGGGCAGGCAGGGAGGGGGGATATATAGTCTTTGTTACTCCATTGATACTAACACTTAATAATGTCTTATATATCTGTAGTTATTATAGCATAAAAATTATTTCCATATTTCACTGTTAATTGTGTAAGTCAATCTTATATTTCATTCTATCCTCGAAACACCCATTTTTGTAGGGAGAGCTGATTCTTTTTATGTCCATTTTCTAGGCAAGGAGATTGAAATCTTCCTCATAACAATTAAGTGACAAAAGTGAAACTTGAATCTTAATCTTCTGACTCAAGGTCTGGGATTCTTCCCATGATCCCACATTACCCATGACAAGGATGGTAAAATATCTGAAGGCAAGCCGTTTCTGTTATGAGGAAAGAAATTGAGAGTTAATATTTTAAACTGCTCTTCCAGCTCTGAAAGATTTTAAAGAGGAAGCCGCAAGCTGGCCATGCTTCATTTATCTTATCTCTCTGAAAAGGAATAAGATGTAGTTTGAAATTCCCTAGAGCCATGAAGTCTACTGCACTCACAGAGCTTCCTGTAATTAAGGGCTACATTACATTCGGATGGAAGGGGCAAACTCCTTCTGGAAGCACATAGCCATCTGCAAGCCTTAATTTAATAAAAAAGAAATCAGAAATCAATCACAAGCAAGACTTATTAGGATTAGGATGTTAAATAAAACCACGTCCAGGGCAGAGTCGACAAAATCTCTCTCTGGGTTGGTAGGAGGTGAAGGTCTTCTGTAATTATACAAAGGATTTTACCTTAGAAGTTGGTGGAAAAGAAGAGAGATCATTTTTTGGTCTGAGCTGAAAGTCTACTGAACTTTTCAAAAGATTTGGTGAACAGATGCTTTTAAAAGCTCTTACCAGCTCAGCCTTCACTACTAGTAATTTCAAACAAAGCAGGAGGTCGGAGCATTAATGTTATTTGCCCGCCTTTGTCTGTAGTCCCCTGGGCTACCCACTCATACAGAACAGCCTGGAGCAGCCTGGAGAAGCTCCTGTGGTGAAAACACATCACTGTAGGTCTCTAAACTGGGAGCTTGATGTCAGTATGAACTAATTTTTCCAGTTTCTCCCCTACATTACTTCTTTCTAGCCACATTATAGCCACAGAATACCCATGACCTTTCTCTAAAGATACGCTGTTCTGTTTGGGTTGTTATGAATTTGTCGTTTCTTGCCCATGCTGAATTCTAAGTTTTCATGAATAATGAGCTGGTGTATGAGGAATTAGTGGTGACTCTTGCTGGAGATTTTATATCCCACTACAGAAGATCCTGTCTTAGGTGGGGGAGCCCCTAAAGGCAGATCTTGAGGTAAGGTTCTTGGGGAGAGATCCATCAAGGAGGTCCTTCCTGGAGAAGCTGTTAGGGAAGGTAAGGCGAGGGAAGAAGCCAGTGAAGTGCATTTCCAGCCAAGGCCTCCTGAGTGTGGCCTCAGCGCCATCTTGCAGGGGACCCGGGCTTCTCCTTACTCCTCAGATCCTCCACTATGAAGTCAGAAAGGCGAGCTTTCAACCCCTCACCTCCTGCCCATTAGCTAAGTAAGGCTTCCCCTGTGGGGTTGCCCATCTGTCCAGAATGCTGGTCCCAGTAGCCTGAGGACAGTCCCAGAATAGAGGCAAGTTTGAGCAAATGTTTGTCCAAGTGACAGAGGGTCCCAGCAGCTGTTGGCAGATCACTGACTATGAACACACCAGGACTGGGTCGAGTTGCATCAGAGATTTGTATTTTCCCAGATCTCATAAGTTGATTGTGAAACAAATGATAATGAACAGCCCTAGAGCAGCAACAGCTCTCTGAAGAACTGTGCACGAAAAGGGTTGAAGTTCCATGGCAGACAGGGAGAGGCAGGCAGGGCTCACTGGAGGAGTTAGACATGTGGCCTCAAGGATGCTGCAGGATACTACATAGCATCCCTTGGGATACATTAAATCTAAAGTGGCTATTTGAAATATTTATTACTATTTTTACCTAAACTCCTGCAATAGACAAAAAAATCCAAAACATCAATGGCAATTTCAGCTCTTAAAGAGCAAGTGCTAGTTTCCCATTGACATTTTAGGGACGTAGAGGCTTCCTTGATCTACTCTCTTGCATTTTCCTCTATGATCCGCTTTGTCAACCCAAAATTGGAGAATGTATTACTAAAGCAGCAGAATTTGATTACAGCTTTGTATCTTCAATGAACCTCTCTCCTGCTATAGTTCAGCTCTGCACCACTGCTCTGGCCCCAAGTCAGAGCATGGAGGGCAGGATACACAAACAGCTGAAGACAATGGGCAGAGTGGAGACTCTGCAAATAAGGTGCTCAGAAAAAAAAAAAAAGATCTGATCAAACGTGAGGCTTGACTTCTGACAATCAGACCACAGATAGATCAACCCCATTTCCTTGTAAGAAAGCATGTGGTATAGTTCATACACCCAAAGTTAGGACAACCCTGTGAATCACAAGCAGAGCCATGAAGAAGGTATTTTGAACACAGAATAACTTCTTAAAACTAATCATCATTAATGTCTGCAACTGAACGGTAACATTGCCTGCATTGCCAATTTCCTAAATAAAGGCTAAAAAGGAGTATTCTGAAATCTAGAATCAGACTATTAAAGATGTATGGTATCCAGGCAGAGTGCTTCAGCTGCTTCTTTCTGTCTGCTGAACTAGGGAATGTGAGTGTATGTGTGCGTGTGTGTGTGCACATGCGTGTGTGCATGGGCAACATGTAGAATATTCTCCATTAGCAACCCTCCCCAAGCTCCAGATGCACTTTCCACCCAGTGCTCTTGGAGTCTTGGAGGGCGCCAGAGGACTCTGCCCTGTGGCTGGGGGTCACTGGCCGTGGGAGGCAGTGAGACAGCTGGGGGAAGAGACTGAGACCAGAGTGTTCCCAGACTCCCTCCCTCCTGGGCCACATAGGGCAGCTTACTGCTCCCTGGGATTTAGCAGCTGTGTCCTCCGCTTAAACTCTTAGACTATGAGCAGTTAGTGTGTTCTCCCTGTCACTAGCTCTATTTTTCTGTTGTTTCGGTTTCCCAGTGGTTGTCAGCCCTGCGGGAGGAGGGAAGAGACTCACTCTTCTCTGGGGACTTCTCTGAATCCCGCTCGCGCCTCTGTTAGGAGTTCCTTTACTAAACTCCCCTCAACCTCCCCATCTGAACACAGCTTCTGAGACTTGACTAACACAGAAACTTTACCCTAGAAGATACTTCTGTTCCCGAATCTGTAGTTCTCACATACTTTCTTATCCCTTAATAATCAGACCCAGGCCAGCAGGCACCCTGCTCCAGGCTCTGTGCTTTCAATGCTTCACTTACCACAAACATGCACAAAAGTGAATTCATTAAAAAAAACACCTGGGTGCCTCTGTCCCTTGAAAGGCCATGCTCAACCCTGGTGCTGACCATCTACCCTCACGACTAGTAACATTAGGTCTCACCGAAATACTTCTCCATATTTTTGCTGTGGTTCTGAGACCAAAGCATTGTGTCCAAACCTTTAGACGTTTGGAGTTGGGCTTCTGCTAGTGTGGGAGACAGATGCTGCATCAGAACACAGGCAGGGTGGAGTGGACGGGGGGTGTGCCACTACGTGAGAGGGAAAACTAACTTATCAAATCCTTTTTCCCAAACAAGAATGCAGTAATTTCTTGTATCATGAAGTGTCATTTCCTTGTAGGGCAGAGCGCCTGTTTTCTACTCTCTCTTCCTCTTGCAGTTTGTAGTTCTGGAGTTCATTATGACTGAGTGTGCCATAGTCCCAACAGTTGCACAAAGTGGCAGAAGAAGCAGCTGTGATACTAAATAATTCATATTTCATTTCAATTTATTCATATGTAGATAGAAATAAGTCATATTTCTTTTCAACTTTTTACATACTTGAGCCATTCACAAATAGATAGACACTGAAAACTGGGCTTGCAAATACTTTTATTTTTATAAATTAAAATAATTATCAATTAAAAATAAAATAATTCAATTTTGTTTACATATTCCTTAAGTTTTGATGTTTATTATAATTGATAATATTTTTTATCTTAATAGATAATCTTCAGTATTTTAGAAGAGAAATTTTGAAAATAATATTATTTCAAACTATTTACTTCATATTTTGAATAAAGAATAAATAAATGAAATCACACTTTAATTTTTAATTGTTTACATCAAGGATGGGCAAACATTTCTGTAAAGGGCCGGATGTTGAAATGGTACATGGTTTCATGCTATACAGTCTTTGTTATAAGTATCGCAAAAGCAGCCAGAGACAGCATGTAAATGAAGAGGCAAGGCTGTGTTCCAATAAATCTTTACTTACAAAACAGGCAGACAGTCCACAGCCTTAGTTCACTGGCTGTTATCCATTTTGATAATAGGATAAAAATCATGTGAAATTTTGTTATAATAATATGTTAGTGATTTTGCTTACACTTTATTAAATCAGCGTAAACGATTTATCACTTATGCCTTTATATCATTACTTCTCAAAACAGTATAATCCATCAACAGAACATAGGATAATAGTAATTAAATTCGGTCTTCTGATACTTTGGCTACGTTAGCTATAAAGAAACCATAGTTTAACACAAATATTAAAAGTTTTGTTGTTGAAAAGTGTATGTATCAAGATTGTCTTAAAGGATGTATTTGAGACTTTGCTACCTTTATTTATAGCTTACTTAAATTTAGGCGTATGGTATGTGGGCCTTCAACTGTGCTCTTGCCCTGGGCACCAACAATTTGGAGGTGGCCCTGGTTATTTGTTTTCCTCTCTAAGAGCAGCCTTACCAAAAAAGACAGAGTTTCCATGACTCCAGAAATTACAAACCAACAAACTCCAGGTCGTGTTGAGCTCGCTTGGCCTGTATCAGCAGTGTTCACAAAATGTATAATTACTTAAAAACTAATTTCAGGTAAAAATCCAGATGTCTGGCTTCTTTTTAATCACCTGGCAAAACCGGATGTCTCTTTGGGGGACAGGCAGCCCCCCCCGCAGTCTGCAAAGTCTTGTGCATCACCGATGGCATCCCCGACAGGCCAGCCCACCTCTCCTTCACATTACCAGCCTGCCTTCCATGGCGTTTGGTTTCTGAAGCTGTTCCAGACCACTGGAATGCAGCCCATCTCCGATCCGCGTCCGCACTGCAGTCATCACCCTGCCCCAGACAGAACACGTGAATAAGACCAGCCACCTGAGCGACAAGACGGCCATGCTATTCCTCATCCCGAGCGATTCCAGCCTTTGGGGTCCTGGAGGTGTTGCTGAGGATACTGCTCTGATGGCTTCCTGCTCCTCACCTCTGATTAATAGAGGGAAAAGGAGTGAACGGCACAGTTTGCACCAATCTTGCACATTTTTCAAAATAATACTGCAGCTCAATCATATCCAGGGCTGTGATCTCCAACAGCTGTGGAGTAAGTGGTCTAACTTCTGACAACATAACTATGATAAAAATCTAATATTCTGGCCGATTATTAATATGCAAAGGAGAAGAAATCACCCTTTCTGCTACAAGAAAAGTACTAAGGAGAAAAAAAGGGGCTTTCAAAATTTAATTGAGTCCTTGCTCACAGTGAGAGCTTTTTGAGAGGTAAAGTGCAGCTACTGAGAACTTGGCTGAGCGATGGCCCCTCATCTTTTTCTCAGCAAGGCCCACGGAGGAGCGATTTGAAATTGAGAAGATAAAGGATAAGAATTAACTGTTACTCTGCATAGTGCTGCAATACCGTCCTAGTGTCCCAACCCAGAGCAATGCTTTGACGATTAAGTTAGGAAAATGTTTGCCTACTTATTGTTTTGGCCGTGAGTGTGGGTGTTGTATGTTCTAGTCCCAGTACTTATCTGCTACAACTACTTGTAACAAGCCTAAAGTAAAAAGTGCATTTTATATTGTAACTGTATACATGCACACACACACACACACACATACATAATTTTGGAAAAACCTTTTCACAAAACACTACCTACTATCATACTGCTTGGGATACACACTGACATCTTCTATTCTTTTTCAGGCTCATCTTAAAAAATATATTGATAACAATCCTCTAAGCCAAGGAGTCTCTGTGGCAGTGATATTGTCCCCAAAGAGTAAAAAGGGGTTCTTGGGGACAAAGAAAACTTACATAGCAGAATAGATCGGGGTTCTCCAAAGGGTCACAGTGCTTGAATAGGTGTACAGTGGGTCTATCATATTAACATAGGTGTTAAGAAAAGGTTTTCTGAAAATCCTCCTTGGGGGCAATTGAAAAAGAAGTTGGGATACCCTACAAAACTGACCTGCAATTTGAAAACTGTGTGCTCAGAAACTCCGGAGATCAAACAACTGTGCTGAAAGCGACATTGTGAGCAGAGACGGTAAAGCAGACGTGAACATTAGTCAAGAGCCAGAATGAAAAAATCCTAGTTCCAATTTTCTCTATAGGATTTAGGGTGCCAGCTGCTTTTCTGAAACTACCCCTCTTCCCCGTTTTGTTCCTCCGATGAGACGGATCCGCTTCCCTTGGTGCCAACAGGTCAGGGTCCCCTTCCAGCTCAACTAAAGGGAAGAAAGGGGATTATTATAATTAGTGTGAGTTTAACATTTTAGGCTGATTTTAGGAACCAATAGTAATCACAAAACTATAGAATCTGCCCAGGAAGTCATTTAGGGTAAAGGAAGGAAGGCTGATGCAGGACGTGCGGGGCAGCAACTTAGGGGAACGTGAGCTCTTCAGTCTTTACATCTCAATGAGTTAAAACTACTTAATAAATCAACTCCATTTGTCAACATTTTTTTTTCCTGCTTCCCTGTTCTTAATACCGATTCTTTTCCTCCAGTCCCTACATTTCCATTGCTGGACCCTTCCATGGTAAACCTTATGGTATAGAAAAATAATAAATATTATCAATTTCATATTAGGGAAATCAAATACTTGGAGTTTCTTTCTATCCTGAGTCTAATATCCAAAACATGTGGAAATAGGTTTTGATATGCATCAAGTGAATTTGGATACACATTAAATTCCGTGCATGAGTTGACATCAAAATTTGCTGTGACACTGGCCAATAATTGCATTTTAGACTGCCCGTGCGCCTTGCCCTCAGTGTCTAGGCATCTCTAATTGTGGTAACAGATAAATAAGATCTGAGCGGTGGAGGAAGGGGCATGTGCACCCCAGTCTCCCCTATCCATATGCCCATTTAGCTAACTCAAAGCTACAGTCACAAAATGGAAATGGTTGCTGGCATTTTGGTCCATGCCATCTCTGTTAGAGGTGCGATAGGGTGCGCATGTCCATTCTGAATTGGGAAGTCAGATCACATCAGTGGAGGACGAACATGCTGAGGCACACAGGCGGCGGAAAAGACAAATCACACCATTGCGGGTGGGGCGGGAGTGGAAGACAAAACATAAGGCTGCTTTTATCACAAAAACGTGTATTTTGGAAGGGCAAGAAATAGTTTTTATGGGGAGATGTGGAGGTTAAAACCGTCAATGAAGAGACCATTTCCTTCTAAATCTCTTTCTCTGACTCTTGTTTCAGATTTTTGTACTTCATGTTCCCAGACTGACATTCTGAAGTATTAAAATTAATTTAACCTCCTCTAAAATTAATATTTTATTATTAACATGTTTTTGGATATTAGACTCGGGATAGAAAGAAACTCCAAGTATTTGATTTCCCTAATATGAAATTAATAATATTTATTATTTTTCTATACTATGAGGCTTACCATGGAAGGGTCCAGTGATGGAAATGTAGGGACTGGAGGAAAAGAATTGGTATTAAGAACAGAGAAGCAGGAAAAAAAAATGTTAACAAATGGAGTCCCTTTAAAAATGACATCTGACATCCAGATCCAATCTGTTTTTCATACTATCATTACCAATATTTTTATCAGTAAATTAGCTTATTTGGTAAGGATACATGTGATTTCTAATAAAGTTCTGTGTGATGATTTTTTGCAGAAATTCATGACCTTAGTATGACTCTGGAAGTACTATTCAAAATGGGAGCTGGAGACATCTTTAAATAAATAAACAAACTCACACGTACATACTTCATTGAACACTTGGTGAAGAATGTATAAAATATGATCGTCAAGATATCATTATGCTTTGTCAGCGGAACCCTCAAAACTGTCTTTAAGCCATCAACATATATGTTCTTCGGTGTATTTTCTTCTGTGCCTCTTGTTGGAAATGTGTGACTCATCAACTTCGGGGCAAAGAACTAGGCTGAAGGGAAGATGATCCAAGTAATTAGTTATTTGGGCTGGAAATCTTTTGCAACATAAGGTAACCATAATGGAATATCTTTATGTGTATAACAATACTGCCTTTAAGGGTCCTTTGATTAAAATTTTAGAAATATGGCTTATTTTTATTTTTTGAACAAGCCAACTTTTTCTAACTGGCAGAGTTCCACTTTTCCACATTTAATTCACATTTAAAAAAAGAGAATTTCAGACAGAAGAATTTGCTGGTTATAGCTGCACTGACACTTTCCAGATGCTTTTGAGAACAGATTATCACTTTCCAACTAGTTGGTTAACAAGGTAAGCCAGTAGCGATGGGCACTATTGGAATAGATGTATTTTTGCAGTAACTCACGCTCCAGGAAGTATTGACACTTGGTACCTATCAATTAATGAGATTCGGACATTTATCATTCTAGACTTGTGGGAGGAGATGGCAGTAGACTCCTAAGCATGCAATTGTTTAAGTAACCTATTCTTTCTCCTTTGCAATTTTAGGTCGCTGTGGGCTGAGGCATTATGAAGTCCAGACACACTTTTAGTTTTCACTCCTTAAAACAATCTCATTTTCCTGTGTAATTGAGGGTTTTTTTCTTGGCTTATTCTGTAATATATCATCTTGTATCCTATTATTGTATTCTGGCTTGTCTGGACAGTACTGCAATAAATTGGGATGGCTGACAGAGCATTAAGAGAATGTCAATGAATTATGAGAAACTTCATTCTGCCAGCTATACAAAAAAATACTTGACACCTCAATAAAAAGGCAAGAGGGTAACTTTACAAACAAATCTCTAAAAATTTAAATATTACTCCTAATTTTTTTCCCATTATGCTATGTAGGGAAGAGAACTGAAGAAACATTTTTGAAAACTGTCATGATAGTATCTTTTCTTGCAAACTGAGTTTATTCAAGCTTTTCAGATGCATTTTTTCTTTATATCATTTAACATGTGCAAGTTGCTAAATTTAGGTTAGACTGGTCATTGCCAATAATTTATCATTGTCTGTGTGAGGTGTTTGGTGTCTGGCTAAAAAAGATAATTTTCTCCAGGCTATATTGAGGGCTCATGTCTCAGTATGATGTGTATTTTGCATGGTGATTAAGAGAGAGTTTAAAAGTAGTTGTGGTGATCCTATAATGTACTATCCGAACTGGACACTTTGTGAGGGTGAAGGGCTCCCACTGAGCTGTGACTGCCAGCAAGAGCCGGCAAAGCCACGGGAAGGCGGTACATACAGTTCCTATGCATCACGGATGCCCAAGGCCATTTAAAAAATTTTTAAAAATATGTGTTGCTGATCCTGTCAAGTGTTTAACTTGTTATTTTTTCACACTGTTGCGATAAGCCCACTATTTAATAGGCTGGGGGAGGAAGAATATGTTTTATACATTTACTTTTTTTTAAAGTTTATTTTGATATCATTAATCTACATATAAATGAGCAATAATATGGTGATTACACTACCCCCTTCATCAGGTCCCCCCCACCAACCCCATTACAGTCACTGTCCATCAGCATAGTGAGATGCTATATATACATTTACTTTTATTTTAGTAATTGTAATTCTAATTTTTCATGTCTTCTTTTTATAATTGGCTTTGAATTAACCTTCTGTTTCCCCTTTGTTGAATTCCATTTTGTCCTCTTTTCCTTGCCTCCTCTCCTGGAATTTCATGCCTGGGTGATGGCGACTTTGGGTGGAAAAATGTCTGGCAACTGAAATTATGAGAGAATGTGGGTGGTGTGGTCTGAGAGTGTCGGCCGGGAGAGAGGCTTCTCCCTGGGCCTTACTGGACTTGCTGTGTGGGAGAGGAATGGGAGCCCAGGCCACCTTCTCAGCAGACAAACTTCCCAACAACCTGCCCCTCCCTCCATGCCACAGTTTCATTACTGCTTCATTACCTGGTGAATGCAAGACTCAACTTGATAAGGATACGGAGAATGGAAGTTTCTCCACTGAAGGTCTTTAAATGAAAGCTTCCTCTGTTCCCTGATCAGGTGTCTGTCAATCTTTTTATCCTTCAAAACTGTGTTGAGATGCATCCATCTGCTACTGTCTCTTAATCAGTTCTTGGGTGTTTGTACTTCTAAAACTCCTTTATTTTCTTATTTTAAAAATCTTTGGAAGATAAAAGGGTCAAACAGTTTTGTATCTATTCCATGTCTTTCGAGCAGAAGTCTTTCAGAATGATAGTTTTAAAGCTTAAGTCTGATGATGTCATTTTACTTTAAGAAATCTTTTCATATTGCTTCTGAAGCCATGAGTAATCTGGCTTTTGAATTCTCTCCATGGTCATCTAACCTTGTGTCTTTCACACTCTTTGCTACACACACACACACACATGCACACATGCACATGCACACACACACACACACACACACACACACACACACATGACAGATCTTTTTCGGTCCCATTGATATGCTGTGCTCAGCCTAGTATAGGTCTCAGTCCCTCTAAAGAAAGCTCTTCTTGGTGTTTTCCATCTTTGAGTTACTATGGGTTTTACTTATTTGTTTGTTCATTTATTTATTTACTTATTTATTTATTTTGAGGAGGGGGGGTCACAGGAATGCAAAGTTGTTTTTATTTGAAGTTTTATTGAGATAATTGTAGATTTCTACAAAGTTGTAAGAAAAAACACTGAGAGATCCTTTGTGCCCTTTGGCCACTTTTCCCCAGCTATAACATTTTGCAAAACCATGGTACAATATCACAACCAGGATAGTGACTTGATAGCCCCATCGATCCCATTCATAGTTCCCAGATTTATGTGTGTATTTGATTCTCTATCAAGTTTTGTGTGGCTCCCTGCCTATGTCCCTACAACCTATGGGGGCAGCAGTTTCCTGCCATCACTTCATCCCCGGCCCAACGGCTGAGCTCTTTCAGCACCTGAGTAACCAGCTCCCTGTCTTAAATGATATGTATTCAAATACTTGATTGGAGTCTGACTGAAACAGGAAATAAACCCAGCTAAGTTGGAGAAAGAGAGTCTGTCTCTTATTTCTTTCTAATGTAAAATTCTATACAACTTTCTTACATATGTAGCTTTATGTATCCACCTCCACAGGTAAGATACTGAATATTTCTGTTACCACAAGGATTCTTTATGGTGCCTTTTTTTTAATGCAGCCACCTTCCTCCTATCCACTGGCATTTTCTAAAATTTTTTTAAATTTCAAAAACATGTCAATACCATCATCCAGCATATAACCTTCTTGGAATGACTCTCACTCGGGATCATTCCTTGGTGATTCATCCAAGTTGTGACATGTATCAAATATTTTGTTCTTTCTTACTGAGTGGTATTTATTACTGAGTATGCAGGTATGTACTACACTTTAAGCATTCGTATGTGGCAAGAACACTGCCTGTTCCAGTTTTTGGCTTTTACATATAAAGCTGCTGTGAACACTCATGTAGCAGTTTTTGTGTGATGATTCTTCACTTTTCTGCTGGCTAAGACGTCTCAGGGAAGGGCTTTCATTGTGCTGTGGCCTTTCCTTCATGGAATTAGCTTTACCTTCATGTGTGCATGGTGATTCCACTATAATTAATATGTTCTGCTGGACCTTAAAGTTCAAGGGGGCAGGAATTATGTCTGTTTTCCTCTTCATTGTTTCCCTAGTGCCTAATAGAATGCCTGGCGCATAGATTTTTGGGAAATAAATTGTTGACCAAATAAACGAATCACAGTGATAGATAATTTACACATGTGACTTATCTACTGTTACCACATCCCTGAAATTCATAAATTTATAACTCTTACTTTATGGATGAAGAAAATTAAGTAATTTATCCAGATTACTCTGCAAGAAACTAAGCCAGCTAGACTTCGAACACATTATCTGTTTGGCTTCAAAACTCCTTCTCTTCCCACAACTGCTTTCCCTGCAGCTATGAAATTATTTCTACTTTTCTCTGACGGATCCATTCAACTGCAACCATAGACACAGCTGTAACAAAATACAACATGCAACTGATAACCTAATACAGTGATCGGATGAAATGAAAACCAGCCCCACTGCCTTTTGTGTTATGATGGAGCACATGAAGAAAGTATACGTAGCTGCTATGTAATTTCCAGTTTGCACGTGTGAGATTCTCTATTTCATAAGACACAAATAAGCCCGGACATATTTGGTAATGACTATGTTAATACAGAGTAATTGCACAGTGATTTCTTTCTTACAAATTATATGGTAGTTACACTTGGAATTACCATAAAAAATGAAAAACTTCTAGTTGCCAGTAAATGATTGCTTTATAATTACAAAATAATTACACAGTTATTTTGGCCTAGAAATATGAAGCATTGTACAAAATCTATACACTCTGCTACCAGAGCTGCCAAAGTCCAAGACCATCAGTCCTCATAGGAATCTCTGTTAGGACCCTTTGAGATTCTCAGTAATTTTAACTTCTCTGGGAAGAAGAAAAATGTGTGGCAAGGGAGACAGCCTCATTCATTAAACTAGAATTTTTCTGTGACCCCCAAGATTGCACTATAAAAAGTAAGTCAGTACTTGTAGTAATAGAACAATTCTGCTCGCCCTTGATGAGGTCTGGCTGGCTGTGGTTATTCAAGAAGAAGCCAGTTCATTCAGCAAAGTCTTTATGCATTTCCATGTATCACAGGGGCAAATCACTATGTGGGAGTTGGTCAGTTATTAACACATTCAAATTTTCTGTCCCTTAAAATACTGACTTATATGTTTGCTTGTTCATACTATGTTTTATAATCACACAGTTTTTCCCTCTTTATGCTACTAAAGCATTACATCCTCTGAATGTTAGAATATTATGTGTACATATGGATTATTATTTATGATGCCAATTCTGCTTCTCTGGATATTTGAAATAAAAAATTTTTAAGGAGGCCAAAGATAAAACAAATAGATGTGTAGTTTAAGTTATGGAATTAAACATTACTGGAGAAACTAACTCCAACTACTAGGTTTAGGATATTCAGTGAGTGTTTTTAATGAATTCCTTCTACATTGACAAGATGTAATGCTGGCAAAGAGTGAAAAATATTTTTTATTTAACTTTTGAATCTGAATTTTTTTTCTCTAAAAGAAACAGAAATTGCTGGAACACTTTTAAGATTCATAATTTTAAAAAATCAATATGGGATTCAAGTTCCAGGCATGGTTGAGCAACTCACATAAGACATTGTTCTGCTAAATTGGAAGAGAAAATTATAGGAGGTGTTTATTTTCAGACATTAGCAACAGCTAGTACTTAGCTGTGGTTCTTAAGGGAGGAAGAAAACAAGAAGCAAGCTCCACTATCCCATTTTCTGCCTGAGTCATGTTGTATCCTCAACACAAGTGAGAGTAACAGTTTTGCTGAGCAGAGGGAACAGAGATCAAACACCAGGGCTGTTGAGGTGACTGGAATTTCCAAGTAGTACACTTAAGAGGGTGCATCTTAGAGAAGAAGTTCCAAAAAGATGCTTGAGACACCCTTGATTTTTTGGTCATATACTCACGTGCGCATCGATAGAGTGAAACTCCACGGGCCTTGGCAGAAAACCACCACCAGAGGCCCTGTGGACTGAGAGAAGATTCCAGACTTCATATAGTACTGAAAGAGATGAATGTCCCAACCATTCAGAATGGCGAGATAAGGCTGAAATTCCAGATACTCATTTCAGTGTTTAGAAGAGCCACACCTGGCCATAAAGAAAAGACCTGCCCTAGATTTACCCTTCTAAAAGTCCAAAAACAATGCTTCACAACATGAAACAGATCAACTAGAAATGTATTACCTGTCAGAAGAAAATTAAACGTGGTTTATGGGAAGTTAACAAAATTCACATGCTCCATAATGTAGTATGCACAATATCTGTGTTATATTAAAAACAATTAAAATATGTAAAATTAGAAAAGTGTGTCTGTAACCAAGAGAAAAAAGAAGAACAGATCTATAGATGATACAGATGTTGGAATTAGAAGACAAGGGCTCTAAACCAGATATTATAAATACATTCTAGAATTTAAAGCAAAAATTTGACACAATGAACAAATGTATCTTCTCAAAAGAAAAATGGAAATTATATTAAAAAGGAACTGAAAAATACAATTTTGGAAATAAAAATGACACCAAATAGGCTTAAAAGAAGTACTGACATTGCAAAAGAATATGTTGGCAAGCTAAAAAGAGCCAAACAAAATTATCAGGACTAAAGCACAGTGGGGAGAAGATGGGAAAAAACCTAAGTGAATTTTGAGACAATGTGAACAAGTATAATACCTGGTGTTATAGAAAGAAAAGAAGAGAACTATTTGGGCAGAAAATATAGTCAAAGTAATATTAGTCCAACTTTTTCCAAATTGTATTGGAAAATTATCTAACAAGTTCTATAAACCACATAAGGCAAAAGAAGAAAATCACATCCAAGAATATGATAACCAATTATTAAAAACTGAAAGTAAAAATAATTGTAAAAGCCATTAGAGTTTAAAAATACATTACATATGGGAAAATTATATGAAGGTTGCTGACTAATTATCTGAACAATGCAAGACCAAAGTCAATGGGACCATATTTTTTAAATGGCGAATGGGGATATCAAAATATAGTCAACCTAGAGTTCTATACTTCTCATAAATGTCATACAAAATATGCTTCAATATATTGTGCAAAAAATCCTGCAAACATATCCTTCAAAAATGTCATTGTAAGCTTTTTTCAGATGAGCAACAGTGGATCCACAGCAGATTAATACTATAATAAGTGTTAATGAAGGTTCTTCATCTTAAGGAAAATAATACTAGATAGAAACATTGAGTCATAAAAGGAAATTAAGAGCACCAGATATTCTATCTATGTGGGGAAATGTACTTTTAAATAATACTAAATATGGGTAGGAATAAATGGAAACATCCTATTGTAAAATTAGATTAGAATGCTACTTGTAGACTGGCACAATATTAATTCTCTACTGACTATAATGACCCAAGGATGAATATCATAATCACTAGAGCAACTAAAGCCACAAGAATAACAAAGAGATATGGCTAAAATTCAAATAGAGACATAATCAAACACTAAGGATCCTTAATTATCCCAAAAGATAATAGGAAAGGAGAAAAAGAGAAACAAAATTAAATGGGACAAAGAGAAAACAAGTAGCAAGACAGAAGACCAATGAAATATTAGCAGATTGAAGCCATCCATAGGAAAAGGAAATAATATATCTCTTACCTCACACTACACACACTGAAATCAATTCATGAAGAATCATAAAACTAATCATACCAGTTCAAAGTATATAACTTCTAGAAAAAATAAACAGAGGAGAAGATCCATATGCCCTGTAGATAGGCATATTCTCCCCTAGAATGCAGAACTCACTAACAATACAAAAACACCACGGAGAAGAAAAGAAAATAACCGATAATTTGGCTTTCATCAAACATCTACTCATCAAATGTCCCATCGAGAAAGTGAAAAGATGAGCCATATACTGGGAAAACAATTTGTTAAACATTTCAGAAAGGATTGCTTCAAGAATACATTAAAAAGTACTACTGTTCAAAACTATAAAGATAATTTTCTTTTTAAAAAACTTGGCAGAAGACTTGAGTCAGTTTGCAGGATAAGGATATAATGAAAAATAAGCATATAAAAATGTACAACATATATCATCAAGAAGACTAAGTAAAACCACAATAAGATACCACCACACATCCTTGGGAATGTACACACCTTTAAGATTGATAATAATAAATGTTGTGTGAACCAAATCTCTCATGCATTACGAAGGGAGTGCAAAATTTAACAAGTGCAGTGGAAACCTGATTGGTACCTTTTTAAAAGTTAAGTATATACTTAACCCTTTGAGACAGCATGGAGTTGTACCATTCTGATCTCCCCCCATAAAAGAGCTTGCATTTCAAGCGAGGCTACTACAATGAGCTCGTAGCAGCCAGCTGCGTCATCTTCAGGGTCCACTGTAGTGTTCGAGCTGAAGCCATATTCGAGGGTGCGGCTTCCAACATTGTGCATCACCCAGCCATTTGTCTGCAGAATAGGATCTGCTCATGGGCGGTCTTTGTTCTGAAGACTTCAATTGTTTGGCTCCGATTTCTGCCAGATCTGCATTTTAGTCTAGGCTATCCCTGCCCACCGATGCTCCCCGGTGTTTGTTCTTTCACAGGTGCTAGCTCTGCATCACAGTTTGAAGGCATTTTCTGCTTAAAACTGCTTCTTTCCTTTTTCACTTTTACAAGCATTACCCACAAATAAACTTCTTGCACTTACTCTCAGCATTGGCTTTCCCAGAGAATATGAACATGAAGAGAAGTTAAAAGCTAAAAAAAAAATCTTGCTTTGTTTGCTAACAAACAAGCGAGCGTGCCATGATTTACTGCATGATGGCAACAGACGGGAGATTCCTAGCTCAGAGACAAAGGACTTCACTACTCCCGGCACAGCAGGTTGGGTGAGTTTCGTGTTTGCAAGCGTTGCTCTTTCCCTTCCTATTCCCCAGGAGGCAGAATGGCCCCCCCTGGAGAGGCACATGGGGTAGGTTTGTGTTACAGATGAGAAAACCTGGGCTTTGAAAACTCCAATCTTTTAAAGACCCTTCATGCAAACCCGCTCAATCTTTGCCTAAGAGGGAGACATTATCTTTACTATCTTGAACATCAAAAAATTCTATCCTTTGCCCAGCAGGGTGACACTATCTCTATCTTGACTATACAAACAGACTTGAAAAAACAGTAGAGACTAAAGGTGTCCATGCTGGAGAAATGTGAGAGTCATGGAGAATTGTCTCCTAACACTAAATCCAGCAATTATTTTCCTAGATATTTTCTCAAAAGGAATGAAAATATTTTTTGCACACAAAAAGACTTAGAGAATATTAGTCATAGTTTTAGTTGTTATAGCTCCAAATTGGAAAAAAAAATGTTTATCAGTGTGAAGAGATCAGCAAATCATGGAATCTATGTACAGAGAAATACTATTAGCAATAAAAATGAACAAACTACAGATACATATGATACCATGGATGAATCTCAAAACGTATGCTAAGAAAGGAAGAAAGAAAGAGAGAAAGAAGAAAGAGAGAGAGGGAGAAAGGAGTGAAAGAGAAAGAAACAGACTGTTATGGATTGAAGGTTTGTGAAGGTTTGTGTCTTCCCCATTCCCCCAAATTAAAACTTTGAAGCCCTAACTTCTGATGTGATGGTATTTATACACAGGACCTTTGGGAGGTCGTACTAATTGGAATGAAGTCATGAGGGTGGGTCCTTTATGACGAACTTAAGAACAGAGACTAGAGATTCCCTCCTCCCCTTCTCTCTTTCTTCATGTGCACACCAAGGACAGGCCATGTCAGCAGTCAGAAGTCAGCCACCTATAAACCAGAAAGAGAGGCTTTACCAGAACTGAAAAATGCCACTGCCCTCTGATCTGGGAATTCCACCCTCCAGAACTATGAGAAAATAAATCTCTGTTGTTTAAGCCACCTAGTCTGTTATTTTGTTATGGCAGAACTAAGACACAAACAAAAATATTGTATGAGTCCATTTATATGAAATGCTTAAGCAGTCAAAATATCCTGATGAAAATCAGAAGAATGGTTGTCTCTCATTGGAGGTTGTGGCGGAATTGTCTAGGAAAGTGTGTAAGGGACTGTCAGGGATGATAGAAATGTTCTATATCTTGATGGGGTATTGTCCAAATTCATTTAACTGCACACATAACCATGTACATTTCAATCGATGTAAAATATACCTCAATAAAAATGTAAAATATTCAAATTGAAAAAAAGTGTATTTCCTAAAATATTCCCAATTTTACTTTCTTTGTTTTCAATTTTGTTTCAACATTTTGTTTCCTTGATAAATGATCTACCATGTCAAAACACAAACACAAATGAAAATCCAAGAAGTCTTTTTTTTAAGTAGAAATTTTAAGCTGATTCTAGAATGCATATGGAAATGCAAAGGATTTAGAATAGTTGAAACAATCTTGACCAAGAAAAGAACAAAATTGGTGGATTTACACTCTGGACTTCAGTACTGTTACTAAAACTACAATTACCGAGACACTGTGGCAGAAGTCATGCTTTCGCTCCACACCATTACAAAGCAACTTAAACAGTAATTATGAATTACTAAATTAACCATTATTGCATTTCATTTCTGAAATGTATTTAATATATTCACTTAGGAAATGTTAAATCAAGATTGGCCTGACCATATAAGACCCAAAAATAGGACACACTTATTTGAACATTTAATCATGTGATTTATGGTCCCAACTATTTAAAAGGTATACACAATTAGGTGTTTATGGCTTATACTCTATTTTCTAATTTGTATCTCTTTCTCAAGTACTGAATTCATTTTTGGAACTTTTTTTTTATGGCAATGAACAAAGATGCCCAGAGGTATTACAAATGTTTAAAAGGAAAATGTATTGCTCAAAGAAGCCTATTTTCTAATCATCAGAACAGAATTGTTCTTGGTAAGGAGAAGGAATTTATGTTTTAAAGTTCTCAGTAGAAGATATTTTCTTCAAATGTTACAAAAACATGACATGGATTTAAATGGCAATATCAGATTCAAACACCTAATGTGAAAGATTCGGTATGCTGTAAGTAAACATTAAAAAAATAAAATATAAGGAAATTTCCAAATTGTACCTGCTCTGTCAAATGATAAGTTTGGAGCTTTTTCCAAAGCACAAGAAAGCATGACTCTTTTTCTAACCTCTATACCTGAAGTGTCAAAAACAATGCCTGTTATTAATTCCTTCCTTCCTTCATTCAATTAGTAATTATTTATCAAATACCTATTGTATGACAGCCATATTCAGGTACTGGCACTGGTGATGACATAGAATGCACTCAACAGATCTTGGTTACCCTTACGTATAAATAAATAGAGGGAGACCTGTTTAAACTAGGCTGAAAAGCTAAGCACAGAAACATGGTCAGAACAGAACTTTAAGTGACAGAATTGTAGCCAACACTTCTTGGTTTCTTGAAGTATTATGGTAGCTGGCTTTAGAGTTTGTACTTCTTTATCTGTGACTTTTTCTGCTTAACATCTTCATTGACATCTATTAACGTATAACAAATGGCACATATTTAAAGTGTAAAATGTAAGTTTTAACACATATATACATCTGTGAAACCAACACCACAATCAAGATAAGGAACATACCTTCATCCCCAAAGGCTCCTCATGGCGCTTTGTCATCCCTGCCTCCCGATTCTTTCTTCTGTTCACTCACCCCTACCACGCCATACAAAGATTGTCTTAAAATGTTGACAGATGGTAACTGTACCGGTGGGGGTGAGGATTTAATAATATGGATAACTGTTGGACCACTGGATTGTGTACTCAAAACTAATATAAGATTGTATATCAAGATACTTCAATTTAAAAAAATGGATCAATGCCACAAATATGAGAAATAAAATTATAATCCTCTTTAAAAAGCATAAGAATAAATCTTCATCACCTCTTGTTTTTTCAGTGAATTCTTATTTGACACCAAAAGCACAAGCAACAATAGAAACAAGTGGATGAATTGGATTTCATCCAAATTAAAACCTTTGCTCATCCAAATTAAGGGAGATTATTTAGAAAGTAAAAAGACAAACTGCAGACTGAGAGAAAATATTTGCAAATCACATATCTGATAGGGTCAAGTATCCAGAATATATAAAGCACCCTTACAACTCAACAACAGGGAGACAAATGACCCAACTTCAAAATGGGCAAAGGGCTTGAATAGATATGTCTTCAAAGAAGATATAAAAATTGCTCATGAGCAATTCAATGATGTTCAAAATCATTGATCATTAAGGAACTGCTTTCATTTTTGCAAGGCATTTTTCTTGGTGTGGAATTCTAGGTTGAGAGTTTCCCTTTTGGCATGATGGGGTGAGGAGTTCTGCAGACACATTGCCCATCAAACTGGTGAAATTACTTTTTGAAAAACAACCATTGAAAGTCTTTGGAAATGGCCTTAAGAGCATACAGCGAATGAAGAAACATTTATTTAAGGAAATATACTACAACTTGGTTAGACTTGCAAAGGTCTGTAGGGTATCTGCCTCCCACCTTCCTGCTCCACCAGATGGAAGTGCCCTCCAGACTGGCCTGGTGAGAACACAGGGTGCCTCTTGCTGCAGTTCCCATTGGAAGGTGTGCTTTCTGGGAGTGACAGGACATCTCTCATCTTGTCCCAGGCTACGTGTTACTGAGACTAAGTTCCAGTGCAACTGAAAAATAGGGCTTCTTTTTTGCCTGGCCCCTCTGGGGGAACAGAGGTTCTACATTAGGTACAACACTGCTGATAATACATAGGCCACGTGCACCCCTGCTTTGCCTCTTGGTACTGGGATTCCATGTCCAGAGATAAAAGCCAAAGAGACTTGGGGCTGCTGCCCCCACAGTCGCTGAGAGTTCAGATCCTAAATGGGGGTGTCACTCAGATAGAAGATCATTATCTTCCCATCCCAGGGGCCAGAGCCACAGCTCAGAGATTTTGCCTGGGAGAAGAAGGACAGAGGAGAGACCTCTAAAGCCTTCTCCAAAGGAATTGATTTCAATTGTAACAGAATTTGGAGAACTTTAAGCCTAAGACCTTCTTAGTAGCAAACAGTGGAAGTCATTGGAAGGAGACTGACAGAGTCACAGAAGATACTGGCTAAACTGTAGACTGGCTGGTTTGCCTGAGAAAACTGGAGACAGCCTTCCTGGAGTCAGAAGTTTGAATCTCATAACTTGCTGTGCATTCTGTTTTTAGGGATTAACCCGTCACTAACAACTCCTTAATGTTAGTGACCTTGACATCGACTGTAGTTTTGTGACATGTTCGCTCGTCCTCGGACCCGCAGTTCTCCTCCACGGGTGCTGCTTTCTGCCTTGTCTGTCTGGCCAACCACTGACTCCTAAAACTTCAGCACAAATGATGCTTTCTGCCTGAGGCTGGTCCTGATCATTACTAAATGTGGCATTTATGTTACAGGAATGGAATAGGAGTGAGAGAGTGCAATCCCTCTTCCGGACTTAAGTCTTGATGTCTAAGATTACCTGTCACTCTGCTCCTCCTAACACCTTGGAAACAAGGTGATCATTGAGGGGGATCTTTCTAAGCTTTGCAAGGGTTTGGAGTTGCTGAAAATTTTATGGTTGAACACAAGTTTGTCCTCGACACGTTGCTTAGTGTCACTAATTTATATATTTCTATGTATGAATTCTATAATTTATTACTTTCATTAGCTTTTCTTTCCTTCTACCAGAACTTAACATTATCTTTAGTCTATTGCCCCAGTTTCCATATTCCCAACTCAAAAGATGTAATTTTGTTTGTTGAACTTAGTCATTTTTTGCTTTCATTTTCCTCTTTCTTTGCGTACCGTATTCTGGAGATATGGGACTAGCCGGGAAAAATTTTTTTTTTTCTGAATTTAATGAGCCAGCAATAGCAGACTGATTAGCAAAGCTGTGGTAATCCTTTCAACAGAATGATATACATTAAGTCATGTTTTCTGTAATAGGTAGCGACATGGATAAATTACAACATAGCGCTAAATGTAAGGATAGAAAGATATGACTTGAAGTTATCTTATTAAAATTTTTCATTTTCTCTTTAAAATAACATTATTAATTTTATAAACAGAATATATGTAAAAATGGAAGAGGAAAATACTGTTTTCCTTTATTTTCCCCTGTTACTGTGGAAACATTTATTTAGGTCTCAGATGGAAAGTATGAGTTTTAAAAAATCCATCTGAATTAATACTTCAAGGTTTACTAGGAGCAGCTAAGTGAATTTGGAAGAATAAATCATAATCTTCATTTAGTAATGAGGGGACAGGTTCTGAGGAATTAAATTGCAGGCTAATGAAGAGCGCATGAAGGTCAAAGATTGAAATTCATTAAAATTATCTTACATAGAATTCAATTAGTCCAATATTACATGTGATATTCCTTTGCAAGGAAGTTTTAAAAATTAACTTTCATCTTTTGCAAAACAGACATTTACTTGTTCTCCCACCTACTGAGCTTGTGTATTTTAGCTGGTATATAACCAGTCAACTTTACTGCATTTCCATACGAGCTTTTTAAATCTCTGTTCTTCCGTAGTTTCTGTAATATTGAACATGATTGGTAAAACAATGAATAAGCTGTGCAATTATAGATCAACATATATGGAAGGCATTAATGTTGGCCCAGCCCCAATTTTTGCCATTCAACATAATTCATCTGAATTTCCTAAAAAGGCACAAATAACTTTTTCTAACCCTCAGTTCTACAAAACAAAACCCCTGTGGCACTTTGTTTCAGAGATATTCTTTCCACAGAGAAAGAAAAAGGATGAGAAAAATAAGATTAGAGCTTTATGTTCAAATTTTGCTGCCTCCTTTGAGATGAAAGACAATTACTTAGGATTATTAGTCTCATAGGAAAACCCTTAGTTCTTAAAACTGGTTTTTAGTTTGTGATATATGGGTACTAGCTCATTCATAGACAAGCGAGTAACACTTCCTTTCCCATTTTAAACCCCAATTCCATCAAAAGCTCAGTAAAATTTTGTTTCTTTTCCTACATCAGTAAGATAGAAATAAATATATTTATCAACTGACAAGTGGAAACATATTTAAACTAAATGATAAAGTGGGATGTCAGCAAGCCTCATCAGTATTTTCCCTGGCATTAATAAGCCTGTCTTTAAAAGCAGAATTCAGTCGATCTGGAGTCAATCTCATAAGGCAAAAGAGTTAGAAAATTGCTCCCCAGTAAGTCTATTTGTCTACACTTTCCAGCAAAGGCGGTTCAAATTAAACAGACAGTTTCACAGCTCTAAGTTTTCACCGGTTAGCATGTAGCAGAGGCTGCGCAAAGGACGGCGCTTCACCCCTGCTGTGGCTGTTTCAGAGGGGTAGAAACAGGATTTTGCCATCTGTGGCAGATGCTCCCTTAACTACATTCCAGCATTTTCCACGTGGAAACATAACCAGTGACTTTAGATGTATGTGTTACTCTGAAAGGTTTGGGGAAAAATTATGAGCATGTGTATGGGGGCATTTGCAATGAGTAGCTTGATACAAGTATTTCAATTATATTACAAAACTTTGATAGGTAATTGGAAGAAGTTAAAGAGATTCTTTGGAACTTCACATAAATATCTTAAGGCAAATTCTCAATGGAACTTCAATATCCTAAATTTTAAAGTAAATTTTATCTCCATTCAAAGCATTTGCTTGTTGTTTTCCCAAGAGAATAATTCCCACAGAAATGCTACTTTACCCCAGGGATTTGATTAGAAGCTGTGAACAAGTGCAGATATAATAAATGCCAGTCTTGTAGAGCACTTCTTAAATCAGAATCAGAATGTAACCAAGATGCAGTGGGCAAAAACCAGCAAGCCTTCAGCCCGTGTCAAGGATGAGTTAATAGAAAATTAACTAAATGCATTCCACAACATATGGTTGTGTGGGTGTGTTTTGAAATAAAGAAGAAAAGAAAAGCCAGTTGGGCCAAATCAACCATTTTATTTATATTAAAAATATTGAGACCATCTTTCAGTACTTATTGGGTCTAATTGGGGGAACGTTTTTTTTCTTAATGCACTATCCCGAGGGTTCTGGTCAACCCCTATTCTATGTTGACCTATCTAAAGCAGAAGGAGTGTTTACAATTATATTTCTCTTGCTTTAGGTGGCTTTTTTAAGACATTAATTTTAGTCTTTGAAGAATTGTACAAAAAAATTTTCCATCAGAGTAAAGATTATAGAAAAAGTATCATTTCTTCAGAAAATGAAGCATATTGATGTTTTTCTTTAAATTTGGCTTGAAAGAGAACTTTATGTTTTTCAAAGCATATTCAAAATTTTTCTCATTTAATCCTTATAACATCAACTCTGAAAATATGAGTGCTTCCATTAAAGGAAACTATACTATAGAGTAAGATACCTAAATATTTAAAAATATCTAATATCATATTTTGATACTTTTGATTTTCTTCTAAGAGCCAGGCACAATGTTTCTCCCTGACCTCCAACCCATAAGACTTAATGATTATGTTTCTCGTTTGGCCTGTGACATAAACAGACTTGTACTACGCTCTGTAGAAATGCTGATACTTTACCTGACCTTCACCTTGATGTCAAGAAAAAAGTCTATTTTTCTAGAACCCTCACCACACAGACTGGTATCTATGCATGGCAGTTGATCCCACATCTTGCTTTTTTCACCCTTAATATCTCTTATTCTAGAAGAACAAATATCAAAATGGAACCATATCTGATGCCAAAATTCCAAGCAGCTTTTGTTTGCTTTAAAATCCAGAAGATAAAACATTTTCCTTCATATCAGTTGGATGGAAATCTCTGTGTCTTGCATAGCAACTGTTTCCTTTAATAGGTGGCCAGCACCATCCTTCTAGTTGACTGTATAAGTAAATTGCATATAGTTCATAAAAATTATACTCTCAATAGAAAATGGTCAAATGCTTCAGACAAAAGACTGTAATCATGTGTTGTCCTGAAATGAATATGGTCAGCTGACAGCATCATGTATTTTATTTGCTATTTTGTTAAAAGTTAGTTTATTTTTGAAGAAGTGGGTTTAGGTAGGAAAAAAAATCATTTAGCTATGAAATCACTTTTATATTATCCAAAGACAAATCTTCACACTAAATGTATGTAAATCACTGACTTTCAGGGCACCAAAGGGAATGGACTTTACACTATAACTTAAGTACGAATGAAATCAACTGAGAATGATTGTCATCAGTAAGATGAGCCTTGATGCGGTTCCCCGTGGACTGAAATAAAGTCACCATTAGAAATGGATTCACTCACAGTCCAGTGGGTGCTTACTTTTTTTTTTCTTCAAAGAAGATTTAAATTTGAAATTTAATGCATCGTTGTTGATTTTTAAAAAATTTTAGTTGGCATGTTTTTATGTCTGCAGCTTGTATTTAACCTTCAACTGCTATGAGCCTGTGTGAAACGTATCACAGTAGTGAACACTAGTGAGGACATACCAATTATTAAAAAAGCTCAAATGAGGTCCTAGTGGAAGTAAAATGTATTCATTCATACATACAACTTAAATCTTGATTTGGGAGCAGGTCTGTAGACAATGGAGAAAAATGTGTGTAATATTATTATATCTTTCTAGGTTAACAATGATTAAAATTGTTTTAGGTTTTGATATTGATATTTTGATATTGGAATAGTGCTAATATTTACAAATTCATCAGGTAATAATTCTATAGCAATGCAAATGTATGCATGTATACATATTATCTTGAGTATGATATGAGATAGAAATTTCAAATACATATGTATAAATATATTGAGAACCAATAAGGACAGGAAGTAAGATAAGGAAAACCATTAAAAAATATATATACAGTAGTACTCATCACAGAAAATAAATTATTTCAAAAATTAATATAATGTGTTTTGCTATATAGCTACAGTAGAGTATCTAGTGGGAATATGCTATCCTTGATAATATTCAAGAAGTTTAGCTATTACAATTTCAGCAGAAAATTTTCACTATGAATTTATACTAAAAATCACCCAAACATTTTACATAAAATACCTTGAATTTATTTTACTTCCTACCAAAGATCCCATTTTGCATAAATATATCATTAACTTAATTACCTCATTATCCAAATTATTTGCTGGAGATATCTAGAAGGGTATATAACTCTTGCTGGACAGAATTAATAAGTATAATGATAGATGTTATTAATTAGCTTCTCTGGGTTTGTGGATTTTGAAAGCTAATAATATATATCATTCATACAATATTAGTAGAACTTCAGAGAAAAACATTGTAACTCTTTTGCAGTATTTTTCCTGTTCCATAGTCACTAATATAAAATATAGAAATAACACAATTATCTATGTGATGGGGATCCTTACAACACTTTAAAATCATTTTTACCTTAGAAGTATTGCATTATAATTTTTATATTGGGTTACAAATTTTAAATGTAAAATAAGTGGGACAACAGGTAAAATGACACAAAAGAATACTATATATGTCAGGCTTGTAAGGATCATATCCAGGCATCTACCCCCAGATGTGGAAAATTCTTACTTGGGCTGAATTTCCACATATCAAATACATTTCTGGTAAGCCACCTCCACCTCTCTGAGATCACAGGGAGAAAGCCATGTTACCAACACGGGGGTGTATCCTTTGTGTGTCCCATGAGAGACAAAAATAATTACTCTGATGACAGGTCAGAACAAAATCTCTGGCCACAGTGATGCCTTTATCACACAAGGCAAAGCTTCCAGTGGTGAATGACAGTAAGACAGGCCTTTCACACACCTCTTCACTGCTATCCATTCTGTTGATCACCTCCTTTCTGAGAGACCTGTTGACACCTTAAAATGGTGTATTCGTAGCAATGAAGAGGAGGCTGAAAAAAGCATAAAGGAACCAAAAAACATAATCTTATATTAGGAGAGGGACAGAGAGCTTTAAACTAAACAGCTCTCTAAAACTGGATGAAGTTATAACTTCTCTGACGACATCTATTTCATACTCTGTTGTGTTTAGTTTGCAGAATCTACATAGCGGGGTCCCTGCATGCAGCAGATGGATTGTGTACAGGTATGAATGGAAGCAGAAATCATGCACACAAAAATCCTTGGTGTTAGACGACTGCACTGGTAGGGAAAACGTGTGGAAAATCAGAAGCTTCTCTACCTGTTGGAGCACATTTCCTGTAGTTCTATTATAATAAGTGATCATTTCTCCCAGGGCTTGAAGATGATTATATTTCATTTACAGCAGGCCACCTTTGAATCAGCTGGCCTCTGCTCCAGGAAACCTGCCAGCAAAGCAGAGGGTTGAAAAGAGTCTATATTCTTGTCACGTGAAAAAAGGACAAAATTTCAGAAGGAATATTGAATATTTGATGAAGTCCTTTTTTTCTCCTCTTCTAACTTATAGTTCATTCTAGATTTTCCAGAAGGAAAGGGCAGCAACAAAAATTCTACTTGCTCAGTGTTAGAACAAAATGCTTTAGTCATGTGATGTTGAATTTGAATTCATACATAGCTTATATGAAGTTGCTTGTAAACGAATGAAGGAAAATCAATACATTTGTTTCACAAAGTAGAAATCAGATGGGTGTCAGCATAGTTCCAGGGCTAGACAGTCTCTGGTTCTTTTGTCTTCCACAAAGTATAAGTGTATTTTGGCAGTGTCTTAATGAACCAAAATATTTTGTTGTCAGCAATTCCCTATTTGAGTTGGCTCGTCTGAAAGTGTGTGATGGGATGTCGTAACAGCTCCATTTCAGAATCACACCTGACACCCGCAGCGTCAGCGAGGGCTGTGGGCTCCTAGGAGGGGTGGGAAAGAGTCTTAAACTCAGCGGGAGCCACATCGCTGACAAGGACAGTGGGTAACACGGGCCCTGGTTCCTCCTTGGACGACTGGTTCTGTGACGACAGGAGACAGAGCAGCCTCGGGGGCTCATCCCACCCCATGTCACGGTGGAGCTGATCACGGCGACTCTGCTGTGACGCAGTCACACGTGCCAGTGAGCCAAGACGATGGAAGTGGGAAGACCCAGAAAAGGTGCATTAGCACCAAAGCAATGGCTACTTTCTATCACACGGTGAAATCTACCTTCCTGAATGTCACACGTATGTGGCTGAGAACACCCGTTTCTCCTCCTGTTCACTCTCTCGTGTGGAGGTTTTCTTTATTGTTACTCACCTTTCACACAATCAATCCTTGGGCACTTTTTTCTAACGTTACAATCGTTTCTAAGTCTACCTGCACTGGAATGCTTTCCTTCATCGCCCACGTTCCAAACAGTCCCATTCTCTTTTTATTAGTAGAGTCAGATTGTGTGAAACTGAGAAGCAACAAAGCCAAAGAATCTGGCTGGATTTGTCTTTTGGGAAAGCTTTGCGCCCTGGCCTGCAGACCGCGTGACATGTGCAGTGTGATGGCAGGAGCGTCGAGAAAACTGCCCTGTGGGTGTGAGAAGAGGGGCAGAGGGGGAGCAGGCATCGATCCTGTAAATTCGCATCTTTCGCCTCCACACGCTGGCTTCTGCACTCAGGTCCGTGAGCCACGTAAGTCACATTCTGTTAGTTTCATGTCATAATGAAATTGAAAATGGGGAGTTCTGAGTGACACCAGAAATCATGGATTCTCAGATTAGGTTAGAACCCTACACGAGGCAGGACTTAGCATTTTCCCTTGCAGTAAATTGCTCTGTACTAGAGGGAGAAATCATGTTATATTTCATTACTAAACCTGGGAACTCAAATCAGGGATCAATGAGACTTCAGAAAGCTACTCACCAGGGGTCCGCAGCTGTGCGCCAGGCCACAAGTCTTCAACTTTCTTCATTTGCATCAGCTTTTTCACTTCAGACTGTCTTTACACAAAGTTTGCACAAATATCAGAAGGAGCAGTTACTGAGCCATGTGCTAGGATAAGTCAACTTAAAATTCTAAATACAGACTTTTTTTTTTAAAAAGGCCTTTTGAAGAACTCCACTTAATGTCATAATATCCTCATTTTATCAGATGAAATGATAAGAACTATTTCTAAAAGTAAGTTACTTAGAACACAAAAATATTTATGTAAACACCACTTAAATATTTAAAAATATGACACAAGACACTCAATTTTGTAATTTTTCTCTCCTATTTTGGGTTTGTTATATAAGTCAGGCCTTTATTATAATGTTGTGAAACTATAATACAATCCTTTCTATTGGTATTCCAAAGTTGTTTTGTTTCAGTAATCTAAAAGAGTTGAAAATATTTAGGATGTAATGGTTTAGACGACACTTAGACTATGCCTGTGAGCATGTAAAGCAGTAACCTTCCTTTTATTCTGTCTTAATCTGAATGATTCCATCCCTGTAAGGGTTGATTGTTCTTTAAATATTTTTAGAGAAATCCACAGATGATTTTGAGAAATTTCCACTTTGGTTCATATACATGCTCATCTAATGTTGGAGGATATATATCTGTCTGTGTGTATTAATTTATGCCCTTGGTCAAAATAAAGTCTTGATTCTCATACTTACAACTTGTGGTATGCAAGAGGAGTGTCAGCCACCATCAGTTAAATTAGCAGGGACATTTTCAGGGAAACTGATCTCTGGAGTCTGAAATCCCTGAAATCACTCAAAGTCATCGTTGCTCCTCAGGTGCCCCATCAATCTTTGCAGACCTCTCTGCCATCCGTGGCAGCTGCTGTTGGGCGCAGTGCTCAAGGCGGATGTGAACAGAACACCATGGCCCCGGGATGCAGGTCTAATTCAACAGAACTCACATTAGGCCTTTAAACTAAACAGAAAATGATATAGAAGGAATTTGTAAAGACAGGGGTGTAAATTATAACCATGGTACTGAGTTATTCCCTGATGGAGCTGGTCTCGGGGAAGAGCTTGTTTCTGGAATTACCTCCCTTGCCATTTTATGTGACCTGAAATTTAATAAGAGTGTGCTTCAATGCCCAGGCAGTGCTTCTCGCCCAAACGCTGCCTCTCCTGGTGAATGTTTAGTTGGGGCAGCAGCTAGGATGGGAATTGTTGGGGGGGATAAAGAAGGTATACTCCGTCTTCAGACTCCAGCTGCAGAGGTCAAAGGAGTGTCAACAAAACTGAAGTTCAAAACACTAAATCAAGTAAAAGCATATAAAATGCTACCACATGACAATGCTTTGTGCCGAACCCAGATGGAGCTAACTGGGGAGTCTGACCCTAAACTGAAGGTGGTCCTTGAAAGAGTCCTCTTTTGAAGGAAAGACAAAGATTCAAGTTGCTCTGGACTTTCATAACTTTTAACATTGTGTGTAGCTCCTTCCTAGGAAAGAAGAATAAAAGTAAATGATTTGGGAAAAAGTATGCTTGAAAATTGCTGCAATTATTTCTAGAAAAACAAAGGCTGTGGCTTACCACTTCCAAACTCTATTGCCATCGCGTATTTCCTTAGACCCAGTTCTCAGGGAAGGGTGGTGGCAATCTACTTGTGAATGTAGGATGCTCTAGTACACTCTTTCTGTCCACCTACTCCACGTACACAACCCAGATGGCGTAGTTCAGAAGTATTGGCAATTTACTGAAAATATGAGCAATTCTACAGCAAACATTTAACAGTAACTGAGGCAGAAGTAATGACGGGGTGGCAAATATAAAATACCATAAAGACTGCAGCAATGACATTACCCCAGGGGCTGGAAAATCAGAGTAAGTTTGTTAAATCTTGAGATACGATCCTTTTCTCCGAAGCAACACCTCTTTCATGTGAAATGAGAGAAATTAAATATAGACAGACAGATAAAAAGGATTTACTCCATTTTCAAGTTAATTTATTTTCAGTGCTTACTTTCTTGGCTTTATTTTCTGTATTAAACTCTATAAAAGCTCCCTTGATTAAGTTCCCTCAAGCATCTCTGAGTGAAGCAGTCCAAACATACATGGATTTGGTCATAAAGTGCATTTTACTCCTCTTGTCAAAACAACAAAGAAAGTCAGGAGGATATCTGAAATCACATAAAACAGATCTAAGGGAAGGAAAGATCTTCTAATAAAGAATAACTTCTGATGATGATTTACACATTCATGTTTGAAATTAACCTGAAAAAAATATGCCTTTGTAAGAATTGCATATGGACAAGCTTTGCTTATTATTTTTTCCTCTGTACACTGATAAAATAGAACAAAACAATGGAATACTCAAATTTTCTCACCGTTTTGCCAAAAAAGATGTGGTGTTTAGGTGAGTTACACAGCACCACCACTTTAGTTGGATAAAAGCTGAATAAAAGAAAGTTTGGATGCATGTTTTTGTTGAAGTTTTTAAATATAAAAATCTCCTTGTACATATGGCAAAGCATTTTTAAACAACTTAAACACTGACACACAAACACCTCTACTGGACTGGGGCTGACCTGTGGCTTTGGTGGACTATGTGATCACCCAAGATGTGGGAGCAGGAGGCAGATGAGATTGCACAGAGCTCCCCACAGACAGGAAGGGTTTCCTTTGGGTGAAAGCTGCAGCTGAAGTCACAACCTTGGTTGGGTCATACCATCTGCCATGAGTTTTCCAGTAGGCAATAATACATGCATTTGAGTTCATTTAATCCCTGTAGCAACTCAGTAAATCAGGCTGGACGCTGGTACTGTCTTCATGTTACCAGTGAGGGCGGAGCAAATGAGGTATGGGAAACTTGTGTGACTTAAAGTTACAGATCCGGTAAGTGACTCAGCTGGGATAAGGCTCCTGCTCTTCAGGCTGTTGGTTAATGATCTTTCCATTATACAAGGGTTTCTCAGCCTTTTTGCCACCCCTATTTTTTTTTTTTTACCTTTTTTACCTGTGTGAAAGGTACCTTTTTTCTGGTGTTTTGAAAGATTTTTGTCAACTAAATGAAACAAATTCAGCCTCCATAGCCTTACTGCGAGGGAACGTGGAAATTCCCCTGTGGTCTTGAATGTGAAACATGGTGCAAACTTCTATCTCCGGGCACCCTGAGGCTCACTATTCCATTCCCATCCCACCTACCCCTGGAAAGACAACCCCCAGGCTTATCAGTCCTTCACACATGGGTGTCAATTTGACAGGTTCCCTTCTGCTGCTCATGAAATCTGAGCATGGTGTTTGGATAAAAATAGAGGGGAATGAAAAAGCTCAGAACTAGCTGTTTGGTTAAAGATGGCTGGAGGCAAGGAGGAGATTGGGGATATTGCATACTTCACAATGTTCCCCCGCAGCGCTGACCTTGCTTCATATACAAAATGACAAACAGCAATGAGACAATGGCCAAAATATAATGACTAATATAAATGGTTCACTGAAGTTTAAATGAGTTATTTTTAGCCTTTGTAAAAAGCAAATTGAATCACTGCCTGATTCATACGGTCAAATGATGCACACTTGACTCTAAAAACAGTCGAACATGACAGATCATTTGAACTGTGCCCTGTTAGCAACTCCATGATTTTATGCTAACTTCATAAAAACATCCTCTGCAGACACATGCCGGTAAACTTCTACACAAATGTTGAAGTAGCTGTCCAACCAGAACATTCTGAAAATGCAGTCTACTCACTAATAAGAAAGTTAGGAGGTGTTCGACTAACAATTCTGTTCACCCTGCAGTTAGGAAATGTAAATCTACTTGATCAGTCGATTGCACTTTATGAAATACTTTTATGTCTTAAATTAGCAATTAAATTCATACTTCTAGAAGATCTAATATTCCCCAAAGACATACTGCAGGTATGTTCGCTTTGTCGCTTCTGCATTTTCCCTTACACCTTTAATAATTTTTATTTTGTGCAATCTAAACTCTTTAGCATATCATGTCTTTGATGATGGATTGTCAGATAACCATTACTGTGTCATTTAAGAACGCCTATCTAGTTACGCAGAATGACTTGAGATGTCCTCAGCCTGCCTTGTTCTTTCATGTCATTATATTTTTTCACAGGCCCTTCCCTCTTCCCTTTAAACCCTTCCTACACTAATGAACTTGATGAATTCCTATTTATCATTTATGATCTCCTTGGCTAAATCTTTCATTATGTATCACCTTTCTCTTCACTCTGAGCAGAGTTAGCAATGCTATTTTCTCTGACACTGTGGCATTTTCTTTTTTGATAGAGCACCTTTATTATAGTCTTTTCCATATTTCATTAGCTGTCTACAAACTGTCCCCCCTCCCAAAACCAATCCCAAGAAGAAAGAACCATAGTATAGTGATTTTCGAATCCCTGGAATTTAGCTCGAAACTTGACACAAAGTAGGTGTGCAATGACTATTTGTGAATAAATGTCTTAGGTTCTCTAGAAGCAGAGCTGGAGATGGATGTTATTGTACAATGATTAATTGAAGGAAGAGCTCTCAGGAGAAACTCTGAGGAGGGAGGAAAGGAATTAAGCCAATAGGTGTTCAGCTGAGGAGGTGCCTTAGCTGACCCCAAATAGCTCTGGAGTGTGAAGCGTGCCCCAGGGTTGGTCTCTCTCCTGAGGCAAGAGAGGTGGCCTTCTCTTCTTGTATCATTCTGTTATTAGCCGGGGCCACCTGGGAAAAGGAGAACACAGGAGAGCCCAGACATTTCCAAGCACGACCGTCTCCCAGCACGGCCCTAGAGAGGGAGCCCAGCGGCGGGAAGCGAGCCGTAAGCCCTGGGCGGTCACCGCACCTCTCGGTGTTTTCCCCTCTGAGAAACAGTGATGAGCAGATCAGTTTCAAGTGATTCTGGGAAAGATGAGATAAAAAATGTATAAAGGACCTTACAAAGTGCACTTTGTTACTGCGTTAGTGCAGCATTATTACCATATATCATTTCATTTTATTCATTTACCACACTCAAAACTGAATACAGTTCTAGGTAGGAAGTCCACTGAGATTCTTTGACAATGAGAGTCCTTTGCCGCATGTTAGGGATATTTTTAAAATACAGGATGCCTAGCAGAGAAGAAGCTAGGCTGATTTTCCATTTCAGCTCCCAAACTACATCTGACACACTTAGATACAATTTTCCCTTCCTTAAATCATTCTTCATCATTACTCTTAATATGCTTTCTTCAGAGCATGAGTCACTCTTTAAAACTGCCTAGATTTATTACCTCTTCTGTTCTTACTGCCGGATTCTCTCCCCAAGTAGAATCCCATCTCTCTAAAGGCAGCTATACCTTTGCTTGCTCAGAGCAGCTTCCTTGGCATAAAACCTGCTTGGCACAGGGTTGGTGGTACATAAATGACTGTCTCGCTGAGATTTTAAATTATCTTATCAAAATCTCATGCTTGTTTTAATGTACAGGCAGGACGAAATGTGTTTCCACTTGGTAGAGACACACCTGCTGTAGCTATTCTGTGACCTGGGTGAGCATCCTTAGTCTCAGGGAGACACGCATGCCACCAGTGGTATTATTCACATAGCCATTAATTATGACAACTCTTAGCTAACTCATATCAGATTCCCAATTCAAGCAAAGTTTCAAAAGTTCTATGCACTTTTAACTATTGCTACTTCTCAATGAATATAGTCAAGAGAATTGTCATATAGTTCTTGAACCACTCTGATCACATAAAATGACAGTGCATGTCTGTATGGCATTTCTACGTATATGCTCTCATTTTAACAACACGAATGTCTCTGGACATGGTCATTTATTGCTTATTCATTTTATTTTTAGCAATTAGCTGCCAGCCTCCACTTTTCTCCTGAGGTCTTCAGGCTAATATGCAAGTATGAGTTCTTACTTTTCTAAATTATGATGTTTTTAAAGATGTTGTGATTTCCTAATTTGCTTGATCGTGCTTGCAGTTAGATGTGAGTAGCAGTCCCACCCACCTTTTTTCCCCCATGTTGCTTGATGCAATAGATCTGAATCCTGCATAAGTAAAGTCTGAGTTATTAATAATACAATATCAAAAGAAAAAAGAAAGAGGAAATTGGAGTTTAAACATCATCATAAATGCCTACATGGATCCCTGAAGACTTTTGGTGTTGACTGTATTCACCACTGACCTAGGTGCTGGAGGGTGTAAATATATCCATGGTAGCTGATTCTCATGGCTTCGCCTCCTTCTTCCTCCACCTATTGATATTGAAAGAACTGATTCAACTCTGCTGCAGAGACTAAGAAAACCAAAGAATATGGAACATTAGCATTTTTCTTAGATGTTAATATATGTTCATAGTAACACATCACCAAGGGTTGTATTCTCTCTGTGCATTTTAATAACCTTTTTGGATGCATATAGAAAAATCTGACCAAATTCAGGTATATACAGAGCAGATCAAATGTGGTATCATGTATTACCAGTTTATCTATCAAATCCTTTTTGAGAAAATAAAATGTATTCAGTGATTTATGGATTACACATGGAGTTAACTACTTATTTTTCAGTCTCACATCTAAATTTGAAATGTGCATGTTGAATAACTATACTCATTTAAAACCTAGAATGTCTGTTCATTCTAAAGTGATGGATGAATTATGTTAAGTGTAACTGAGTCCATAACTTCTGAGTTAGAAAATTGATTCTCTTCATTTACCAGATTAGTTCTCAATGACAATTTAATGGGTAAAGGGGGAAAAGAAACACTAAAAAAGAAAGTGAAAGTTTTTATAGGCTCTCAGAATGAATGAGAAAGCACTTTTTCAGATAAATGCCTTGGACTCTTAATGAAAAAGCCTGTGATTTTTAAAAAATGAATGTTTAATACTGGAACAAAATTAAATCCCCAGATCCTTGTTAAAAATTTCATTGCATTTCTAAATTAAACAACTCCTTCAGGGACGGCTCCATGTGTCAGTCACCTTTAACAATTGAATTTGCTTCAAGAAATCAGCAAACAAAGAGCTTATGATTTTTATTTAATGTCTTTGTCACACTGGAAAACTTCAAAATTTGAAATTTAACTTGATCATTAGTTTCTGAGTGTCTCTTCTTGATTTTGGGGGGGCTTCTCTAGGTGCTGAATTTCTCTTGACTTTGGCTTTATCCATTACGCTGGCACAGACCGCAATACCAGGACAGCCACCGTGGAGACTGTGTAACTGCAGGATGCGGCAATGGCATGAATCCACAGCTCTGACTGCTTCTGGATTTGCAAATCAGTCTTTTCACATCCTGGCTTTCAAGTTTCCCACGCTGTATTAGCTTGCTAAGTGCTAAGTGTCCAAATGTCCCTTGCATCTGAAAGAAAAACACTAAGGCATGCGAGATGCAGAATGGTATAAATGTTTTGGGTTGGTATTTGCAAAGTCTTTTAAATATAAAGTTCTATCCTCCAAGTAAAAATCGTGTACACGATTTCATTTAAACATTTCAAGACAAGTAACTGATGGATCTCATGATTGGTATTTAAGCTGCTGGTCTATGTGAAATAATGCATTTTTGGTTATATACTCACCTACACTGACAACCACATGGACCACATTATTTTATAAGCCAAACACTTTTTTTTTCCCCAATAAATCAAAGGTTTCAGTAAGTAAATTATTACACTTAATCCAATCTTCTTTCATTTAACTAATAATACCTACACCTTCTCTTTATCAAAAGAGGTACAGACAGTAAGAACAAACTGAAGATAAAAATAACAATGAGGCCACGCGACCCTGGCCACAACCAGGTAGCCGCCTCTCAGTAACAGCTGCTGCCAAGGTGGGTCTCTAACCCAAGCACGTTTCTAATTCATTTCACTTCCCTTCAGCCTTTATCACTCTTCACAGGATTTGAAATAGTTCTCCCCTGTGTGAGGTAATTTTGTACAGTACTCAGACTGACAATTTGTTTTAAAATATATTATCTTCTCTCTTATTACAAATGTAAAATATGTTCTGTTGTATATTTAATAAACAAGAACAAAATATGGAAAATTTACTTTCATTACTCATTACCCTAGAAAATTACTATTAATGTTTTAATTGCATAATGTTTTCTTAGAAGCACACATACTTTGTAAAAATGGTATTGTAGTATGCTCCATTCTATTCTGGTAACTTTTTAGCACTTGACAATCTGTTACTATGAAGATATTTCCAGTGCAACTAATGTATTTCACTCACAGTTTTATTCTCACACTCTGCCACCGTCCTCCTTGTAACTAAACCATCCTTGAAGGAAGCCTGGTGGTTCTTTTATCTGCACCTAGATATTATCTTTGTGTTTTTTACTTAATTTTGTCTGGTACATGTTTTACTTCCTTGAGTCACATTCTCAGGTATCTTCTCTCCCAGGAATTGTTTAGAATTGTTTATTTGATTCTCTTTTGACTATTATTTTGTTTCCATTTGTTCTTTTTTTTTTTCCGGAAATACAGACCATCTGGATCTCTTTTGTCACTTCATTATCACATCCTCTCAGGCCTTCTTTCACTTTTGTGACCCTTTATTCTACATCTCAGAAAAGCTTTTTAATCGTGCTTCCTACATCACAGATCCTTTTTTTTCAATGCTATTTCTAATATAATTTAAAATTCGGCTATGACATTTTCCTATTTCTTTCTTAATTTTTCCAATCCTTTTTTAATTGTCATATCAAAGCTTTTTAATCTCTTTTTCATGGAAATCATGTATACCTTTATTTCGTTAAAGAAAAAAAAACAGACGCCATTAAATTTTTACTATTGTTTCTCATTTAATATGTTTTTAGGACCCAGGTACTATATTCACTATTTAATACTTTGTCCTTTTTTTATATTATAGAATAGTTTTAATAAGCCCCCTGTTACTTTTTCTCCAATGAAGGATAACACCTCACCTTGTATGTTTCTCCTGACGATTATGAATGCAGAATCTTTACATCTGCTCACTCTAGTAATATCTGAGGCTCAGATATGAAGCCTTAGGTCACACCAGAGTCTGGGGAAAGGATGGAGTATCTAAGATGAATATTTTCCCCAAAGGGAAAATCCTCTGTGTAATTTTTTCTGTTTGTTAAAACTACCTTCAAACACCAGCTTTTATCACCTAAGTTTCAACACCCTTCCATTCTAGGTATACAGTACAGTGCATTGGGCTTTCTGTAAATTGCTATAGTCAGTTTTGTAGGAGGAGAGCATCACCGTACCAGAGAAGAGATCTCCAGCATCATGATAGGTTCCACCAAGTCAGAAAAGGGCCCATTGTTAAAAACCATTTTGGGAGAGCTCAGCTCTCGCAGGTTATCAGGACGGCCCTCCCCGCAGAGAAGTTTGCCAGTGCTGGTGGGGGGTCCGTGGGCATTCGGCTAGCATGGGGCTTGACAAACAAGAAATGCACCTTTCATGTTCAAATCTTATAGTTACTTTTCAAATAAAGCAGAATATTTAATGTTCTTGTATTCCATATTATATATACTCTTGTATTCCATATGAATATATGGAATATAATATATACTAATATATCTTGTATACATAATACTCTTGTATTCCATATTAAAATTATGTCACAATCTTTACTTTTTTTTCTTTTCAGACATTTTCTTCTATAACATTTAATTTTCACCTCTGTCTTCTTATAGTTTTTCTTTCTTCTGACAAAAGAATAAAATCATCTTGACCTCAAGATGACTTCAAGGTTTTTTTTCCATGCAGTAATATATGTGCATACATACATATATTTAAGTATATATAAGCATACACATGTATGTAAATATACATAAGTAAATATACATATATGTAATGGAGACTTTTTTGTATATTGTATTTGCTAATTTTTACAAGAAATTTAAATTTACATGTTTAAAAGATTATTTAATGACCAATTATAAAACATAATTAGTTTAAATCTCTCTCTTTTTAACTTTTCAGTGAACATTAATTTTAATTTTTAATTTCCTGGGAACGACAGCAAAGAGAAATACATTACAAATTTTTATATTATCATTAATGGAAGCATACCAATAATTCAGATTAAGCAATATTTTAAACTAAATTCTAAAATTATGTACTATAAAATGAATTTTATTATTGGCCATTATATAACATAAGGGACAAATTACATTTAAATTTGTAAAAAATGTAACGTTAAGGATATTATACTCCTTTAATTATAATTCACCCTGATAACCAAGAATCAAGGATCCAAGATTAAGTTTGTAAGGGAAATGAATAGCTCTTCTACCTGGAGTATAATTTAAGGTTATTTATTGCATAAAAGATGGGGTGGCATAAAACTGGATAAACAATCTCCAGGTGGCAGACCTCATGTTTACTGACTTTCTATAATCTCAGTTGTTCTCAAACTTTAGTAACTTTAGTGTGCATTAGAATCCTCTGGAAGGCATGCTGAAACTCAGATTTCTGACCCCACCACCAGCGTGTCTATTCAGTAGGTCTGGGGGGGGGCCTTGGACTTTGCACTGCTAAGAGTTCCCAGGTGCCGCTGATCCCGCACCACGTTTGATAATTGCAGTTCTAGGGCATTCTACCTCAGAGGAAATTTATTCAGAGAACAGTTTTGGAATTAGTGTGGATGTAGAGGTACAAGAATGTGCTAACTTCACAAGGTTAGCCCAAATTTACTTACAGTAGAACACACCTTTCATTCTTCCTCTCCTCCCTCCAGGCAAAGGCACACAAAATAGTGATTTCTCCAATAAGAAAGAGGAGGACAATGTTACGCAGGTCACCCCCTAGGAACTGTGCTCTGTCCCTCTTTCTTAAGCCACAGATAAAACTAAGGCTCAGGAAATCAACAGGCTTTTGATGAAAGTAAAGTGCAAAAATGCCACGGAAATAGTCAAACACACGTAATCCTATCTCAGCCAGAGGAGAACAAAAAACACCTGGCTTGAAACTAGATGCTGGGTGTGACTTCACAGACTTTCAGGACCAGGAGGCATGTGGTGAGAGCTGCTCAGACTTCCCGCCTGTTCTGCCTTGCAGTGCACGTGGTGAATGGATTCCATTATGTTAGAGGGCAGGACCATTAGAAAGAAAGAAACAAGGAAAGAGAAAGGAGAAAATGAAGACTAACCAGCCTGTGGAAATCTTCAATGTTCACGCAGGTAAAATTGGTCAGATTATTAAAAAGTTTGGTTAGGTTCAGATCACCCTGCTAGATTAGGATCTATACACTCTTTAATTTCATTATGTTTGTTTTTACTGAAATTAAACAAAACATATTAAGCCAAATTAAAGTTATAAAGTTAAAGGATTTCAACCAATTACAGGTCTCTCCTTGTTTTTTTCTCATTTACTCTATGAACTATGTGATTGGTGTTTAAAGTTGTTTCAAAATAATAACATATGAGGTAGCACATTGCATTAATTCTCAGATTTATCTTCTGTTGAAAATAATGAAAGGTGACAAGAAAAAAATTCTTTAATTATGTCAAAGAAAAGGGAGGAAAGTCAGCATCACTCAGCCTTCTAAATGTACATTTTGGATTTATCGCTTTTTATTGTGTTTTAGCCATTTATGTGATTGTCTCTACAACTAAACTGCTAACTCGTAGAAAGCAGGGGTCAATCATATTCCAAGTGCCTAATTGTTAGTGTTCAATATATGTTCACTGAATGAATGGAGTAAAGAGTATGTGATTGGGTAATTTTAAATAGTTCTGGATTTTTATCAGGGAGAAAACTGTGTGAGGGACGTAATAGGAAAATATTAAATCTTATAAACTAGAGCTTAGCCTTTCTGAATTTTAGACAGTGCTCTAGAAGTGAAACAAATGAATACTAGACCCATTCAGGGTTGATTTTGAAAGTTTCATATAAAAGCAGCATTCAGATTAGGCTTGACTGGTGAGTAGGAAAATCTGTAATTCATTCCTCAACTTAACCCAAATTTCAGATTGTTTTTATAAAACTGAAGTGACTCTTAAAATTTCTGATTCTGACAAGTAGCCCTACCTCATCACCATTGAGTGTTCAACCTCAAAGCTTTAGCCTGGCCTTTGTGGACCTTTAATCTCTTTCTTCACTCATTTGTGGCTCACCTCTCTCCCTATTAGTTCTCTGCTCAAATGTTACATCAACCAGAAAGACTCTTTCCTAACCACCCCACCTCAAAATCATATCTTTTGCTGCTTGATTTTCTATGCGTTACTCTGCTCTTCCTTACAGGATATCCCTGGGCAAATATTCAGCCTGGAGTAAAAGTCAAAATATTTAATGATCAGGTACAGCGCAAGGGTGCTGATAACATGAAGCAAAGTGGGGGCTTGCCAGGCTTCTGCTGTGCTAGCCATTAATCCTTTAGTGTCTAGACCCTCTAGAGGCCAGGATGTGCGGGGTGCACTTGGGAATTGCTTCCCATGTGGTACAGGAATAGTGCAGTATTATCCCACTCTGCAGAGCCATCTCAGCCCAGCCCAGTGGAATATCCGCCTTGTATTTACCTGACATTTTGCTTATACTTTTGACCCTGGATCCCCTGCCTCTAGAATATAAGCTGTGTAAGAATAGGGGCTCTGCTTTGTTCACTTATATATCTTAATGGCCCAGAACAGTGTCTTCCGTACAGCAGGCACACAATAAATATCTGCTGAGTGAATGAATACATGAATGTATATAACAGATTTACACGATGAAATGTAAATGTAGAGAAAAACAAATCTCTCAGAATTTATCATTTCTTTCCTACATATAATAGGAATATACTTCATAAAAATGTATTTGTAGAAGCTCAATATTATTTTCTAATACTTGAGAATAACATTTTGTATTCTAGTAGCATAATAGATTCTCCATTCTGCATGTGGGATGACTGCACAGTTGAATTTTGAAAGAAGAGATAGCCGAACATTCCCCAAAATAGAAATACTAAAATATGATCTAAAGATGAATTAGGCAACAGTCAACATTATATTTTATTTATTACTGTTCCAAATTTTTTCATGCAAAAACAGTATTAATTGATAGCTAACAATAATGACTCTGGCAGTGTTATTAGTTACTTTATCTAATTTTTCTGGATAATATTGCTACAGTATGATGTAATATAGTTGGATAAAATTTCTGGTTTTATAAGCTAATTTAATTCACTTGATTTTCATGGCTCTCATAGCTGAAAAGGATAATCTTACAAGGACACAGAGATCCAAATACCAAAGGAAGTCAAAAGCTACACTTATCAAATCACAATATTTATTTTTAAAGTGCATATGTGTGAGCAATTATGGAAAGGATTTTGTCAAAATTCAACTCATCAGTTTCTAGCTCTCCTACTGTTCACCAACTGTTTGCTCAAGCAACTTAGAGGGGGTTAAATGACCATACTTTTATCAAATGGGTTTAAATCTCCAGAAATGCCTCATTTGGAATGTCTTAAAACAAATGTAAAATTCTGCTTTTTAGTGGCTTCATACTGATACATATATATATGACTCTTTGGCAACTTTTGGGGAGATTAACCTAACTAGGCAAAAACTTCCGAACTGCTGTTTACAAGAGCATGGATAGTTTTTGAAAAACCATTACTTTCTCACAATTTTAAAACACTGATTTTACCCTGAATGGAAAAATTAAGTGTATTATTTTTTCTTTAAAGTATATCCTGGGTATGAATCGATGGGGTTCAGGACATGATATCCCCAAATATGACATCTTGGTATATTAAATATCTCAAGCTGAAGAATATATTAAAATAATAAACCAGCACAAGCAGGTTTGGCTCTGACCCCATCCACCGCTGCGCTTCTTACGTGAAACAGACCCGAGCCTTCTGGGTGGGAGGCCCCCTCTTTATTCCGGGAGAAGGGAAGACACTCCAATGACCAGCCATGGGGAATTTGGGCCCAAGAACCCTGTACAAACAAACCTTGTTAAACGGACCCTTATCTTCCTCATTACTTCTTCACCTCATTTACTACTAGGAGCCCAAACCCTTTGTCTGGTCAATTCTTCACAAATGTATTGCCTCTTTCTTTAAAAAGTATAAAAGCTTCCTGCCCCAGTTACTTCTTTGGGTCTTCATTCTCTTATGAAGGCTTCGTGTACATGTAAAACTTCGTTAGGATGTGTACGCTTTTCTCCTCTTAATCTGTCTTTGTCAGCTTAATCTTCAGACCCAGCCAGAGACCCTCAGAGGGTGGAGGAAAAGGTTTGCCTCCCCTACAGAAGCTATTGACCATCACTAAATTTGAAATACTGCCTTACATGACTTTACATGATTATTCCTTATCTTATTACAAAGTATTATAAGGATAAAATGATTTAGGTGTGTAGAATTATAAATCCACAAAAATTGACATATGTAAACGACAATGTGTCATACGGCTCGGGAGGGGAATGGCTCAGAAATGGGCGGTGCCACACCTCCGTGCTCCTCCAAGCCCCTCTTCCCTTGGCAAAACTTGAGCATGAAAATTATGTGACTTTCTGACAAATAGACCCACTAAGAGCGTCAAGGTCAGCACATTCATTAAATGAGGAAAGGCTTCATTCACTTCCCACACCCCAAACAGTTTGCAGACCCTTCCGTGAGTGTACACCCCATTTTGGTGACAGACATTTGGAGACCAAATATATAGTTAGCATGTGCCACTGCTAAAATTCTGACTTTGTGAAAATTCTAATTAGAAACAAATTCTCTTTTTTTGTAAAATAAATCCACTTGATAAAGTTAAGCACCCAGTTTATCTTACTCATTAATATGCCATCTACAAAATACTAATTTATATGAGGAAAAGGAAAAACAAACAAACAGATTCAGACCTGAGTTTCCAGTATTTAACAAGAGACAAATATGTACATAATTACTAATCAACTTCATTAGCTCCAGGATGTTTATTTAGTTCTTCGTAATAAAAAAATAAAAGCTTCAGGGAAGATTAGATGGAGATTAGAAAATATGTATTAATGTCAACTCATATCCTTAAGTTTTCTCTTCCAATATCTCTTCTTCATTTTGCTAAGCTTTAAAAGTCAGTGTTATCATACAAGATGCCAGTAGAAATGTCTAAATATAGATTCCAGCTGTTTCTTTTGTTGCATTTAGCCTCTGATAATTCAATGTTTTCAAGCCAGTTTTCTTTTTCAAGAGACATGAGGGTTTTTTTTAATCCATATATTTCATCTATTTGAAATATCATGGTAATTTTCACCTTTGATTAAGTATGTATAATCCTGTGGGTACAAAACTATTTCAAGTTGTGACTAGGTCCCATTCCTCTACCTCCTTTGCCAGAGCTTCCAAAGGAATGAGAAGAGGAAGCTGTTTAATTGACAGCTTGTTGTAAGGCTCCAAACTTGTCAGAATCATTTGAAAGGGGATTCGTTTTACAGGTTGTTTATTAACATACTGGCGAAAGGGCAATGACAAGGGGCCTGCTTCCTGCTTGGCTCCACATAAATCGGATCTTCCTGTGAGAAACCTTTTCTGTGAAATTAAGGGTGGGAAAAAGGTTAGGGAAGGACTGAGGCAAACACGCTGGGCATGGAAAGCAGCTCCGTCGGGCCTTCGTTTAAGGCCTTTAGCAAGCGAGGCTGCGCTAAGACTTTTTCTAAAGAATTCGATCAAATTTACATTTCCCCCTTAATTATTTACACAAAACATGCCTACCAGGGATGAAAAATCTCTTGAAGAAAGTATTTCTGTCTTTATCAGTGTGTGTACACATGCATACATCGGTGTGCTCCTATCTGGGAGGGAGGCATGTTTATGCAATTAGTGGAAAACTAATTTTTCTAATGTGGTTTATATGATCCAAGCCAAGCCAAGCACAGGGTTAGCAAACAGATCTTCTGCCACCTCAGAAGACAATGTACAAAAATAAAGTCACACATTACATTTTGCCTGGATTTTACTTGACTTTGTTCTTGTCATACTATTTTAGGATTCTGGTTTACCCAGCGCACCACCAGGGCTTGCCACAGATTTCCAGTCTGGCCTTTGAGGGCCATTGACTATTTAACATTGTTTGAGGTAACAGTGACAAGCAGAAAGAGTGGGTGTTTTTCAAACCTATGCTTAGGATTTTGCAAAGCCTTCACAAAATTTTGGATCATCCACCTGAACTGAAATGGTAGCGCACACCTAAAGCCGAGGCCGGTGAGGAAACAGTCCTGGAGGGCCGTATCCCGCTGCTTACACTTCATGCTTAGATCATTGATAGAATCCAAACTCCCAATTTTGCCTATTCCCCAGGCATATGACCAGATTTTCATTTTTGGTTCACTCTCTTATGTTTAATTTGAACTGTACTATCACCTAGAAGTCAGCCGCAGACATTTATCTAGGGAGGTGACATGGCACTAGCATAAAGGTTGGGAAAGTTCTGTTTCATTCCCGCCGAAGGGTTAGGCCTTATGGGTAGTGACAGTCTAGGAAGGAAGCTCAGATCTTTGGGGGAATTAAAAATTAATCAGAAAGAAAACTGCAGTGGGTTAACAGTTAGGGATTCAATACAGGGAGCTAAGATCAGACTGGGGATCTACTTGTGTCATGCTGCAGGTGCTGGAGCAGAGAATCTATAAAGCATCCATTAGAAATGTGTAAGGGATAAAATGAGGTACAAACTGATCTTGGGGAGTCTACTTTTGTGCTGCAGGGCTTCTGTCTTCCATGGCCTAGCATGTGCCAAGGAGATTCCTTGGAACCTTATAAGTGCTAAGTAGCACCTTATAAAACTCAGGTGGTCTTCAGAGCACCAGTTTGGGTCTTGTGATTATTAACTCTACAGACTTCATTGACTTCTTTAGACTCTCTGTTCCCTAGTTCTGATCCCTGCTTTCAGAATAGAGTGTTAATGACGTTTAGACCAGGGAGATACACCTCTGATATTAAAATAAAAGGCGTGGCAGAACTTTAGATTTGAAATCTCAGTGTTCAGTGAAAGTATACATAATCTTCCAAGAACGTGAACTCTTGAAGGAAAGATAGAGGAATGAATATATTTAAAATCTTTATTCTCCTAAGTAGTTTTGAAATGTCTGTGCTTGAAATGAAGCATATTACTTCTCAGGTCTCCATTAAGTACTTTACTGAGTCTTTTGAAATTTAGGCATATTAAAGTTTTGCAAGATTTTAATAAAAATTTCTCAGCATTTTAGGAAGGACACCTCCAAAATGTAGGGAAGAAGTTTTTAGAAGCAGGCACGATGACAGAAGAAGTAACAGTTCCTCAAAAGACAAGGCATTAAAACCTAAAAAATAAACATGGAAAAATATTACAAGGAGAAAAATAGCAATGTTCACAATATTGGCAAGGAATTACTCAAGATACTAAAATTCTACCTAGAATTCTTTTTTTGAAAAAGGCTATAGAGGTGTAACCTATTTGCATTAAAAGTGATTATAATTTTTAAATTTGACTTTGGAGGCTTTGATTATTTTTTATCTTGTGAGAGATACAGGTATTTTAACCTCAATACTTAATGGCTGTATGAGTAACGAAATATCAGACTAGTTCAAATTTTCAATTAGCCACAAAATCTCATGCATGGAGATTATCTCTGAGAAATTCTTAATTGTGCATCAGGCTTTATATTAACATTTAGAATTATTATAAATTCCTCTTTATTTAAATGAAATGTGTTCAGAAGTGTAAAATGACCTTAATTTTAATCATAGAAATATGTTTAAAGGAAGACAGCTGCATATGCAAGTATGTGACTTACTACTCTCTTGAAAACTGATTTCACAAATAATGAAAGCATCATTCCATATATGGTGGGTCCTACCCCCTAGGGTGTCTTTATGAGCTGACAATAACCTTCCAACCATTAGTCTTCAGTTTACCTCATGTTCTTGCTCGGTGTACTACATACAGATGGACTGTTACCTCCCAAAGTAGTGGTCAGGATGGGGTCCTCCAGACCCAGGGATGAAGGACCCTTGTCTCATCTACCTGGGGGCTGTGCCTTCTCCTCAATTACCTGGTCTTACCAAGAACCGTCAAATATCATGACAGTGGCCATATTTTGAACTTCACATACCTGTCCATCCAGGTATTACACCAGTAGCCTAAGGTCACAGCTCTAGGAACGCTCTAGTTTAAGGTCTGCCAGATTCCAAAGCCTCTGTGTGTTCTCTTTTTTCCAACTGTAGGACTTTTTTTGATGAGATTATAGAACAGTCTGTGTTCTTAATGCAGGAAAGAGCAGCCTCACCCCCAACAATACCTTTCATTATGGGAACATCCCAGTAGGGTGAAAGTGGGGAGGGGAAAATCTAAGTATGAATGATGATTAATTTTAAGGAAATAGAACAAAAAGAATATAAAAATGAGAAACTTCATTATTTTCTCTATTATTTTACTTGCAGAGTGACTGTATGTAAAATGTAATATTGGATCATCTCTAGAGAAAAACTAATAAAGTATAATTTGTGATGAAATGAATACAACCTAATTTTAAGTTTTTGAGAAAATTTTCTGCAGTAAAGTTAAAATTAAGTTCTTCTAATAAACCATAATTTATATAGACTCACAGTGGATTTTATATTCAAATTCTCCTAAACTTAAGGTGGGGTTATATCTTGATGAACTCATTGTAAGTTGAAAACATTGTATCAGAAAGGCATTTAATACACCTAACCTACTGAATATCATAGCTTAGCCCAGCCCACCTTAAAGGTACTTAGAACACTTATGGCAGCCTATGTCTAGAACAAAGCCTATTTTATAATAAAGTGTTGAATGTCTCATGTAATTTATGAATACTGTACTGAAGGTGAAAAACAGAATGGCTGTACGGGGGCAGAATGGTTGTATATGTATTGGTGGCAGACCCTCCTGATGGGGTGACTGACTGAGGGCTGTGCTGGCCACCACTGCCCGGTATCATGAGAGAATATCACGCTGCACATCACTAGCCCAGGAAAAGATCCAAATTCAAAACTCGAAGTGTGCTTTCACCTGGCTGCATATCATTTTCACATAATTGTGAAATTGAAAAAAATCATTAAATCAAACCACCCGAACTTTGGGACCATCTGCACATATATCTGGTAGGTATAGTTTGTGCTTATAAATCATTAATATAGTAATTATTATAAAAAAAATCACAGCAAGGATTTGAATAGTCCTTACATGTTAGATACCGTTCTAAGAACTTACGTGATTTTCCGTTCTGTACAGCACCCATCATAGTCACCTGAAGTGGACACTTTGACGACTCTCCTTCATGCTTGTGATGAAAACGAGGTGTGTGATCTACTCAGGCTCTCCGCAGAGCATGTGGGGCACACCCACCCTTTGAACCCAGGTCTGTCAGATTTCAGGATCTGCACTCTTTATGTATTTTTGTAAATGTCATTTTATATACACTACTGATGTTCTATTATATGATATTCAAATATGAGTCAAGAAATGGACTTTGTGCCAAAGTTTGTGCTTAATTTGAATTGTTAGCATTTAATCCTGGCAAACATGCTATGAGTTGGGTATTTTTATTTATTTATTTATTTATTTTTATTAAGCTATTGTTGATATACACTCTGATGAAGGTTTCACAAGAAAAACAATGTGGTCATTACATTCACCCATATTATCATGTCCCCTCCCCATACCCCACTGCGGTCACTGCCCATCAGTGCAGTGAGATGCCACAGAGTCCCTACTTGTCTTCTCTGAGCTGCACTGCCTTCCCCGTGACCCCGCACATATGCTCTTTTGACTATTAACATTGATTGACAAGGTATACAGCAGGAGAGTAATTGGGCTATATTTCCCAGCATCAGCAAGCCCAATTCCTGATACTATGACTATTTCTATGAGCAGGAATGGTGACCTACAAAGAAAAGGGCACATTCATTGTGGTCAACAGTTGAAGGTCTCTAGGAGGAGCATATTATGTAGTGAAAAACAAAATCAGCAATAATCTTGAAACAGTGTTATCTAAGGATTGTTTCTAGTAGAGTTTATCTGCTCTAGTCAGCTTCTTTCATCTCTCATCGTCAGACTGGATCCCCCCATCAGGATGTCTGTGAAATTGTTTGGAAGGTTTCTTTAATGCAGAATGGCTCACATAACTGAAAGTTAGTAAAGAATGGATCAATACACATCAAGGAATGAGGACCATGGAATTATTTTATAATTGTCACAGTAATGTGACCATGATTTTATGTATAACTCAGGTATATCAAACTATTCTGACAATGATTCCAAATGTGTTTCTCATAAAATAATTGATTAAAAAAATATGAGTTAAGAATGTAAAACCATGGACATGGTGGGTACTCTAAAAAGAGTTGCTGAATGATTGAATAAATGTTTGAGTGAGGGGTGGCATGAACTTAAAAAGTAGAAAACTTTGCACAAATACAAAAATGCTCATATGAATAATAATAGAATGCATACCTTCTTAAAGTTTCCAAACTACTTATCATATATTTAATCTTACTTGTTCATGACAATATCCATGTGGGGTGGGCATTCCTAATCTCTTTCCACTTTATTGATCAAAAAACCAAACTTCGGTTTTATTACTTTGTCCAAGTTACCACAATGTTGGGTGGTAGAATCTGAACTCGAGTCAATGCCCTGTGACAGCGCATACAATCCTCAGTCCAGCACACACATTACCCTTGGGAATCAGTCACACCAAATTTATCACCTTCCTCTTTCCTGAATTCTGACTTGTTATAAACATATACATCTTAGAAGCAAAAATTCCTTTTACCTCCTGTGAAAATTCTCTGTGCTCACTTTTATTTTATAGTCCTAATCGTTATATCATTGCTCTGTGAGGCCTCCACTGCTCAGAAGCCCAAAGCTTTTCTGGGACTATGTTCCTGCTCTCTATATATAGGCCATTCCTTTGAAAATTAGATGAGTGGTAACCTTATTAATATTTCATACTCTCAATCCTGCTTGAATTGATAATGTTGCAGTAATTTTCATGTGAAATAATGTAACATAATATGCAGAGACAGTAAGTACTCCTGTCAGAGAATTAATAAAACTGAGTGGGGAGAAGGAAAACATTCTCACTTTTTTAACCTCAATTCAGGAGGATTTAGCCCTTCTTGCTGCCCTATTCAAGCTGCCACATTATTAAATAAAGCATCTTTCTGTGCTGGAGTGTAAAGAAAAGTGAGTCTTAGTATTCTCCATAGCTGAATATGGAAGCGCTGTGTCCCATGCATCCCCACAGAAGTGCGTGAACTCTGAGAGTCAGCAGGGACCCAAGATGAATGCTGTCGCAGCAGGATGGCCAGCTGCCTCTACAATGTGGGTGGCTACGGTGAAGGGCAAGCACGTACATACATACATTATTTAAGATAAATATCAATATGCTTAGCTCTATAGATTAGCAAGGTGTGAATTCCCGGTGAACAAAGGGGCAGAGACTCTGCTGTTCCGAAGAGGCATATAGGATGTGATCTTGGTACCATTTACCCTTTCTGCCCATCCAGCCTTGTGTCCTACTTTTGTGAGCTCGTTTATGCCAGCGGACAGATACCTGCCTCTGCTTCTCATTCACATCTGCCACCTTCCTGATCTTCCACTTTGATGGCTCTACTCAGATACCAGTTTCTGACAATGCTCCCTTCCCCGATAAACCCTTTGCAATATTTAATCTGTCATATTGGCCTTGAACTTTATTTTCTCCTTGCCTCTGAATGGTTTAGTCACAGTTGGGTTATTTTGCCATGTCTGGCAGGAAGAGTGCCAAGTCCGTCCACTCAACAGTATATACCCCTGCAGGGTTAATGCCTAACAGCCAGCCTGGAGGAAGGGTAGTCTCCTCCAGTTAGAAAACCAGATGAAATTTTTAAAAATTTGAAAAACATACTTATTTTTTATTGCAAGTCCTCAGAATGTGTGGAGAAATTTAACATTTGCAGATATTTTATTACTTCTATGGAATTCTCATTGTCAGTAGGAAATATTTATTTTTTTCCCTATTATTTATTAAGGAGGTCCCAAATATTAAAAAACAATACTAGTAGCCTTAAAGGTGGGTTACTACTAATGTATAAGTAATTTTACACATAATAGGACTCAGAAAGTAAAAAACACAGCTCATTGTTCCTCCAGACACCTAAACTTAAGAGATTCTCATTGCCACATAGTGTCTTAGAGTCTGTTTAGGGATACACCAACTGATTCATTCAGAAGATCCAAACATAGCCAAAAAGAGACACTTCGTTTGAGCATGGCTTAAGCTCAGTTCTGTGCTTTGTTTCCATTCTTGAAATAAATCCTCCAATAGTCATCAACAATGAGTTTGAAATCCTTTTAAAATAAAATTATTTATTTTGACTTACGCATGCTCTGATCCAAGTGGTATTTAATTTTTTAGATGTTCGTTTTTTCTATTCCTTCTTTAGTTATATAATCCCTCACATTTACAAGTTTATCATGTATTCCTGAATATTACTCATATTCAGTGTTATGTCATCATACTTGCTATTTCTAAATATTGAAGTTGTGTATCTCATCATATTCCATATATTTCTCCCTTAACCCACATCTGAGCCTTCACAACGTTCGAATGTCAGAAGGCAGAAGAGAGGGGAGAAGGGAGAGTAACTTCAGTGAGCTGTTTAACACAGAGAACTAGACAGCAGCTGTGAGCCTCAGGGAAGCAGGGATGGAGACACAGCGCTAGTTGATGTTCGAGGATCTTCAAGGCTGATGTACTGCGTGGCTGCAGGATTCTTGGGCAGAACAAGGTTATTAGACAAAGGGGTTCCCTGGTAAGTTTATTAATTTGCTAAATTATTTTAGGGATTTGATTTTGATGTGTCACCTTAGAAGAATCCATTTCTAATCTCAAATCCCTGTCAAGGTCTTCCAAATAGAGCAGAGATTCTCTAAGGCACAATTTATAACTTGTCCTAAGTACACAGAATACAACAGACGATGTCCTAAAACTTGAAAGAACTGATAGGCTTTCCTCAGTCCCTCGCATTCCCAGGTGCGGCTTAGCCATTGAAGGGAACAAAAGCCAAGTAAGAAACACGGAGAGGTGAAGGCAGCTTTCCACCTGTTAAATTGTACAATGTTTTTCACTGTTGTGGTTAATAAGTTAGTAAAAATAAACTGAACCCTTCATGCCTTATAAACAGGGGAGCATTTCCTTGGAACTTTTTTCCATCCAATTCACTTAAAAAAAAAAGCAGCTGATCCACTGATATTCTGCCTGGTAAAGGTTAAAATGCTCATGTGGGAGGTAGTAGTCTGCCGAACAGTTCAGGTTCCCTCCTTCTGGGCACATCACAGGATTACCAAACTCCTGGTTTCCTTGTGGCTGATAAACTCATGTGCCAGGACCTGGCCAATGAGTTGCATCAGAGCATTTAATTACTAACCTGAAACCCTCCAAATTTATTTTTCCTTTCTTTTAAGAACACAGCCAAGTTTCAAATAATAGCTCTTCCACCAGCTATGGTCCTCCACTAGCGACAAACTGTGCAGAGACCCCTAGTCAACTCAATGTGGACATGTATCATGAGTGATGAATAACCCTTTGCCACGTTAAGACACCAAGAATTGGGTTAGTAGTTACTGTTGCATGACCTCATCTATCTTAACTGATGCAGCATGTAATTTGAACATTCTAATACTTCTCAAAAGTTGCAATTTTATCCTTTAAAATGCTTTAATAGAGCAACATTGCTCATTTTCTAACATCTGAATTCTGTAAAGATAGTGTCAATTGTTAAATGGTTTCCTATTCATGGATGAGAGATCATGAGTTTTAATGATCTGTAGAGTTTATCCTGAACTTTGACAAGGCACAATGACATTAAACATCAATCACATGGTAATTTCCAGTTATCATTGGGCTGTTATTGTGTCTTTATTAAAGGCAAACACTTAAAATGCCTGCAAGAAATCATTTTTGCATTCTAATACTACTAGGCTTTCATGCTCAAAAATAAACTTTGGCGTAGATACATTCCCCTGGGAAATAGTCATTAAAATACATGAGTACATGCTGCTGGTTCAGGATTTTGACACAAGTTCATTTGTTTTTCCATGTATCACTGTGTTTCAGAGCATGTTAACTATAATTTAATGCATTCCTGAGAGTCAGAGAACATGGACATTTTGGTCAGGCAGCTACTGACGGCTCTGCGGCTTCACCATGACACTCGATTCCACTAATGATGAAAAAATCATTTGCTAAGATCTCATTTCCTTCCTGTGTGGGAAGAGTGAAGTCTCTGTCAAATGCCTTTCTCTGTTATATCTGAAAGATCCCCAGTTATGCCTCTACTTTTAAATCTTACCCACCTCATCTTTAATCCATCATGTTCTTGGCTGAAGAAATGCATCAAAACAATTTCCATCTTACACTAAATGTAAGGATTTAAAGTTTAATCTTGAAACTCTATGTTTTGAAAGACATTGTACACTGCGAATCACACGTTTTCCCAGAACCTAAGTAACTGCACTAGGCCTGTGAATACTTGCCTTCTAGAATCAAGTGGTACTAAAATCTCTTCCTCTATTTAGACATTGAAAGGTGTTTGGTTCAATCTACAGTGGAGGCAAGGAGGCAGGGGAAAGGGAAGGGATTGAAGATTATAAGCATCAGATCTTATGACACAGGAAATCAGTTATAATTTGATGGGAGAAAAGTTGAGGTACAAGGTTGAAAAGGGCAAGAGATAGTCACATTCTAAAAAGTAAAGAGTGAGAATTCTGTTGGTAAGTTAATATTTAGAAATCCAACATACAGATGGGTTTGGTGGAATAGTTGTAATTTTTTTTTAAATGTCATTATTCGAGTATTAATTTTCTGAACTCTTCTGGGGAACTAGAGTGATCTCAGGCACAAGGAAGCTTTGAGGTGCTGACTCATGAGAGTCAATCAGTGCATTGTTAAGATAATTTTTTTTGAGAGAAAAGGAAAAATAACTGAAGAGCTCTGACAGTTCATTTTCTGTGTCAGAGAAAGCATATGTTTATACTCATTTCATATAAATTTATGAAGTCAGATTCTAATCTGTGACAGGCGCACACTGTGAAGGGAAAGGTAGATTACAGGGCAAGTTATGTGCTTTACAAAAGAAATTTCAGGGAAAGGACACATTGATTTGTGAAGGACTGACCAGTATAATGATAATATTTCAAAATTTCCTTTCATGCAAAGTCCTTCTTGTTTCCGTGGCTACGAAGCTATGCTCTGTAGCTCACCGAGGTTGCTAGCATCCTAGGAAAGACAGCTTCTTTGTGGAAAATCAGATAGAGTGGAGCTTCTCATGATAGAAATGGTGGAGTACAGTAAGGAGAGCAGGGTTGTGATTCACATGCATCCACATTGCAGTTTTATTATGAGAGCCACTAGGACCCATGAACAGCACGTGGTTTTATAAGGCCTCGGAAGCAGAAATGTGCTCAGCAGTTCTATTAAGCTATCCCCGATCTCATCTCAACATATCTTACATCTTAAGATATCCCCTCAAGATGCGATCCGTGAAACCTAATGAGTGAATCCTGAGCGCCAGAACTGACCAGGCCTGTCAGTCATTATAACTGTGGTCAGCTGTTGTACTGCCAGCCCTAATCAATGCTCCCCTGACCCATGTGCTCTTTTCTACAGAAAGCCAGGTCTCCTTACTCTATTGAACTCAGCCACCATCATACTACTCGTTTGGGCCAATGACCCTGAATGTTAATGAAGTGGATCGTCGTCAACATCTTGGAGTCAAGAGAACATGAATCAGAGTCTCAGTCAACCCAAGGTGCATGGGAAATAAGTATAAACCACCGGTAGTTGGGACTTATAAAAAAAAGAAAGAAAGAAATGTTGCCATTTGTGACAACATGAATGGAGCATAAGGACATTATACTAAGGGAAATAAGTCAGATAAAGAAAGACAAATACCATATGATCTCTCTAAATAAAGAAAAGAATTCAAAGATACAGAAGACAGATGTGTGATTGCCAGAAGCCAGGGGGTGGGCAAAGTAGGAAAAGTGGGTCAATAGGTACAAGAAATAAGTCCTGGGAATGTGATACACAGCATGGTGACTATAGTTAGTAATACCGTACTGTACATTTTAAAGTTGCCAAGAGTCTTAAAATTTCTTATCACAAGAAAAAACTTTCTCACTATGGCTGGTGATGGATGTTAACTAGACTTACTGTGGTGACCATTTCACAACATCAAAACATTGTGGGCACTTCCTGGCGTGAAGCGGATCGGCGGTGGGCTAGGTGGACTCGGCGAGCTGCTCGGACCCGGATACACCTCTGCTGGAGCTTTGGCGAGGCTGCCCAGACTCCTGCCATCTCCAGTTCCCCAAGATGTTTCTTGGACTTTGGAAGGCAGAAGACAAGACAGAGTGAAGGAAGCATGAAATGTATAGGCCATCATGACACAGCCCTGACATGCCAAGGCTGACTCCCTTGCGGCACATCTCAGGAACCACAGAGCCCAGCCCCAGAGCCCCCCTGGATTGAGAGGTTTATTAAAGCATAATTTACATGCAGTAAAATTTACCTTTTTAAAGTACAGCTCTGAAGTCTTATAAATTCAATTGGCCATATAAACATCACAATAAAAATACAGAACAGGACTTCCGGGAAGATGGCGGTGTGAGCAGGGCGGCAGAAATCTCCTTCCAACACTATATTTATCTACGAAAACACAGAAAATACATCTGTTCCTAAAAGAGAGACGAGAATACACAGGAAAGCGCACAGCGTGCAGCTACACCCGAGAGGACTCAGCACCCCAAGAGGCGGTCTTAAAGAGCCCAGCTGACATACGTGGCAACCATCAGTGACCAAATTATACAGCCATGAAAAGACAGAGGAATATGGTTCAGACCAAAATCAACCAGACAACCCCAGAGAGGGAGTCTGAAGGGATGGAAATGTACAGCCTGCCTGAAAAAGAATTCAGAATAAAAGTCATAACCATGCTGATGGACCTACAGAGAAATGTGCAAGAGCTGAGGGAGGAAGTGAGGGAACTGAGGAAAGACAATACAGAAATCAGACAAGCGATCGACGGGCTTAACAGCAGAATGGATGAGATGCGAGACTGTTAATGGAATAGAAAACAGAGAACAG
>JAVSCE010018572.1:0-25955 GCA_032199065.1 Smutsia gigantea | reverse complement strand
CAATGGCGGGGGCGCAGCGGGAAGGTGGCAGCTGGCGCGGGGCCCCGACAGGGCGGCTCGCGCGCGGCAGGGGCGGGGCTGGCCGACGGACCCCGCCCCCAGAGGTAGAGGGGCGGGGCTTCCCGCGCCCCTACAAAAGGCGCGCGCCCGCGGCCGACGCTGCCTAGGTCGCTGCTGCTCTCCGTCTCGTGGTAATGGCGTCGCTCACCGTAAAGGCCTATCTTCTGGGCAAGGAGGACGCGGCCCGCGAGATCCGTCGCTTCAGCTTCTGCTTCAGCCCCGAGCCCGAGTCGGAGGCCGAGGCCGAGGCTGCGGCTGGGCCCGGGCCCTGCAAGCGGCTGCTGAGCCGGGTGGCCGCCCTGTTCCCCGCGCTGCGGCCCGGCGGCTTCCAGGCGCACTACCGCGGTGAGCGGGCCGGGCGCCCGCGGGGCGCGGCGCGGGGTCATAACGCAGGCCTGCCCGGCGGGGCGGCGACTGCCCCTTCCTTGTCGAGCCCGGAGCCCGGTGGCGCCCGCAGGTCGGCGGTTGCCTCTTACTAGTTGGGCGGCGGCCGGCGTGGGCTCCCGCTTCGGCCTCGGGTGCCTTGCCCGCGCAGCGAGTCTCAGCGCTGGGGGCCTAGGGTGCTACCCTTCCCCCCGCCGTGACGCTGCAGGTTCGGGCGAGGGCGCGCGGGTGGTCAGGCGGGCACTCGGGTTACGCTGCAATCTCGCTGTCGCCGCGTCTGGGCCTGTCGGCGCCAGGTGGGAGCTCAGACCGTCCCGGAAAAGCCTGGGCCGGGCCGGGCCGACGCGGGGGAGGGGCGTGCAGGGGAGGGAGAGAGGCGGGTAAGCGCTGTCCGGGTCGGGGGCTGGGGGCTGTGTGGGAGGCCGGTCGGGGACAGACTTCAGGACGTACAGGGCCGTGCTGAGCCCAGACGTCGTTCTGTTGGCACTGAACAGAGGGGGAAGATCAAAACGTTAAGCGTCGCCGTAAGGACGGAAGCCCAGGAAGCAGCTCCGTTCTTGCTTCGCTAGTGTGTGCCGGCTGCTGGGGTTGGGTCTGGGAGGCGGTGGTGGCGGAGGGACGGCCGGGCAGCCGAGGCCCGCCCCTGGGAGGTGCAGTGCTGGGGCCGCCCTCAGGAGTGCAGCTGACCAGCTAGGCCCCCTCCTGCTGGTGGCGGCGGCTCTTTGTAGGAACTTTACTGAGCTGTGACTCATGTATTATATACAGTTCGCCCACTTAAAAAAAAAAGTGTCCTTTTAGCATATCCACAAATTTGTGGAACCATCATCACAATTTTAGAACCTTTTCATTGCCTTATGAAGGAACTCTGTGCCCTTCAGCCATCCTCTCGTAGCCCCCAGCCCTAAGCAATCACTTACCTGCTCTGTTTCTTTGGATTTCCCTGTTACGGATATTTCACATAAATATATAAGCCGAGCCATACAATATGTAGTGTTTGGTATCTGGCTGTACTTAGCCTGGTGTTTTCCAGGTTTACCCATATTGTGACCTGTTAGTCTGCCACTTTTTCTTGTTGTGGAATAGCATCCCAGTTTATGGACTTGCCACATTGGCTTATCCAGTTTAGTTGATGGGCGTTTGGGTGGTTTCCACCTTCGACACTGCCATTGTTATTTATGGTAGATGTTGCCTGGTGGCCCCCTAGACCTGGCCCAGCCTGCAGGTGTGTGGTGTGGTTGGCCTGCATGGTGGTGCCTTAACAGCATTTGAGCCAACACCTAAAAATTAGAAACTAGGTACAAACGTGTAATTTTCATTTCATTGAACGAAACAGCAGGCAGATACACTGAGTCATTATTCTCCTAAACCATAAGAGGCCAAAGGCCTTTGGAAGGGCTGAGGCCCCTGGTGCAGGCCACAGGCAGCATCCCCCACAGATGACAGTGGGTTAGATGCGGACCAAGGCAGCACCTTTCTGAAGGGGCAGCTGGCCCAGAGGCAGAGCGGCAGGTGGCCAGATGCCCCTGCACGTGCGCCCTGCCTCCTGTGTGCACCCAGGGCCCAGAGTACTTACGTCGGAGGAAGTGGCAGAGTGAGTGGGTGACCTGGCCCCAGCCCTGCTGCCCTGGCTCAGCCAGGTGGGCCTTTAGCACCAGCCTCAGCCCTTTTCAGCAGCTTGTGTTCAGCTAAGAGGCCTTGGTGCTCACACACTGTTTTTTAAACTATCTAGATGAGGATGGGGACTTGGTTGCCTTTTCTAGTGACGAGGAGCTGACTATGGCAATGTCGTATGTGAAGGATGACATCTTCCGTATTTACATTAAAGGTAAGGGGCTGCTCAGGGATGCTGCCTGAAGCCAGGTGCTCCCTGCTGAGTAAACCAGCTTGAGGTTGTAGAGAGACTTCCTGGAGAAGGGGTGAGGAGCCTGCAGCCATTAGGACAGAGACATAATTATCCTCTCTGGGCTTGGCCTGAGAGGCGTCCCTGTCTGTGCCAGGGAGTGGAGCCAGGGGTCTCTGGGTTCACTCTGCATTGTGCCCAGACCAAGTGCCCTGGACTGGGGACAGCGTTTGGGGTGCTGCGGGGTTTATTTTAGTGGGGGGCAGGGCCAAAGCTGTGCAGATGGAGCTCCCTGCTGCTTCTCTCCCGACTACGCCCCGTGTACCAAGTCACAGGCGCAGGGACTGGGGATTTGCCAGGTGCTCAGGTCGCTCTCTTGCTGTCCCTGGAGCAAGTAAATTCCATGTGGACTCCTGCCTGAAGAGTGGGGCCAGGGGCCTGCTGACTGACAGCCCCACAGTGGCGACAAGTGGGAGACACGGGCCCCACCTCACAGCTCTGTGCCCTCCCTGCAGAGAAGAAGGAGTGCCGGCGGGACCACCGCCCCCCATGTGCCCAGGAAGTGCCCCGAAACATGGTGCACCCCAATGTGATCTGCGACGGCTGTAATGGGCCGGTGGTGGGGACCCGCTACAAGTGCAGCGTCTGCCCTGATTACGATCTGTGTGCTGCCTGTGAGGGCAGGGGCCTGCACCGGGAACACAGCAAGCTCGCCTTTCCCTCTGCCTTTGGGCACCTCTCAGAGGTGAGCTGCGCCTCTCTGTGGGCTGGGTGGGCGTGGGGGAGGCAAGATACCCCCTGACCCGACAGCACCCTGCCCCTCTGCTTGCTCCTTCCAGGGCTTCTCTCACAGCCGCTGGCTCCGGAAGCTGAAACATGGGCACTTTGGGTGGCCTGGCTGGGAGATGGGTCCACCAGGGAACTGGAGCCCGCGACCCACTCGCTCTGGAGATGCCCGCCCCAGCCCCACGGTGGAAGCAGGTGAGGCTTCTGGAGGGTGAGATGGAAGGACCCACCCAGGTCCTCAGTTCTTCTGTGGCTGGCCAGGTGCTTCACAGCCATTCATGCATTTGATCCTCCCGTTAGTTTGCAGAGTGTAGAGCATTATCTCCATTTCACACCTGGGAGAACCGAGGCACCCAAGTGCCCAAGCCTGGTCACTTGGCTGCTCCTGCCTTGCCACACTGCCCTTCTGGGTTGGCTTTGCAGGCAGGAAGGTTGGCCCTCAGTGCCGGTGTCTCTGTGACTATGCCCTTCTCTATTGTGTTAGCTGTGGTGAGAGTCAGAGCCAAATTTGCTCAAGTCCTCCAAACAGTAATAAAGTTAAGAACTTACATAGAGCTTGCATTCTAGGCTTCTGAATTCTGGTTTCATTCTGATTTTATTAATCTTAGTGCATCCTTTGATTCACCTCATCCTTTGGAACAAAGGTAGGGATATTTGATTTTGAGTAAGTAGCATTTCTAGGATGTTACCAATAGCTTATACTGTGTGTGCTCAGTCCTCCTTGGGCTTGGAGCACTAGGGTCACAGAAAGGAGTGGGAGGGAGTGAGGAAGGGGCTGTGAGTGTAGGCTGCTAGGACAGCCCCCAGGGCAGGATGGGGGTCCCTGGGACATCAAAGCATTGGGAAATGTACTGTGAATTAAACAAATATTTGTTTTGTTTCTTAAAACAAAAGCGTCTGGTCCATCGGAGGATGCCAGTGTGAATTTCCTCAAGAACGTGGGGGAGAGTGTGGCAGCCGCCCTCAGCCCTCTGGGTAAGTGGCTGTGTGTCTGTTTCAGGTGACACAGTGTGACAGCTGCTTTGTGGTTTTCACTTGGGATTCTGCAGAGGAATGGTAGCTGCTGTGTCCCTGAGAGACAGGCAAGGATTTGTTGCCCACATCAGCCTTTGCCAGTGCCCCAGAGGTCCTTCCCTTCACGGTTGAATTCCCTCACAAACTCGAGCTTCCATGTGGAGTCATGTGTTCATACTCACATAACCATTACTCTGATCAGGATATCAGACATTTTCAGTAATCTTTTTTTTTCCCCTTCACTTATTTCACCCATTTCCCGAGCCCCCTTTTCCACGTGGCAGCAACTGTTTTTTTTTTTTTTTTAGATTCTACATGTAAGTGTAGTCTTATGGTATTTGTCTTTCTCTTACTTATTTCACTTAGCATAATACCCTCTAGGTCTATCCACGTTGTCACAAATGGCAAGCTTTCACTCTTTTTTATGGCAGAATAATCCATTGTGTATCTGTGCCACATCTTTATCCATTCACCTCTTGGTGGGCACTCTGGTTGCCTCCATATCTAGGCTATTGTAAATAATGTGGCAATAATAGGAGTGTGTGTATCTTTTCAGATCAGGGATTTTGTTTTCTTTGGTAAGTTCCTAGAAGTGGAGTTACTGGGTCATGGTATTTCTGTTCTTAGTTTTTTGAGGAACCTCCATACTGCTTTCCACAGTGGCTGCACCAATTTACATGCCCACCAGCAGTGTAGGACAAGAGTCCACATCCTCGCTGACACTGTTCTTGTCTTTTGGATGGGGGCCATTCTAACAGGTGTGAGGTGATACATCGTTGTGGTTCTGATCTGCATTTCCCTGATGATTAGTGACGTGGAGCATTTTTTTCACATGCCTGTTGGCCATCTGTATGTCTCCTTTGTAGAAATGTCTATTCAAGTCCTTTGGCATGTAGTCCTTTGATAAATTAAATTTAATTACAAATAGAGTGGTGGTGGTTCTGCCCTCCCTCTCCCTCAGTGAGCATGCGCCTCAGAATAGACTGGGGGTGGACATGCTGGCCTGTGCTGCAGCCTGTGGGCCTCACCCAAAGCTTGTATGGGCTGCTGCCTGCCTCAGCACAATTCTAATGCTTAATATGCATGTTTTCACATCACTGGGCACCCTCTATATGCAAACGTGATGCTTCATTCATGTGGTCCTTAGCCCAGTGGTGGGGGCGTTCTGACCATAGGTCGTATTTGGCTCTTACTCTGTTCTTAGGGCCTGGCTCTTCCTGCTATCAGCCGCTGTCCCACTCAGGGAAAAACAAGGTCTCTTTATGGGCTTTTGGCTTTCTGACTCTGAAGCTGACCTGGGATGTTAGCTGAGATTAATGTTGTACTAAGTTGGAGGAGAAGAAAGGTGCAGTAAGGTAGACATGTTGGCAGAGTTTTTCTACAAGCCAAGAGGATTTGGGGCCAGGATATTGGGAGTAGTCAGCCCTAGGGATCATGAAGATCAAAGATGACCATCCATTTGCCTTCTGGTTGCTAGGTTGGTGTCCTGGCCTGGTTCACACTGGCTGTGACCCTGAGATCTCTAGTGGATGGCAGCGTCTGTGTCCACATGCCAGGCGCCACTGTCCTGATCCCTCTCCCACTCGGGACTGAACGAAAGGGCTTTGTAAGCCTGCAGTCCCAACACAGGCAGCTGAAGCTGCCCTACAGCTGTGCCTTCTGAGGACCAATGGTTTTTCTGTCCTCCTTGGCCTGCAGGCATTGAAGTCGATATTGACGTGGAGCATGGAGGGAAAAGAAGCCGCCTGACACCCATCTCTCCAGGCAGCTCGGGCACTGAGGACAAGTGCAGCTCTCAGCCCAGCAGCTGCTCCTCTGACCCCAGCAAACCAGAGGGTGACATGGAGGACACCACACAGCGTCTGGCCGAGCAAGTGGACAAGATTTCCCTGGAGTTGGGGCAGCCTGAGGCAAGCCCCTCCCCCGCCGACCCCTGAGGCCGCTGCCAGGACCTCTACCACACTCCTCCCAGGCCAGTGGGACCCTTGCTGTCACAGTTCAGTCTGGCATTTGTCATGCTGTGTACCCTCCACTGGGACTTGGTAAAGAAAACTGTGTGTGGCCCCTCGCTGGTCCTCACACCCGCATCTCCCAGTACTAGAGTGGTGCTCCAGTGGGCCTGTCGCACTGGTCCCTGAGTGCTCATGGGGTGTTTTGTTCCAGGAGCAGATGGAGTCTGATAACTGCTCGGGAGGAGACGATGACTGGACTCATTTGTCTTCAAAGGAAGTGGACCCGTCTACAGGGGAGCTCCAGTCCCTACAGATGCCTGAATCTGAAGGGCCAGGCTCTCTGGATGCTTCCCAGGAAGGGCCCACAGGGCTGAAGGAGGCTGCATTGTACCCACATCTGCCACCAGGCAAGTGGCTTCAAGCAGTTCCATGTTTCTACCTTTCTCCTCCAGACACCCCTGACAGAAAATTAGGAGTTGGTTTTGTCCTCTTACACCTATACTGAGCCCTAGTAAGCTCAACTAATTTTGGTAATTTCTAAGCCTTAACCTCCAGACCCAGAAGTCTGAAGGTGGGTGTGCTGTACAGGTGGCGCTGGCTTTGGTACTGCTATGCACCACTGCAAGTGGGCTGAGTCCATTGCCACTGCTTCCTCATGGACCCTTTGAGCAGGGGTCACAGCCATGTCCCTGTAGGAGCCAGGTAGGATGCCAGCATGTGAAGTAGGTGGCATGTAAGCAGTAGGGCCAGGTGGGGACTGTAGCAGCCCAGAGAACACACTGAATAAAAGGTTAGCTGATGCCGTGCTCTGGTCAGTACTGTCACATGACAGTGATGTTCAAAACATCAACAAGGGAAAAGGCCTATCTGTGGGCCGAATTTGGCCCTTGGCCTACCGGTATCTTCTCTGCTATAGAAGAGAAGGCTAGCAAACTATGGATTATGGACCAAGAGTGATTGTTTTCATTTTTGTAACGGCTGGAGAGAAGACATACGAGAGTGACATAAGTGTCTGTTCGTAGGACTTGTTGGAACACAGCCATGCTTGTTGGTTCATAGGGCTAGCTGCTTGTCTGCTGTAACAGCCGAATCGAGCAGTGACAGGCTGAGTGGCTGCACTGCAGCTTGGTGTATTCACTCTGGCCGCTGACAAAGCTTGCCCAGCCCTGCCGTGGAAGGACCAGCTCTGCAGACATGGGGTACTTGCTGGCTGCAGGCTGCAGCCAGGACTCACCCTCATGGCTCTGGTGACTCTTTTTTGACAGAGGCGGACCCCCAGCTGATTGAGTCCCTCTCCCAGATGCTGTCCATGGGGTTCTCTGACGAAGGCGGCTGGCTCACCAGGCTCCTGCAGACTAAGAACTATGACATCGGGGCTGCCCTGGACACCATCCAGTATTCAAAGCACCCCCTGCCATTGTGACAGCTTTTGCTCACCTGGTGTGTCCCCTTCCCTGTCTCAGTCACGTTGAGCTAGTGTAGAACAGCAGGGCCTCTGGAAGGGCCAGTTTCCTCTGCATTCTTTTTCCAGAATCTGGAGGCGGGGACACATGAAGCCATTTAGGAACAAGTGGCATGAAGGGCAAGCCCCGTTTGTGTGTGATAATGTCTGAGAATCGCTGACCAGCTTCTCTGGGGGCTCTGAGGCTTCCCTGGGCAGGGTGGAACTCCCTGCCGGGAGGGCATCAAGGCCACACTACCCATCCTGCTCTTCGCTGCCGGGATTACACCAGCAGTCCACAGTCTCTCTTGGCTAATGGCTGTCTGCTTTTCCCTTTTGTTTAAATGACTAATTAGTTTATTTTCTGCTAGAAACCTGATATACTCCGAGTTTAGGTGGAGTACAGCCAACCTGTCAGGGCAGAGGCGGCTGCTGCCCTGGAGCGAGTCTGGCAGGGAGGCAGCCCGGGGCTGTGCGCTTCCACCGGGACTGAGGAAGGGCTGCCGGGCGCAGTGCCTACTTCATAACCACTGTAGGGCTCTCACCTCCACATGTGTCAGCTGCTCTTAAACTAAGATTGCTTTGTAACCATTCTGTTACTTCTTGTAAACAATCTAATTAAACGGCATAAGCACTTTAATCAAAGATGTCTCAATCAGAAATGCTGTCTGACAGTCAAGTTTATTGCTGGTGGTTCCTGTAGTCCATAAATCATCCTCAGTCCTGATAGGCGATTTGGGGAGCCCCCCTTTCAGGGACTCAGGCCCAGTGGTAAAGGGTTCACATAACAAATCTGCATTGGTAATATAGTAGTTCCATTCACAGGTTGACATCAAAGTCCTCACCAGTTGTGAAGAGGTCACTCAGTTGCATTAGCAGAGGCTCCCGTGTCCCGCTGACCCGTTTAGTGGGAGGACCTATGCCCCACGATGTGGAAGTGTACGTGGCCCCAGGGAGCTGAGACACATGGAGGTGCCTGCTGAGGTGCCCTTCCCTTGGGGTCTGGATTCTAGGGAGCCCCTTCTCCACACGTGGGCTGTTTGCAGGTGTCTGAAGAAATGGCTCCCACTTAGAAGACGTGGGCCTGGCCTGCTGGGCAGGACATGGTGGCTCCCCCGGTGAAGCAGTCAGCTCCCTGGTGTCCCAGTCCTCGTGCCTGCATCCTCTGACCTCTGCCAGGCCAGCATGCTCCTGTAATGGACACAAGCAGATGGCCATGTCCTTGAGAACCAATGCCAGTGGCCCAGCAAGACCAGGGGCTGAAGAGAGGTCCCCATGCCTGTGCTGTTGCTCCCTCGTCTCTATGTGCGGTTCTGGCACTTTCTGCTCTGCTCTGTCTGCTTGCTAGTCAGACCAGCAAGCCAGGAACGTGCTTTGATTTTGTGGGTTAGCAAAGCAGGGTGAATAAATGCCCTCTACCTCACCCCATCTCCTTGGCCAAAATCCACTACTGGGCTTTCCAAAAAAGGAAGGTGTTCTCATGTAATCATGCAATCATCTCACAGGGACCTCAGAATAAGGTCAGGGGGAGCCTGAGAAGTATGGGCAGGAAGGGCACTAGAGACCATGTAGAAAGAGATTACAGCTTCCATCCTGCCTGCTCGCTGCCGGGCAGGTGGTAAGGTCTCTCTAGAGCTGTGCTAGGGTCTGGGGCTGTGGAACTGGTTTCCCAGAGGGCCTGTGGGAGGTGACAGTGCTGGGGCCTGGCTTCTCCCTTCTACTCAGGAACCAAAGATGTGCCAGCAATCTGGTTTACCACCTACAAAGGGATCTGAATGCGATGACTGGTGGGACCCTGCATCCCAACCCCTGGGCAGTATGTAGGGGCTGGTGGTCAGCTGCTAGTGATTAGATGACCATTAGCTCTGCCACTGACTGGCTGTGACCTCCTGGAACCTTCTCCAGCCTTAGTTCCTCACCTTCCAAACCACACAGGTTTGTGGTGAGCGTTAAACAGGGTAACAGTTAAAATGTGCCAGGGCCTTGCTTAGTAACTGCCTCTACCATTACTCTTTAGAGGTCCAGGCCCGCGTCCTTACCTGGGGTCACAGCAAGTTGGCACCATCAGTCTGACCTCTGTACTCCATGTGAAGGCGGCCAGGCCGCTCTTGATTATGCTGGGGGGCGCAGTGCCTGACGCCCAGCAGAGGTCCTCTGCCTCAGCATCCACAGCTCTGTGACCACACAAAGCAAAATCTAGGTTCTGCGGCCTTGGCAGAGCAATGGGGCCTGCTGTGCATGGGGCGTCAAGCCCCAGAGCAGGTCCCCGGTGAAGAGGGCTGCAGTGTGAAAGGACTGCTTATGCGCCTGGGTGAGTGGCGGTGAGGACGGGAAGGGTGGGACAGACACCCTCTCCTCCATGCAGAACTCAGAACTGTCCTGCCTCAGAAAAGTCCTACTAGTCAACTCGGTTGAGCCCAAGGCATGAAGCTGCCCTGAGTGGGAGTGAACATCACTGAGGATGAGCGTGATGGGGAAAGGTGCGGGCCTGAACAGAGCTGACGAGACAGAGAAGGCGAAATACCTGGATCTAAAAACTCTTGTCTGCTCTCAATGGTCACTGGGAGCAGAAGAGCAACACTGTCCTCAATCACTGACCTCCTGGGACTCCAAGGTGACTTCACAGTTGCTGGAGTCCTGGGCGTCAGGGATGTGTGGAGGCTGGCCCCTACTTTGGCTCCACTTCCTGGCAAAAGGACAGGGCGGTCAAGAATGCAGTCCTATCACGACACGGGCTGCAATCCTGACCTGGTGGCCACCTAGTCTGACCCCCAGCAGACTGGGACCTTGTCATCCCATACAGCTTCCCAGGTGGCTGCTCAGCTTCACCCCACTGCCGGTAACAGTGACACCCAAGGCACTCCGTTCCTCTGCTCCACTGCTTGTAGTAACGAGAAAGTTCTTATTTGAATTGGAATCTAAGAGCACCTGTCCCGTAACAGCCACCCTGGCTCTAGATGATACCATGTTTCAGAAAACTCACTGAAATGCAGAGTAAGTCTGGACTTGGAGCAGCCTATGAAAGTCAGGTCTTTCCTGTCTAGGCTAAAGGCTCCCATGCCTGTCAGCTCTCCTGGCCACACTTCCTGTCGTCAATTCTGCCCTTGAAATAAATTCTTCCCTGAGGTCAGTGCCACCCAGACTGTCAGAATTAAGCATGCGCTGAGTGCGCCCATGCCGGCGCCCTGCCCAGCGCCTACCTCTGCACGGCAGTGCCTGGTGCCGGCAAGGTGAGAAGGGCCCGGCAGGACAGCACTCCTGGCTCTTGCCACTCAGGATACTCCCAGGCCGCCAGGGGCATGCCGCTCACCACTCCCCCATCCGTGAGCCACCGTGGGTACTGGGCCCAGCCTGGGTTAGGTACTAGCTTGGCACCTTTTTCTAGGCAGGCCTGTAATGAAGGGAGGGTCTGGCTTCTCCATCCTGGATGAGGGTGGTCTCTTCAAACACCCTCCGCCTCCTTCAGGACCAGGTTCTGTGGAGTCCCTTTCCAGAAACTTCAGCCAGCAGTTCTCTGAGGGCTGGGCTTCCCCCTACAGGATTGGAAGTCTGTATTCTTGGAGCTGGAAAGGAGGCACTTTTACTGAAAATTCCCAGCCCAACTCTGAGGCCTCATGGCCTCAGGACCCTGTCACCAGGGAGGGCATGTAGCTTGACACTGGGGATGCTGCCCAGCAGCAGAGACCTCAAGAAGCCACAGGGCACAGTCATCAGGGACTTTGCCAACCTCCACAGCCCCTGCCCAGAGTTCTGAAGTCAAGGCATGCAGAATAAAAGCAAGTATCTAGAGTAGCAAAAGTTGGGAAACAACCTAAATGCCCACGTCTAAGGGAATAGGTAGTGGTTCGCTCACTATATTCTGTAGGTACTTAAAAAAAACATGGAAAACTATACAGCAACACAGCAGACATAAGCAAAAACTCTAATATGTAACAAACAATATTTCTTATAATAAGGATGATGTAAAATTAAATCTGTAAGTGGATGAGATTGGACATGTAGAGCTAAATATCCAAGAGGTGCTGTGTTAGCGCACTCAACAGCAATTCCCCTATTTGTAATAAAAATATGAAGAGAAAGCAGAGGACATTGCCAGTGGGGTTCTGCCCTCAGGCTGGGGGGCACCTCTGACCGGTGTTCCCACTCCCTGTCCTTCCCTGGCAAGTCAGCGTTCCATGCACCTGGGGCATCTGGGATGAACCAATGGTGTCCCCTGTGCAGTCCCTCAAGCTCTCACACACAATACCCCCCAGCACTGTTTCTGTACCTACCTCACCAGGCACTGCTTCACAACTGGATAGGGCCCTCCTGGGAGGCCTAGCCTGGGGAAGGGGACACAGAAACCCAGCTCCTCTCCAGCAGTGTCCTTTCCCCACCAGGGTGTGCCCAGCATCTGCAGGGCTTGGGGAGAAGCCCAGGTGGTGTCCAAGCTAAGTTCAGAGGAGTCCTCCCCGCAGACAGAAGAAAAAGTCCTTTCCACAGAGCACTGTAACTGTACACATGGCCATCCTCACCTCAACGGAAAGGGACAGGTTTACCGGCTTGCTGCCTCTGGAGCTGTGAGCCCAGTGCCTGTTGCTTGGTGGCACACAGCAGGTGTTGAGAACCACTGCCTAACATGGATCAATGGGCCCCGGCATAGCCGGCAGGCAGCTGGCTCACCTGAAGACGTGCCTGCTCCCCCTGCAGAGGACCTGCAGTTTCTTCACCACCAGCGTTTGTAGGTGCTCCTGGAGACCTTTGGGAAAGAGCACACATACGTCCCTTGTAAAATGACCAGGAAAATGAGACAAGGAAGGTAACAGCAGAGGGATTGCAAGGAGGTGACGGTACTGAAGACGACCGGAGGGTCTCCTCTGCTGTTCGGATGTGGTCTAGTCATTTCCCCACAGTTCAGAGGCCTGACCACAGGGATCATTTGGTCCTTGGATTTAGGCTGGCAGGGCCCTCCAACAACAGGAAAGGGAAACAGAGCAGAATGGGCAGCCTCCACCCAGGAAGGCCAGCTTGCTCCCTGCCTTTGCCAGTGATGGGCTGTCACTGTGTGTGCCTGGGTGCTCCACTGCACCCCCACGTGCAGTGAATGATGACGTGTGTACGTGCTCTGCTTGGGGCCTGGACACAGAAAATGACATCAGCTGAACTGTCAGCAATGGAGGGGTCTCCACCGCACAGGGTCACGTGAGGATCTTTACAGTTGCTATACCCCCACCACGGCAGGGCAGGAGAGGCATTTTCCTGAGCTCAATGTGTCGCAGTGTTTCTCCCAGCCTTCCTGGGACAGCAGGGCCAATCCACCTCATAAAGAGGAGCCGGGGCCTCCGCAGCCTCGAGTGGGGCTGGATGGCCAGTGAAACAGTTACCATGGGAGGGCTGAGGTGAGACCAAAGCCACATCCCTCAACACCAGACAGGATTGCTAAATGCACAGATTGGAACTCTCACTGCTGAGCTATGAGAACCCCGAACTACCAAAGGAGGGCATCTCTACTTCAGTTTCTTCACTGGTAAAAAGAGGTCAACGATCTTTAGAGGGTGATTCTGAAGATAAAATGAGATTATGGGTGTGAAACACCTCCCCCACCAAGCGGTCCATGCACCAATGCTAAGCTGAGCAGGGTCCTACCAGCTATTGGCCAGAACCTTGCTCACCTCCCTACAACTCAGGAACTCAGCTCCCTCCACTGAAGGGGTCTCTCAGCAATCTGAGGATGCTAGTTTGTCCCTTCACCTCCAATGTCCCCACTGGAAGGCTGTCTACTGTTTCTTTGTAGGTGATCTCTTCTCTCCAGCTACTTTCCAGCTCTTCCCACTGTCTTCCGTGTTCTACAATTATGTTGTGTGTCTAAGGGCAGGATTTTTTTAACTTCAAATCAACTTACTGAGGTCTAATTAATATGTAAATAAAATGTACCCACTTAGAAGGGCAGTTAGATGAATCTTGATAAATTATACCTTTGAAACTATCACCCTGATCAAAATATAGAAAAAAAGTATTTTGGGATATAACTGACAAGATGTAGAAAATTCTCATTGCCCCAAAAAGTCCCCTATGTGTCTTTGCAGGCAATTCCTCCTTCCCCAGAAATCCACTGATGGCTTGAGCATATGATCTCTTGCATCTGGCTGCTTTCACTTAGCAATTAGTTTTTGATATCTGCCGGTGTTGTTTTTGTGCTAGTATCCCCTGCATGAACATACCACAGTCTGTACATTCATCTTTTGATGTATGTGTATGTCTAGCCTTTCGTTGATACCACACTGTCTCAATTCCTGTGGCATTAGAGTAACATCTTGAGTCAGACTGTAGAATTCCTTCAACTTTATTGTTTTCCAAATTGTTTTGGTGATTCTAGGTTCTTTGCATTTCTATATAAATTTTAGTATCAGTTTGACAACTGCAAAAGAAAGTTAGAATTCTGGTTGGGATTAGGTTGACTCTACGTATCAATTTAGGATGAATTGACACCTTAATGATACTGAGTTTTCCAATCCATGAACATGTTATATCTCTTCATTGATTAAGACCTTCAATTTCTCTCAGCAATGGTTTTGTAGCTTTTCCTGAGCAGATTCTGCATTTTTATGTTACATTTTATCACTTGGTAACTTTTTGATGCTATTATAAATGGTATTTGACTTTAAAAATCATTTTTCAGTTGTTCACTACATTTATATAGAAGTGAAATTTAATTTTGTATGTTGACTTTGTTTCCTTTTGATCTTGCTGACAAGCTCTAGTAGCTTTTGTGCAGGTCCACTAGGACTTTCTATGTACACAATCATATCGTTTGCAGTAAAACTATGGCTTTATCCAGTTTGAGACTGATTGTGTTTCCAGAATTTGAGTAGGTAAACCTTTAATGCTGAAAAATACTCCAATCCTTTCAAATATTGCCTTTGCCCTCTTTATTTTCCCCTTGCTGGATCTCTTTTCTGTAGCCTCCATCTCTTTCATGTTTCCCACCTTTTTTTCTTTCTGTACAGCACTGCGAATAATTTTTCAGATTTATTTTCCATTTCACTAACCTCTCTTCAACTGCACTTAATCTGTTTACTTGGCCACTGAATTTTTTAAATTCATTTTTTATTTTGGTATCATTAATATACAATTACATGAGCAACACTGTGGTTACTAGATTCCCCCCATTATCAAGTCCCCCCCACATACCCCATTATAGTCACTGTCCATTAGCATAGTAAGATGCTATAGAGGCCACTGATTTTTTCATTTCAATGATCATATTTTTCATTTCATTAAACTCTTCTTGGTTCTTTTTCAAACCTATTTGGTCAGTTTTTAACGGTGTTTTTTCCTCCAATGATCAACCCTTTATTTCATTAAATATACTAAATAAACCTACTTGGTCATTTTTTAAAGTCCTTTGCTCCTCAAATGATCAATCTTCTCTTTTACTTCATGAGATACATTAAATATACAGTACTGTGTTCTGAAGTCTTTGTGGGTCTGACTTAGAGCTCTATTGTTTCTCTTTTGCTCACAGTGACGTATCTCCTGGAGTGTTTAATGAGTTTTAGCTGAGTCTGTGCCCCTCGGGACCTTCTCTGTGGCATTCCCTCAGGCCCGGGCTGAAAGTGTGTTGCCATGAAAGGCAGGAGCTGCAATTACCTCAGCCTCCTGGGACAACTGAGAATAAATTCTCAGTTTGCGGCTACTCACATACTGCGTGAACAAATTGAAAAGCCATGTGACTGCCTCCTTGCAGCTTTAAAATGCTGGAGAGACATTTCCCCTCTTCAGCTATTGTCGAGATCCACACAGGCAGGCTCCCTGCCACAGAGGGGTGTGTTTGTAGTTCACTCCTACACTGAGGGTGCAGCCCTCTGAGGACTCACCACCATGTAGTGGTCTCCTCCCGAACTGTCCACACTCAACAGGCCCCAGGCACTGCCTCGGCCTCCTGCACCTCTCCTAGCCATCTACATGGACGCTCCAGAGCACCAGCTTCAATCACCTCAGCAGCCCAGGGCTTATCCTCTGAATTTGGGCTTTTGCTTCATTTTTTACTTCTGATGGTTATTTACTTTCCTGTCATCTTATCAGCATATTTACAATATTGTAGTCACATTTTTAATTTTCAGTGGGAAGACTGTTCAGGGTATCTAGTCACCACATTGTAAGACATGGAAATCTAAGGGATTTCCCCATCGTTTACTTCCAGTGTCCACTCAAGATGAAAACAGGGCAAGATAACCGTGCCCTTCTGAAAAAACTGTACCTGAATAACATCTCTGAAACCTGTCCCTGCAGCAGATTTAGTTTTTGGACATGGCGTCTACAGTCAGCACCAGAACCCTCACCATAAGCCTGAAAAACAAAAAAATATGTTAGGTTTAGAAAGTGTTCAGTGAAGGCTGAGAAACAGATCCATTAGCGACGCACATCAGGAGGCGGGGGTGCTCTTCAGCCCCAAGGATGCTGAAGCACCACGCAGGCACCCTAATGACTGCCTGCTGCTTTGGCAGTGATTTATTAGTCCTGGTCTCAGGGGCTAATAGTTTCAGTCTATCTGGCTGTGCTACCAGCACCCTGAATTCTACAACTCTTCAAAGCCAAACTCAACCCAAAACCCCACACAAAATGGTTAACGAGCATGAGTAAAAAATTCAAAACAGAAGCAACATGTGAAATGACACTTCCCTCACTGGTGATCAAGGAATGAATACACAAAATAAAGAGATGCTTTTTCATTAGCAGCGACCCATTTGTTCAGTAAATACTCTGAGCACTGGTTATGTGCCAGGTCTTGGACTAGGTAGGGACAGTACAATACAGGAGTGGACAAAAGTCACTATCATCACAGAGTTCGTATTCTAGCAAGAGGAGACAGATGACAAACACTCGCGCCAGTTATCTGCCATGAGATGGTGGGAAGGTGATGAAAGGGAGTGGGCCGGAGCACGGACAGAGCACACATTTTGTACAGCGTGTTCAAGGACTATAGATCCCTGGGAAGGGGCATGTGAGCACAAATAAGAAGGTACGAGGGAGAAAGCCATGTAGACCCAAGGAAAGAGCATTCAACAGAAGCAATGACAGAAAGAGTGCAGAGACCCAAGGCCGGCATCCTGGAGGACATGTGGCTGGAGCGGAGTGGTCTCCGGTGAAGGTGGTAGGAAAGGAGATGTGAGATGGTAGGCCCTTCAGCGGGTACTCGGCCTCATGTGCATGAGACCTGCTCTGCTGTTGCCGTCATGAAATTCGAGACTCTTATCTTTGAACTTGTGTAAGCAGGATCTGATGGGACAGTGGAGCCTGTCTGTGTGCAGAGGGGACACACACGTGTGTCTACTGCTCCTTGACATACCATTCATATGCGCACAGCATGCTTGACCCCCAGGAGCACAGAATTCCAGGAGACTCGTGGTGCAGAGGGGTCCTGAGAAGCTCCAAGTGCAGCTGGTAGCATGTGCTATGTGTTCCCGAGGATGTGGGAGTGCCCACAGCCCACGAGGCCAGGCCACCCATGGGCACCAGCGCTTGTTTCACACGCAGGAAGACAGAGGTGCTCTAAAAACACGCCCCACCAAGGAAGCCTGTCATGTCTTTCTTTACTCCTGCTATTTCCCGGGAACAACCAATCGCTTATCCTAAAAATGATGACACACAGGAAAGGGAAAGACAGGGGAACCCATAGTTCTCTGTCCTCATCTGTGAGCTGAAGGTAGAATGTGGGTAGAAAGTGTGCGTACAGAAACAGCTGAGTCATTTTTGTGCGGCATTTCCACTCTTCCAGTAAGAATGAAATACACAGGCATATATGAGCTACAAAATACCAGTTGTGCAATTTTGATGATTCTGCAAATATACTAAACGCTCTGTGCATTTAAAGCTGGTGTTGCATAATACAAATGGTGAGATTCACGTCAATAATTTAAAATGTTAGTTTTTACTTAGATGTCAAGTACTAACTAAAAGACATCATGAAAAACCACAAGGGAGACCATGGAAGGAAGGAAAAGCTTTGCCCACTCCCTCCGCTCAGACCTGTTTGCAGGACTGCAGTTTTGCTCTAACCTGGAAGGTCTGAGTGTCACAATCCAGCATGTCTGAGCAGGGCCTCTGGCTGTGGCGCTGAATGACCCATAGGCAGCAACAGGCGGGTCAGGCGGGGGACAGCTGCAAACACAAGGGAGCCGCACCTCTGGGCCACCACAGTAAGAGGTCAGGCTGTGCGTGTTCTCAAGGCAGAGCCAACATGTGCCGATGGGTTGAACGAAGAGTGTAAAAACAAAGTCAGGGATGACCTCAAGGTTTTTAGTCCCAACAGCTAGACAGGAACTGGCACTTGAGAGATGGGACAACTGTGGGATAGCGGGTGGGGGTGGTGGTGAGGGCTTTCATCTGGACACGGTGGTTCTGGGGTGCCTGTTAGATGACCAGCAGACAGCCGAATGGGCGGTGGCATACTCAAGTTCGGGGGCAGGCCTGGGGTCTGAGACAGACACCTGAGACTGTCAGACAAGCTCACCTCAGACTGATGAGGGATGGAGTGTAGCCAGAGAAGAGGTCACAAAACTGAGTCCCAGAGCACTCTGATGTTCACAAGTTGGGGAGATGAGAAAAGACCAGCCAAGAGGACTGAAATGCAGCCAGGAAGACGAGGCAGCCAGGGGCAGGGTGACTGACGTGCAGTGAAGATGAGGAGGCGACAAGCTGTGACGGACACCGCCAACAGACTGAGCCACCTGGGCCTGAGCACCAAGCCAGTGCCTAGCAACGTGGGCATCATTGCTGACTTTAATGCAAACAATTTTAGTGGACTGGTGGGGAGTGAAATCCCATTGGGGCAAGTGCAAGGAGAATGGGCAGAGGAACTGGAGAGGAAACAGCAGGTTTAAGAAGACGGGTAACCCCTCTGGTGTCCGTGGTAGAGCACACACTCTCCCACATGCTGGCTGAAGAAGAAAACTGCTCCTCTACCTGGGCCCAGGCTGGACATTTTCCCTTGCAGTCCCTTCCAGATTTGGCCCTCGAAAGCCTCCTGGGTAGCCCCTCTATGCTCTTGCTATTCAATGGCTAGAGGCAGCATGAGACAGGCCTCATGGGACAACAGAACCACAGGCCAGCAGGAGCTGAGGTCCTCAAACGGCCACACCAAGAACGGCACCTGTTTATCTCAGTCCCTCCAAGGCTGTTACAAGAGCAAGAGAAAGGACTTCTCTGTGGTTAGCCACCACAGTTTCGGTGTCTGTTTGCTACAGTGGCCCTGTCAACCACAAGTCATACGCCACTGCACATGCATGGGGGTGCTGAGAGGAAGGTAAGTTCGCTGCAGGGAGAACAGAAATATACACTGACATCTCAGACAGGCAGCAGCCACTAGCAGTCACCAGCTCACGAGCTAGGCCCGTCCTCTGAGACCATCTCAGGGCGGCCTCAGAGGCTAGTCTGCTGACTGCTGACCAGACCATCCTCCCTCCCACCCACCCCAGCTGACTGGATGAGGTGCACACCTGAGTCAGCCAGGCCGATCATATGGCTTCTCTCAGGAGTGGATTAACTGGAACTCAGCTGGTCCAGTTGGCTTTAAATGAGAGTATGGCCTGTGGGTGTTCCTATGCACTGTTTGGAAAGAGAGAGGAAAGGAAGGAGAAGAGGCAGGGAGAGGAAGGAGAGCCTCAGGGAGACCTAGGGCAGGGGGAGAAGAAGCAATATGCCCGTGTTGCCGGCAGTGTTTCAGCTCCTCAAGGTCTCAGAGGTGAAGCTCCTCCCTTGGGGTCCTCATGATGCACCATTACCTGGTAAGTATATATATTTATTTTGCTGATGCTGTTTTGAAGGTTTTTTTTCCCCCTGTTATCTGCAACTAAAAGAACATTGGTTGAAAGATATTCTTTTAAACAGCAGCTTAACTTCTAGGAATTTGTTCTAAGGTAATAATTGGTCAAGTGGAGAAAGAGGTATTTGTAACAAGTTTCAGTGTGGGGTTGTTCAGAACAAGAAAAGTAAAATCAATCTGAATGCCTGTCAATGTGGGACTGGTTACTTATTCAGTCAACAAGTATTTATTGAGCTAGCACTTACTATGCGCCAGGATGTATCAGTAAATAAAACACACCAAGTATCTGCTTCATGGAACTTAGAGTCTGAGATGGACAACACTCAGATGAATACACTTGGATGTAATTTCTCATCAGGATAATGAGAAGAGCTGGGGACACTCCAACAATGAGCACAAAGGCCTTGAGAGGGAAGCAGGTTGTGCTGTTTTGAGATCAGAAAGAAAATGCCTATGGCTGAAGCAAGGGAATGGGGAGATGAGGCTGGGACAGTGGTATCAAGGACTGGAGTGGGTGGAAGAAGGGTCTGGGAGGCAAAGGGCGCGGGGCAGTTCGGGTGCAGGACAGATTGTCGTGTTACAGAGGTAAGGCTGGTCACCAGGTAAGCGTCTGAAGAATCATGATGCTGGGTAAAAAAAGCCGGCTAAACAGGAGCATTTGCCCTGCACTCCCTTCAGTCCACACTCTCTCCTGAGTCCCTCCTGATGGCCTCCGCTCCTGAGCTCACCCTTGCCCACACATTCATATGCACCAACAGCTGCCTGCCCACCCCCAGTTGGCTCTGATTCCCCAGCTCTCTGCCTACAGGCCCTGCACTTGCCTTCCCTTGTGCTCAGTCTGGGTTTAAGGGACACGTGGGTGCGAGAACGCATGTGTATTAGTCTCTCCTCCCCTTCCACAAGAGAAGGACAAATCTACCATCCGCTGTTCCCTTATACCTGCACAAAAAAGGTGCTCAATAAACCTTTGCTGCCTGAATAAACGAATGGGGGTAACTAGCCAGGCGCTGTTCCATTCCTTTCCTTTCCTGAGGGAACAGGAACCTAGGGAGCCAGAGCCCTATGTCTAGTGAACTTGACCCCAATAGTGGAATGCTGGGACTTCATGAGAAGCTCACTTCTGCAGGGCTGGGTCCCACATGCCCCATTTCTCAGGACTCACCCGCAAAAATGACTGCTTCTGTCCACAAGCTTTGCATATCCATTTGAGACTCTTTTTCTCCTACAATAAAATTTCAGAAGTATAGCTTAATTATTTAAAACAGGTGGAACTGGACCAGAAGTAATGATTTTTAAAAAGATCAATGGAAAATAATACAATCTAAAAAACAAACCAACACATATGTATGAAAATTTAGTATTAATTAGAAAGGTAGCATTTTAAGAGTGAGAGAACAGACTCTTTAATAAACAGTGCTGGGAAAACTGTCTATCCAAAATCAGGTTAGATCTCTACCACCTATGTTTCGCAAAAATAATTCCATAACATTTAATTTAAATTCTTGATAAATCTGACTAGATGCGTGCTCTCTTAACATGATAAAATGCCTCACCTTCAGCTCTAAAGCTGGGGAGTCACTACCACCATTCCCATGAAAGTTGAGAATAAGTCAGGATCCCCAGCATTAGTTACCACTTTTTTTTCTAGATGTACTAGCTAATGGGATTGCAAAAAAAAAAAAAGTAATACAAGGTCTGAAAATTGGAAAGGAGGAAAAAATTACTATTTATAGATTTTTTTTTAGCTTGTAAAACTCAAGAGAATTAAATAAAAAACAAAAACAATAAGACAATCTAGTGTAATGGCTAGATACAGTTAATGTGTCTTCAAAAATTAATACTGCCTTGAGGGCAGAAAAAGATGGTGGTGTGAAAAGTGAGGTAGAAACCTCCTCCCAAAACCAGTGGGGTTGCAAAGCAAAGACAGGCAGAATGCTCAGAGAGACTGAGATTCCAGCTGCTTGCAGAGAACAGGAGCCCACAACCAGACCCTCTGGGACAAAAGAAAGGCGGGTACTTTGAAAGACTTCCGAACATCAAGAGGGCTGCTAAAGGGCCAAGGATTACACAGAGCTTGCTGCTCAGGAGAAAGGACAGGTGGAAAAAATCATCCCAGCACATTCAGCCCAACAGGTTGGGAACTTTCAGGAACTTCAGGCACTCCATGCCTCTGGCTGGCAACACAGTGCTGAGACCCCCCAGTGCGATATGCAGCCTGCCACTCCTTCCTCCTGGCCAGCACTGGGCCACACACCTGTTGCTGCTGCCATTGCGCTAGGCCAGCTGGAGGGTGGCTCCGCCTATGGCAGCTACAGGGGTGTAGCACAGAGGCTCCACCCTGTGCACTTGGCCCACTGGTCCTGGTAGTAGAGGCAGGCACTGCAGCCGGGAAGCAGGAAAGAGCTCTTTCTTCCCGGCAGGCACCAGTGCCACTTACCTGCGGCACGCAATATCGCTCCAGGGGCTGGGCAGCTCTAGAGAGTAGCTTCTGGGCACTAGAGGGTACCACCTACACAAAGTTATTATTCCATAGTAAACATCAGAAGTATGAAATAGCAAAAGAGTCTTGTACAACCCCAAATCCCTCAAACACCACAAAGAGGGCTAAGTGAAACTGAAATCACCAATCTTCTTGATAAAGGTTTCAGAATAAAAATCATAAATGTGGTCACAGAGCTACAGAAAAATATTCAAGAAAAACTTTGTAAAATACAGTAGCTGAAATGAAACATAAAATAGAGGGACTTAAAAGCAGATTAGATGAGGGAGAGGAGACAGTAAATGAAATAGAAATTAGAGAACAGGAATACAAATAAGTTGAGGCACAGAGAGAAAAAAGGATCTCTGGGAATGAAAGAATAATAAGAGAACTGTGTGACCAATCCAAAAGGTACAATATTTGCATTATAGGGGTACTAGAAGAAGAACAGAGAAAAAGGGATAGAAAGTCTCTTTGAGGAAATAATTTCTGAAAACCTCCCCAGTCTGGGGAAGGAAATAGTCTCTCAGGCCATGGAGGTGCACAGATATCCAATAAAAGGGACCCTAGGAAGACAACACCAAGACATATAATAATTAAAACAGCAAAGATCAAGGACAACGTCAGAGTACTAAAAGCAGCCAGAGAGAGAAAAAAGATCACATACAAAGGAAAACCCATCTGGTTATCATCAGATTTCTCAGCAGAAACCTTACAGGTCAGAAGGGAGTGGCACGATATATTTAATGCAATGAAACAGAAGAGCCTCCAACCAAGAACACTCTACCTGGCAATATTTTCATTTAAATTTGAAGCAGGAATTAAACACTTTCCAGATAAGGAAAAGTTGAGGGAATTTACCTCCCACAAACCATCTCTACAGTGTACTTTAAAGGGACTGCTATAGATGGAAGTGCTTCTAAGACTAAATAACTGTCACCAGAGAAAATAAAACCACAGTAAAAGAAGTAGACCAATTAATTACTAAGCAAATGCAAAATTAAATCACCTACCCACAAAGACAGTCAAGGGATACACAAAGAGTACAGAATATGACACCTAATATATAGAGTGGAGAAGGAAGAAAAAGGGAGAAAAAAAACCCCTTTAGATTGTGTTTGAAATAGAATAATAAGTGAGTTAAGTTAGACTGTTAAGATAGAAAAGAAGCTGCCCTTGAACCTTTGATAACCACGGATCTAAAGCCTGCAATGGCAATAGGTACATATCTATGGATAATCACACTAAACGTAAATGGACTGAATGCACCAATCAAAAGACACAGAGAGTGGACAAAAAAGCAAGACCGATCTGTATGCTGCCTACAAGAGACTCACTTCAAACCCAAAGACATACACAGACTGAAAATAAAGGGATGGAAAAAGATATTTCATGCAACTAATAGGGAGAAAAAAGCAGGAGTTGCAGTACTTGTATCAGACAAAATAGACGTCAAAACAGAAAGTCACAAGAGACAAAGAAGGACATTACATAATGATAAAAGGGTCAGTTCAACAAGAGGATATAACCATTATAAATACCTATGCACCCAATACAGGATCACCTACATATGTGAAACTAATACTAACAGAATTAAAGGGGGAAATAGAATGCAATGCATTCATTTTAGGAGACTTCAACACACCATTCACTCCAAAAGACAGATCAACCAGACAGAAAATAAGTAAGGAGACAGAGGCACTGAACAACACATTGGAACAGATGGACCTAACAGACACCTACAGAACACTCTACCCAAAGCAGCAGGATACACATTCTTCTCAAGTGCACATGGAACATTTTCAAGAATAGATCACATACTAGGCCACAAAAAGAGCCTCAGTAAATTCAGAGGGATTGAAATTATACCAACCAGAATTCTCAGGTCACAAAGGTATGAAACCAGAAATAAATTATGCAAAGAAAACAAAAAAGCCCACAAACACATGCAGGCTTAACAACGTGTTCCTAAATAATCAATGGATCAATGACCAAATAAAAACAGAGATCAAGCAATATATGGAGACAAATGAAAACAATAACTTAACAATTGCAAAATCTGTGGGATGGAATGAAGGCTGTGGTAAGAGGGAAGTATATTGCAACACAGGCTTACCTCAAGAAAGAATAACAATCCCAAATGAACAGTCTAAACTCACCATTAATGAAACTAGAAAAAGAAGAACAAATGAGGCCCAAAGTAAGCAGAAGGAGAGACATAATAAAGATCGGAGAAGAAATAAATAAAATCTAGAAGAATAAAACAATAGAAAGAATCAACGAAACCAGGAACTGGTTCTGTGAGAAAATGAACAAAACAGATAAACCCCTAGCCAGACTTATCAAGAAAAAAAGAGTCGACACACATAAACAGAAACAGAAATGAGAAAGGAAAAATCACTACGGACACCATGGAAATATAATGAATTATTAGAGAATACTATGAAAAATTATATGCTAACAAATTGGATAACCTAGAAGAAATGGGACAATTTTCTAGAAAAATACAATCTTCCAAGACTGACCCAGGAAGAAACAGAAAATCTGAACAGACCAATTACCAGCAATGAGATTCAACTGGTAAACAACTACCTAAGAACAAAAGTCCTCAACCAGATGGCTTCACCACTGAATTTTATCAAACATTTAGAGAAAACCTAACACCCATCCTCCTTAAAGTTTTCCAAAAAGTAGAAGAGGAGAAAATACTTCCAAACTCATTCTATAAAGCCAGCATCCTCTAATACCAAAACCAGACAAAGACACCACAAAAAAATTACAGACCAATATCCCTGATGAAAATAGATACAAAAATCCTCAACAGAGCAGGACTTCCGGGAAGATGGCGGTGTGAGCAGGGCGGCAGAAATCTCCTCCCAACACTATATTTATCTACGAAAACACAGAAAATACATCTATTCCTAAAAGAGAGACGAGAATACACAGGAAAGCGCACAGCGTGCAGCTACACCCGAGAGGACTCAGCACCCCAAGAGGCGGGTAAGATACGGAGCCGCGACCCGGCGGGACCCGAGCCCTCCCCCACCCCAGCGCACCGGCGGGAGGAGAGGATTCAGAGCCGGGAGGGAGTGGAAGCACACCCCGCGAAGTAGCCAGCCCCGGTGATCTGCGCGGGGAGCGCTGACCCACATTGCGCAGTGCAGCGGAGATTGGAGAGACAGAGGGGCAGGATCTGAGCGGGGAACGCGCCAGGGTGCTTGCAGCCGGCTCCCGGGAAGGAAAAAAAAAAGTGCGTGCTTTCTTCAGCGGTCTTAAAGAGACAGGAGCCCAGCGGAGGAGCCGGATCGCCCCAGCACACTCAGCCCAGTAGGCTGGGAGTCCTGGGGAGTTTCAGACGCCTTAGCTGGCGACTGAGGAAGCGTAGCCATACTTAACACTTCTCACTGAGATCAACAGCCTCCTATTCGTTCCCACCCCTGCCAGAGCGATAAAGGGCCCTGCGGAGCAGCACAGTCACAGCTGTGGAATAGTGGGGCAATAGCGCCACCTAAGCATTCCCACAGAATCTACGTCCGGGTGGGGCATTTTTTGCTTGTTTTTTTCTCTTTTTTTTCACTTTTTCTTTTTTCTTCTCTTTTTAAAGTCTTAAAGAGCCCAGCTGACATACGTGGCAACTATCAGTGACAAATTATACAGCCATGAAAAGACAGAGGAATATGGTTCAGACCAAAATCAACCAGACAACCCCAGAGAGGGAGTCTGAAGGGATGGAAATGCACAGCCTCCCTGGAAAAGAATTTAGAATAAAGTCATAACCATGCTGATGGACCTACAGAGAAATGTGCAAGAGCTGAGGGAGGAAGTGAGGGAACTGAGGAAAGACAATACAGAAATCAGACAAGCGATCGACGGGGCTTAACAGCAGAATGGATGATGCGAGAGACTGAGCAATGGAATAGAAATCAGAGAACAGGAATACAGAGCAGCTGAGGCAGAGAGAGATAAAAGGATTTCTAGGAATGAAAGAATATTAAGAGAACTGTGTGACCAATCCAAACGAACAATATTCGCATTATACGAGTACCAGAGGAAGAAGAGAGAGAAAAAGGGATAGAAAGTGTCTTTGAAGAAATAATTGCTGAAAACTTTCCCTCGCTGGGGAAGGATATAGTCTCGCAGTCCACGGAAGCCCACAGATCTCCGAACACAAGGGACCCAAGGAAGACAAACACCAA
>JAVSCE010018571.1:0-22930 GCA_032199065.1 Smutsia gigantea | reverse complement strand
TGGAATCTTTAGGGTTTTTTATGTACAGTATCATGTCATCTGCAAACAGTGACAATTTGACTTCTTCTTTACCAATCTGGATGCCTTGTATGTCTTTGTTTGTCTGATTGCTGTGGCTAGGACCTCCAGTACTATGTTGAATAACAGTGGAGAGAGTGGGCATCCCTGTCTTGTTCCCGATCTTAGATGAAAAGCTTTCAGCTTCTCGCCGTTAAGCATGATGTTAGCTGTGGGTTTGTCATATATGGCCTTTATGATGTTGAGGTACTTGCCGTCTATACCCATTTGATTGAGAGTTTTAATCATGAATGGATGCTGAATTTTGTCAAATGCTTTTTCAGCATCTATGGAGATGATCATGTGGTTTTTGTTCTTCTTTTTGTTGATGTGGTGGATGATGCTGATGGATTTTCGAATGTTGCACCATCCTTGCATCCCTGGGATGAATCCCACTTGATCATGGTGTATGATCCTCTTGATGTATTTTTGAATTCGGTTTGCTAATATTTTGTTGAGTATTTTTGCATCTACGTTCATCAGGGATATTGGTCTGTAATTTCTTTTTTGGTGAGGTCTTTGCCCGGTTTTGGTATTAGAGTGATGCTGGCTTCATAGAATGAGTTTGGAAGTATTCCCTCCTCTTCTATTTTTTGGAAAACTTTAAGGAGAATGGTGTTATTTCTTCTCTATATGTCTGGTAGAATTCAGAGGTGAATCCATCAGGCCCGGGGGTTTTGTTCTTGGGTAGTTTTTGATTACCAATTCGATTTCGTCGCTGGTGATTGGTCTGTTTAGTTTTTCTGTTTCTTGCTTGGTCAGTCTTGGAAGGTTGTATTTTTCTAAGAAGTTGTCCATTTCTTCTATGTTTTCCAGCTTGTTAGCATATAGATTCTCATAATATTCTCTTATGATTTTTGTATTTCTGTGGGGTCCGTCGTGATTTTTCCTTTCTCATTTCTAATTGTGTTTATGTGTGTAGATTCTCTTTTTCTCTTAATGAGTCTGGCTAGGGGTTTATCTATTTTGTTTATTTTTTCAAAGAACCAGCTCTTGGTTTCATTGATTTTTTCTATTGTTTTATTCTTCTTAATTTTATTTATTTCTTCTCTAATCTTTATTATGTCCCTCCTTCTGGTGACTTTGGGCCTCATTTGTTCTTCTTTTTCCAATTTCAGTAATTGTGTCTTTAGACTATTCATTTGGGAATGTTCTTCCTTCTTTAAATAGGCCTGGATTGCAATATACTTTCCTCTTAGAACTGCCTTTGCTGCGTCCCACAGAAGTTGTGGCTTTGTGTGTTGTTGTCATTAGTCTCCATATATTCTTTGATTTCTGTTTTGATTTGGTCGTTAACCCATTGATTAATTAGGAGAGTGTTGTTAAGTCTCCATGTATTTGTGAGCCTTTTTGATTTCTTTCTAAAATTTATTTCTAGTTTTATACCTTGGTGATCTGAGAAGTTGGTTGGTAGGATTTCAATATTTTTGAAATTACTGAGGTTCTTTTTGTGCCTAGTATGTGGTCTATTCCGGAAAATGTTCCATGTGCACTTGAGAAGAATGTGTATCCTGTTGCTTTTGGGTGTAGAGTTCTGTAGATGTCTGTTAGGTCCATCTGTTCTAGTGTGTTGTTCAGTGCCTCTGTGTCTTTACTTATTTTCTGTCTGGTTGATCTGTCCTCTGGAGTGAGTGGTGTGTTGAAGTCTCCTAAGATGAATGCATTGCTGTCTATTTCCTCCTTTAATTCTGTTAGTATTTGTCTCACATATGCTGGCGCTCCTGTGTTGGGTGCATATATATTTATAATGGTTATATCTTCTTGTTGGACTGACCCCTTTATCATTATGTAATGTCCTTCTTTATCTTTTGCTACTTTCTTCGTTTTGAAGTCTATTTTGTCTGATACAAGTACTGCAACACCGGCTTTTTTCTCTTTGTTGTTTGCATGAAATATCTTTTTCCATCCCTTCACTTTTAGTCTGTGTATATCTTTGGATTTGAGGTGAGTTTCTTGTAGGCAGCATATAGATGGGTCTTGCTTTTTTATCCATTCTGTTACTCTGTGTCTTTTGATTGGTGCATTCAGTCCATTTACATTTAGGGTGATTATTGATAGGTATGTACTTATTGCCATTGCTGGCTTTAGATTCGTGGTTACCAAGGGTTCAAGGGTTGCTTCTTTACTATCTAACAATCTAACATAACTTTCTTGTTAAGTTATTGTAAACACAGTCTGATGTTTCTTTATTTCTCTCCCTTCTTATTCCTCCTCCTCCATTCTTTCTATAATAGGTGTTTTATTCTTTGCCTTTAGTTAGTATTTGGATGGTCTGCTTTCTTTGCTATGATTTTTTTTCTCTGGTGACATCTTTTTAGCCTTAGGTGTGCTTCCATCTAGAGCAGTCCATTTAAGATATCCTGTAGTGGTGGTTTATGAGAGGCAAACTCTCTCAACTTTCGTTTATCTGGAAATTGTTTAATCCCTCCATCATATTTAATGATAATCGTGCTGGATACAATATTCTTGGTTCGAGGCCCTTCTGTTTCATTATGTTAAATATATCATGCCTTTCTCTTCTGGCCTGTAAGGTTTCTGTTGAGAAGTCTGATGATAGTCTGATGGGTTTTCCTTTGTAGGTGATCTTTTTCTCTCTCTAGCTGCCTTTAATACCCTGTCTTTATCTTTGATCTTTGCCATCTTAATTATTATGTGTCTTGGTGTTGTCTTCCTTGGGTCCCTTGTGTTGGGAGATCTATGAGCTTCGGTGGACTGCGAGACTACTTCCTTCCCCAGCGAGGGAAAGTTTTCAGCAATTATTTCTTCAAAGACACTTTCTATCCCTTTTTCTCTCTCTTCTTCCTCTGGTACTCCTATAATGCGAATATTGTTCCGTTTGGATTGGTCACACAGTTCTCTTAATATTCTTTCATTCCTAGAAATCCTTTTATCTCTCTCTGCCTCAGCTGCTCTGTACTCCTGTTCTCTGTTTTCTATTCCATTAACAGTCTCTTGCATCTCATCCATTCTGCTGTTAAGCCCGTCGATCGCTTGTCTGATTTCTGTATTGTCTTTCCTCAGTTCCCTCACTTCCTCCCTCAGCTCTTGCACATTTCTCTGTAGGTCCATCAACATGGTTATGACTTTTATTCTAAATTCTTTTTCAGGGAGGCTGTGCATTTCCATCCCTTCAGACTCCCTCTCTGGGGTTGTCTGGTTGATTTTGGTCTCAACCATATTCCTCTGTCTTTTCATGGCTGTATAATTTGGTCACTGATAGTTGCCACGTATGTCAGCTGGGCTCTTTAAGACTTTAAAAAGAGAAGAAAAAAAAAGAGAAAAAAAAAAAAAGAAAGAAAGAAAGAAAAAAAGAAAAAAGAAAGAAAAGAAAAAACAAAAACAAAACAAAAAACAAAACAAAACAAAAAAAACAAAAAAAATGCCCACCAGACGTAGATTCTGTGGGAATGCTCTAGGTGGCGCTATTGCCCCACTATTCCACAGCTGTGACTGTGCCGCTCCGCAGGGCCCTTTATCACTCTGGCAGGGGTGGGAACGAATAGGAGGCTGTTGATCTCAGTGAGAAGTGTTAAGTATGGCTACGCTTCCTCAGTCACCAGCTAAGGCGTCTGAAACTCCCCAGGACTCCCAGCCTGCTGGGCTGAGTGTGCTGGGGCGATCCGGCTCCTCCGCTGGGCTCCTGTCTCTTTAAGACCGCTGAAGAAAGCGCGCGCTTTTTTTTTTCCTTCCCGGGAGCCGGCTGCAAGCACCCTGGCGCGTTCCCCGCTCAGATCCTGCCCCTCTGTCTCTCCAATCTCCGCTGCACTGCGCAATGTGGGTCAGCGCTCCCTGCGCAGATCCCCGGGGCTGGCTACTTCGCCGGGTGTGCTTCCTCTCCCTCCCGGCTCTGAATCCTCTCCTCCCGCCGGTGCGCTGGGGTGGGGGAGGGCTCGGGTCCCGCCGGGTCGCGGCTCCGTATCTTACCCGCCTCTTGGGGTGCCGAGTGCTCTCGGGTGTAGCTGCACGCTGTGCGCTTTCCTGTGTATTCTCGTCTCTCTTTTAGGAATAGATGTATTTTCTGTGTTTTCGTAGATAAATATAGTGTTGGGAGGAGATTTGTGCCGCCCTGCTCACACCGCCATCTTCCCGGAAGTCCTTCTTCTTTTCTTTTCTAAATGCTATTATCTCTGGGTCTTCAATTCACTGGTAATTAGTTAAATTCAAACTAAAATTTCCTGATACCGTTTTCATCTATTAAATGGGCAAAGTTGTTTTTTTAAGATATTGCTCAATGCCAACTAGGTAGGCAGTAAGCTAGGCCCACCTAATTACTGGTAGACAATTTAGCTTTATATACTGAGAGTTTAAAAATATCCTCTTTAGAGGAAGGGATTAAAGATGGCAGCATGAGAGGTGAGACACAGGCTTCCTCCTAAAACTGCATATAATATGAAAATATAATTAATACAACTAATCCTGAAAGCAACAGGGAAGAGGACTGTGCCAGACTGCATACACTTGGAGAAAAGAACAGATCTCATGTACCAAAAGCTGTGGCCTGGAGGGACCCAAGCCCTTCCCCCACCTGGCTCACTGGCAGGAGGAAAAGAAACCGAGCAGGGAGTGGAGGCCTGGGACTGCTGAATACCTAACTCGGGAGATCTGCTCTGGGAGCACAAACCTACAATTCATGGTGCTTGTATGATACTCTCATGATTACGGTGTTGGAAAGACAGGCAGAATTCCTGGAGAGCCTGAGATTCCAGCCACTTGTGGAATGCAGGGATCCATATCCAGCTGCTCTGGGACAAAAGGAAGGTGGGCAGTCTGACAGACTTCCTAACAAGGAAGCCCTTAGCAAGAGGGCTGCTAAAGGGGCAAGGATTGCACAGAGCTTACTGCTCAGGAGAGAGGACAGGGAGACAAAACTGTCCAGGTGCACTCTGCCCAGTAGGTTGGGAGCTTTGCCATATGGACTTTCATACTTAAGGAGGAAAAAGAAATCTTCCTCCTTAGACAATCTTCAGGTGCTCCAGCTCCCTGGCTGGGTATACAGCTCCAAGGACCCCCTCCGTGATACGCAGCCTACTGCGCCTTTCTCTCAGCCAGCCCCACCTGGCTTGCAAACTGGCAAACCCTACCCTGGCATTAGCCCAGCCAGAGGGAAGATGTGTCTACAGCAACTACAAATGCAAAGCATAGAGGCTTATAACTGTGTGCTCGGCCTACTGGTTCAGGCAGTGGAGACAGGCACAGCAGCCAGGTAGCAGGAAAAAGCTCTTTCCTCCCCCCAGGCACCAATACCACTCCCCTGTGACCCCTGACATTGCTTCAGGGGCTGAGCAGCTCCAGGGAGTAGAGCTTCTGGGCACTAGAGGGCATCATATACAAATATGAAACACCAAAGGAATTTGGTTAAGAGTAAAATTATTAATACCATTCCTGAGAAAGATTTAAATGACATCGAGCCAATGACTCTTCCTGAAAGGGAGTTCAAAATAAAAACCATTAACATGCTCATGGAGGTATGGAAAGACATTCAAGAACTCAGGAATGAATTCCGGTTGGCGATCCTATTGATGAAGAGCACAATGGAGGGTATTAAAAGCAGACTGGATACAGTAAAGGAGACGATAAATGAAATAGAAACTAGAGAAGAGGAATACAAAGAAGCTGAGGTACTGAGAGAAAAAAGGATCTCTAAGAATGAAAGAATATTGAGAGAACTGTGTGACCAATCCAAATGGAACAATATTCGCATTATAGAAAGTGTCTTTGAGGAGGTAATTGCTGAAAACGTCCCCAGTCTGGGGAAGGAGATAGTCTCTCAGGCCATCATGGAGATGCACAAATCTCCCAACACAAGGGACCCAAGGGAGACAACAGCAAGACATATAGTAATTAAAATGGCAAAGATCAAGGATAAGGACAGACTATTAAAAGCAGCCAGAGAGAGAAATAAGATCACATACAAACGAAAGCCCATCAGGCTATCATCAGACTTCTCAACAGAAACCTTACAGGCCAGAAGGGAGTGGCATGATGTATTTAATGCAATGAAGCAGAAGGGCCTTGAACCAAGAATGCTTAATCCAGCAAGATTATCATTTGAATTTGAAGGAGGGATTAAACAATTTTCCAGATAAGCAACAGCTGCAAGAATTTACTTCCCACAAACCATCTCTACAGTGTATTTTGGAGGGACTTCTATAGGTGGAAGAGTTCCTAAGGTTTAATAGCTGTCACCAGAGGTAATAAAACCACAGTAAAGAAAGCAGAACATCTAATTACTAAGCAAATGCAAAAATTAACTATCTCCAAAGTCAATCAAGGGATAGACAAACAGTACAGAATATGATACCTAATATATAAAGAATGGAGGAGGCAGAAAAAGGAGGAGGGAAAAAAAAAAGAAAAAAAGAACCTTTAGATTGTGTTTGTAATAGTGTATTGAGTAAAGTTAGACTCTTAGATAGTAAGGAAGTTAGCCTTGAACCTTTGGTAACCACGAATCTAAAGCATGCAATGCCAATAAGTACATACGTATTGGTAATCACCCTAAATGTAAATGGACTGAATGCTCCAATCAAAAGACATGGAGTCACTGAATGGATAAAAAAACAAGACCCATCTATATGCTGCCTACAAGAGACTCACTTTAAACCCAAAGACATACACAGACTAAAAGTGAAGGGATGGAAAAAGATATTTCATGGAACTAGTAGGGAGAAAAAAGCAGGAGTTGCAGTACTTGTATCAGGCAAAATAGACTTCAAAACAAAGAAAGTCACAAGAGACAAAGAAGGACATTATATAATGATAAAAGGGTCAGTCCAACAAGAAGATATAACCATTATAAATATCTATGCGCCCAACACAGGAGCACCTACATATGTGAAACAAATAGTAACAGAATTAAAAGGAGAAATAGAATGCAATGCATTCATTCTTGGAGACTTCCACACTCCACTCACTCTGAAGGACAGATCAACCAGACAGAAAATAAGGAAAGGCACTAAACAACACAATAGAACGGATGGACCTAACAAACATCTACAGAACTCTACACCCAAAGTAGCAGAATACACATTTTTCTCAAGTACACATGAAACATTTTCAAGAATAGATCATATACTAGGCCACAAAAAGAGCCTCGGTAAATTTAAAAAGTTTGAAATTGTACCAACCAGTTTCTCAGACCACAAAGGTCTGAAACTAGAAATAAATTACGCAAAGAAAATGAAAAATTCCACAAACACATGGAAGCTTCACAACATGCTCCTAAATAACCAATGGATCAATGACCAAATAAAAACAGAAATCAAGCAATATATGGAGACAAATGACAATACTAATTCAACACCACAAAATCTGTGGGACGCAGTAAAGGCCGTGTTAATAGAAAAGTATATTGCATACAGCCTACCTCAGGAAAGAAGAACAGTCCCATATGAGCAGTCTAAGCTGACAATTAACAAAACTAGAAAAACAAGAACAAAGAGGCCCAAAGTCAGTAGAAGGAGGGACATAATAAAGATTAGAGCATAAATAAATAAAATTGAGAAGAATAAAACAATAGAAAGAATCAATGAAAGCAGGAGCTGGTTCTTCGAGAAAATAAACAAAATAGATAAACCCCTAGCCAGACTTATCAAGAAAAAAAGAGAGTCTACTTACATAAACAGAATCAGAAATGAGAAAGGAAAAATCACTATGCACACCACAGAAATACAAAGAATTATTAGAGAATACTAGGAAAAATTACATGCTAACAAACTGGATAACCTAAAAGAAATGGACAACTTTCTAGAAAAATATGACCTTCCAATGCTGATCCAGAAAGAAACAGAAAATCTGAACAGACTTATTACCAGCAACGAAACTGAACTGGTAATCAAAACCTACTTAAGAACAAAACCCATGAACCAGATGGCTTCACCGAATTTTATCAAACATTTAGTGAAGACCTAATACCCATCCTCCTTAAAGTTTTCCAAACAGTAGAAGAGGGAATACTTCCAAACTCATTCTATGTGGCCAGCATCACTAATACCAAACCAGGCAAAGACACCACAAAAAAAGAAAATTACAGACCAATATCCCTGATGAACATATATGCAAAAATACTCAACAAAATATTAGCAAACCGAATTCAAAAATACATCAAAAAGATCATCCATCATAATCAAGTAGGATTTTTTCCAGGGATGCAAGGATGGTACAACATTCGAAATCCATCAACATCATCCACCACATTAACAAAAAGAAGGACAAAAACCACATGATCATCTCCATAGATGCTGAAAAAGCATTTGACAAAATTCAACATCCATTCATGATAAAAACTCTCAACAAAATGGGTATAGACGGCAAGTACCTCAACATCATAAAGGCCATATATGACAAACCCACAGTCAATATTATACTTAACAGCGAGAAGCTGAAAGCTTTTCCTTTAAGATCAGGAACAAGACAAGGATGCCCACTCTCCCCACTTCTATTCACCATAGTACTGGAGGTCCTAGCCATGGAATTCAGACAACACAAAGAAAGAAAAGTCATCCAGATTGGCAAGGAAGAAGTTAAACTGTCCCTGTTTGCAGATGACATGATATTGTACATAAAAAACCCTAAAGGACCCACTCCGAAACTACTAGATCTAATATCTGAATTCAGCAATGTTGCGGGATACAAAATTAATATGCAGAAATCTGTGGCATTCCTATACACTGAAAATGACCTAGCAGAGAGAGAAATCAGGAAAACAATTCCATTCACAGTTGCATTAAAAACAATAAAATACCTAGGAATAAACCTAACCAAGGAAGTGAAAGACCTATACTCTGAAAACTACAAGACACTCATGAGAGAAATTAAAGAAGATACCAGTAAATGGAAACATCCCGTGCTCACGGATAGGAAGAATTAATATTGTCAAAATCGTCATCCTGCCTAAAGCAATCTACAGATTCAATGTAATTCCAATCAAAATACCAACAGCATTCTTCAATGAACTAGAGAAAATCATTCTCAAATTCTTATGGAACCAAAAAAGACTCTGAATAGCCAAAGCAATACTGAGAAGGAAGAATAAATCTGGGGGGATTATGCTCCCCGACTTCAAGCTCTACTACAAAGCCACAGTACTCAAGACAATTTGGTACTGGCACAAGAACAGACCCATAGACTAATGGATCAGACTAGAGAGCCCTGATATAAACCCAACCATATATGGTCAATTAATATATGATAAAGGAGCCATGGACATACAATGGGGAAATGACAGCCTCTTCAACAGCTGGTGTTGGCAAAACTGGACAGCTACATCCAAGAAAATGAAACTGGATTATTGTTTAACTGCATACACAAAAGTAAACTTGAAATGGATCAAGGACCTGAATGTAAATCATGAAACCACAAAACTCTTAGAAGACAACATAGGCAAAAATCTCCTGAATATAAGCATGAGCAACTTCTTCCTAAATGCATCTCCTTGAGCAAAGGAAAAAAAGCAAAAATGAACTCATGGGACTACATCAAACTAAAAAGTTTCTGTATGGCAAAGAACACCATTAACAGAACAAAAAGGCATCCTACAGTATGGGAGAATATATTTGTAAATGACATATCCGACAAGGGGTTAACATCCAAAATATATAAAGAACTTACACGCCTCGATACCCAAAAAGCAAATAACCCAATTAAAAAATGGGCAGAGGATATGAAGAGACAGCTTTCCAAAGAAGAAATTCAGATGGCCAACAGATACATGAAAAGATGCTGCACATCACTAATCATCAGGGAAATGCAAATTAAAACCACAATGAGATATCACCTCACACCAGTAAGGATGGTCAGCATCCAAAAGACTAAGAACAACAAATGCTGGCGAGGATGCGGAGAAAGAGGAACCCTCCTACACTGCTGGTGGGAATGTAAGCTAGTTCAACCATTCCTTGGAATTTACCCAAAAAATACAACTTCTCAGATTCAAAAAGACATATGCACCCCTATGTTTATTGTAGCACTTTTTACAATAGCCAAGATATGGAAGCAACCTAAGTGTCCATCAGTAGATGAATGGATAAAGAAGAGGTGGTACATATACACAATGGAATACTATTCAGCCACAAGAAAGAAACAAATCCTACCATTTGCAACAACATGGATGGACCTGGTGGATATTATGCTGAATGAAATAAGCCAGGCGGAGAAAGACAAGTGCCAAATGATTTCCCTCATTTGTGGAGTATAACGACAAGCAAAACTGAAGGAACAAAATAGCCGCTGACTCAGAGACTCCAAGAAGGCACTAGTGGTTACCAAAGGGAGCGGTGTGGGAGGGCGGGTGGGGAGGGAGGGAGAAGAGGATTGAGGGGTACTTTGTTTAGTACCCATGGTGTGGGGGATCATGGGGAAAACACTGTAGTACAGAGAAGGTAAATAGTGAATCTGTGGCATCTTACTACACTGATGGACAGTGACTGCATTGGGGTATGGGTGGGACTTGATAATATGGGTAAATGTAGTAACCACTTTGTTTTTTCATGTGAAACCTTCATAAGAGTGTATATCAATAATACCTTAATAAAAAAAAATCCTCTTTAAACCCTGTCATTCTAGCACCTGCAATTCAACCATTATGTATAATTAGGTTGTATATCCTAAAATTAAACAAAGACCATGAGACTATCTAATACTATTGGAACATGTTCTTGAGTAAGATGAAAAAAGTGGGGTCATTCAGGGTGATGGAAATTTGGGCAATAAAACCATATATATGGCATTTAGGAAACTGAGAGGAAAAGGAAAGCGTTTTCATTACCACCTCCGTTCCCTTTAAGGAAAAAGATGTTCTATTTTGCTGGCATTTAATAACAGAGAACACAAACTTAAGTTCTATTAATTTGGAATTATATGTAATGTTCTTTATTAAGGTCAGTTCAGGTGGGTGGAACTGGGTGTGGTGGTTAGAAATGAAAACAAGCAAGAGGGGGAAGAAAGAGAGATGGCATAGCTTAGGGGAGGCAGGAGACAGACATGTGGAAAGACCTAGAAACTTAGAATGATCAAATGAAATCAATCCATGGGGCACAGTTTCAAGTTCTCTCTCTCTCTCTCTCCCTCTCCCCCTCTCTCCCTCTCCCTCTCCCTCTCTCTCTCTCTCACACACACACACACACACTCTCTCTCTCTCTAGGCTGTTGTTTGAGAAGGTTTTACAACAGAAATCAACAAAGAAGTCAGCTCTCTGAACCGAACACAGACTCTTCTGCAGATACAAGTCCTAAATTGAAAGAAATGATATTCACATCAAATCCTTGTCAGTAGAGCGCATGCAAGAGCACGCAGGCTGGAGTTTGCAAAGGACATCAGAGCCAGCTCAGAGGTTGTGGTGGGTTGTTCTAGAGGGAAAACAAATCTTGTAGCAAATCGCTCAGCACTCTTCTGCGGCAATCAAGCAGTCAACATCCGGCAGGTGCTCCCCGTCTCCGGGAAACAGGCACACAGCGGGTTCAGGTTACTGAATTATTTATTGGAGTTCTAGTTAAAAAAAAAATTAAAAGAGCAGGGTACGGGAGTAGGCAAGGAGTAGAGGAAAGAAAAGAACAGGCTGTTACTTACAAAGGACGCACTCACACAAATAGGTCCAGACCTGTAATGCTGTCAGAGAAGCAGTGTACCAGTAAATTCAGCCGAAGTTTCTTTAGCAAAGATCAAAACCAGGAGTTAATTGCCGACAGCAGGCCCAGGACTTTGCCACTGGGCAAGTGAGGCTGGCGTCTGTTGGTACCAAACGCCCCACAAAAAGAGCTTTGAGATGCTAGGGCAGAGCAGGTCTGTCCTCTCAAATGAGACTCATACCTTGAATAGTCCAGGTTTGAAAACTGTTTAGTGGCTTAAAACTCCCCCTAGGAGTCTGATTCAAGGAACAGGGAAAGGTCCTGGAGCTGGAATTCAGAGAGTGTCAAACACAGGGGATTGGAGCACTTGGGAATCTGGAAAATAAAGCAGGGTTCCTTGGCTCTGTGTGAGAGAAACAGATCAAGTGAGCAGCTTAGTGGTTTGGCTGCCCATGGAGAGAACCCGACAAGCTATCTGACACTAGGTGCCCTCTTGGTGTGGATTTCAGGAACCTCGGGGCCTTTGATTCTCGGGCAGTCACCCCCTTCAATAAGTCACCGGCTCCGGCTCCGAGGTGGCTGGCGATGCGTAGGCAGAAAGTGCAGAGGTCTTGCCCGGGCACTGGTGAGTGGGATAATGGCAGGATGCACAGGACAAACAGTATCTTCCTTTCGCCTCCCTCCTGTTTCCTTTAACTTGGAAAAGTGGCCTCAGCCACAGTGCTGGGGCATTGCTGTGACACCATCTCAAACAGAGGTGGGGCAGATGACACGTGACCAGGAGAGGCAGACGACCCTCAGTAGAGCAGGAAAACCTTTTATGGAGAGGCAAGCTGGCCACTGCACCACCCACCCTGACCCATGAGATGGTTATAATAACTACTGCCATGAGCTCCCAAGGCCATGACAGGGATGTGCACACACAGTGGGAAGGTGTTGCCTGGAAGGAAACCCTCGGCGGAGCAGAAGGGACGGTATCGATCTGACAGCCTATTGCTGCCACAGCTTCCTCAGCAAAGGTAAAATCAGGATTGGGTTTATTTAAAAAGAGACAAATCCTAGTGTCTACCAAGATGTTTGTCCTTCCTATTTTGAGTCTGCTGGCAAGAGCAAGGAAGAAGTCGTTTTTGGGTAAACACTACTTAAAGTAGTAGGCACTCCTTGCAGAACAAGTTTGTATACTGGATACTGACAGTGAACCAAGAAAAACCAGTACATTCTTGGCAGCCCTTCCTGAGGGCTTCAGCTATATTTTCTTAGAAACACAGACCATCTCTGTCAACAGCGCTCTGAACACCCACTCAGAGAGGGAGGTTAGAGAGCAGAGGTGTGACTGGTCATCACCCCCCACACCATTCCTAAGAAAAAGGGCATGCGGATTCTTTCCGGAGCGCCATCCAGTCAGTTTTGCTGAACAGAATTGAAATTCGATGGCTTAAAACAAGTAGAAAAAATATTCCTAAGTTAAAGTGGTTTACAGAGCAAAACTGGGATTGTTCCTAAAAGAAATGTGTATCAGGGCCTCTGAAGCCAGGCTGAACAGTGGAACCACTCAGGGAGTCTGGAGCCCACGTTAGACCAGTAAGATCCGAATCTATGAAAAGTGGGCAGGTCACTGGCATTACTTAAAAAGCCTTCCAGGTTATTTCAATACAGATGCAGGGTACGAAATAGTGGTAGAGAGCAGTGCTTCTCCAATTTTAATGGGCATGCAAAGTACCTGGGATCTCCTCAAACTTCAGAGTTTAATTCTGGCAAGTCTGGGAGGGCTGGAGAGCCTGCATTTCTAACAAGCTTCAAAAGATGCATAGCTCTTGGTCCAGGGCCTGCACTTGGGATCACAAGCGTCCCTAGAGCTGCCTCTTTAATTACGGCACTATGATACTCACCAGTAAAATACAGTTCAAAGCCAGTGATAAACCTTTTCACCATTTTGGTCAAAAAACTTCTCTTATCATGTATGGGAGGAGGACAGGGGAAAGCAATCAGATCAGAAGAGCAATTTTCGATTTCAATTACATTTCTCATGAACATTATTTCAACTGATGAATCAGTAAACAAAATGTTGTATATCCCTACAAGGGAGTATTATTCAGCCATAAAAATGACATTCTGATATATATGACAATGTGGACAATCCTCAAAAATACTATGCTAACTGAAAGAAGTCAGGCACAAAAAAACCCCCACACAATATATATTCCATTTATATGAAATGCTCAGAATTTGCACATTTATAAAGACAGAAAGTAGACTGTGGTTGCTTAGAGCTGGAGGCATGGGGGTGGCAGGGGGTGGTAGCTAAAAGGGATGAGGTTCCCTTTTCAGGTCATGAAAATTGTCTAAAATTGTACTAGAAAACCACCGAATTATGCATTTTAAGTGGGTGAGTTGTATCTGAATTATATTTCAATAAAGCTATTAAAAAATTACAAAGATCTTTGCAGTGCATATAAGCAAACAAATCTGTAAAGAATGTGTAATATTTTTTATGTACTGTATATATACAATATATATTTTTTATAAACTATGTATATTATATAGATACATATTGTGTATAGAATATATAAAATATAAAGATTAGATAAAGATTTGTAGGAGCAAATAAAAATTTTTTTTTTAAAAGGCAAGCAACCCAATAGGAAAATATACACCCTACACGCACAGACAATTCACAAGAAGAAACCAAAGGGCCGATATACACGTGGAAAGAGGCTCAACCTCCTTGGAAATCTGAGAAATAAACATTAAAATATCAACCAGATGCCATTTCAGACCCATAAGATTGGAAAAAAACAAAAACAGTAACAAAAAGAAAAATCCAAAACTCAGTATGACAACCCTCAATGATGTTAAATGTGGAGAAATGAGAGTTCTCCTATAGTGCTGGGGGAACAGTAAAATGGCCCGAAAATCTTTGGAAAGCAATTTAGCAGTATTTCAGTAAATCTGAACTGTGTATATCCCATGATTTGGCACTATATACACGTGATAAAGTCTCACCCCTGTATAAAAGGCATGCACAGGATTATTTTTCCATTATTTTTCGTATTAGTACAAAACTTCAAACAACCTACATGCCATCAGTGGAGAAATGGACAATTATACTGGGGTTTATTCATGTAATGGAAAATTAGACAGCAGTTAAACATAAAGGAATTTGAGCTACTGTAGGTAATAATAATATTTTAAATGATTCATACTATCTCCTGGAAACTAGACTAAAGAGAGCAAAGGCATAGGAGAAAGTTAAGTTGACAAATATACATACTGCTTGGCCTTGGAACACCAACACTCCTGCCACCCTGCTTTGGCAAAGTGAGTCACAGGGCCACGCCCTGATTCCAGGGACTGGGAGACAGACTCTGTCTATAAGGTCTTGTGGCTCAAGGACATGGATTGAGGGAGGCATGAAGAACTGGGGCATGATGGGAATCTACCATATCACCATGTCTTTGTGCCCTGCCATCCTGCCAACATTACTGCTAGACAGGAACCAAGTGGACTGGAGCACCCCCTAGATGTCCGTGCTGGACTGGACACTGGGACACGCTGAAGAATCAGTAGAACCTTCTGGCTCAGAGAGATCATCTAGCTGGGAAGACAGGACATATGCACAAAAAGACCAGTAACATTCACCTTGAAGAGGGAGTGACCTATGCATGGAAGGAAAGGTAGGATTTCTGGCCAGTGGGGCGCCTGCCCCACTGTCCTGTTATCCCTTACTCACAGGGCTTTAGCACATGCTATTGCCTTTACTTATAACACTTCTCCCTTCCCCTAGTTAATTCTGCTGCATCCTGACGTATGTTGTAGGGTCACCTCCTCAGGAAAGCTCTGACATCCTAGGCTAGGCCAGTGTCCTGGTTACAAGCTCCCTTAAAAATTCTACATCCCTACTAAAGATGCGTTGAAGCAATGATGTTGGTTGAATGACCCTTGTGCAGTGCTGCCCTCAAGTGATTACTCTGGCCTTTGCAACAACTGACTTATAAACTGACTCCTGAAGGCTCTTATGCTATGTGACAGCAGAATCAACTGAGAACCAGGCCCAACAGTCACCAGCAAAGGTGCTCAGTGTCACGGACCATCAGGGAAATGCACACCAAAGCCACAAGGAGCTATCACCTCTCACCTGTTGGGGCGGCTATCCTCAAAGACAAGAGATAACAAGTGTTGGGGAGGATGTGGGCAAAAGGGACTCTTGTGCACTGTTGGTGGAAATGTACAGTGGTACAGTCACTATGGAAAACAGCAAGGGAGTCCCTCCAAAAATTACAAAAGAACTACCATATGATCCAGCAATTCTACTCTTGGGTACATATCCAAAGGCAATGAAGTCAGGATCTCGAAGCGGTATCTACAACCCCGTGTTCATTGCACCATTATTCACAATAGCCAAGATGTGGAACCTACCTAAGTGTCCACTGATGGATGACTGGATAAAGAAGACGTGCTACATATATACAATGGAATATTGCTCAGCCATAAAAAGAAGGAAATCTTGCTATTTATGACAACATAAATGGACACTGAGGGTATTATGCTAGGTGGGATTAAGTCAGAGCCAGAAAGACAAATGCTGTAAGATTTCATTCATTCGTGGAATCTAAAAAAGTCAAACTCATAGAAATAGCAGAATGGTGGTTGCCACTGGAGGGAGGGGGAGATGGGGAGATGCTGGTCAAATAGCATAAACTTTCAGTTACAAGATGAGTAAGTTCTGGAGATTTAATGTATGGCATGGTGACCATAGTTAATAATACTGTCTTGTATACTTCAAAGTTGCTAAGAAGTAGGTCTTAAGTTTTCTCCCCACCACATAAAAAGTTAACTACATGAGGTGGTAATTAGCTTGACTGTGGTAATCATTTCACAATGCATCCATATATCAAATCATCAGTCTTAATACCTTCAATATATGCAATTTTTGTTTGTCAATTAAACCTCCAAAAAGCTGGAAAGATGAGAATAGGGCCCTGAATAAGTAAATCCCGAGGAACAGGGTATAAGGTTTACAAATTCCTCCATGAAATGAAATGTGAGCTTCTGCCCAGGCCTCACCCCCCTTATCTGGCTGTTGCTGGGCCCTGCCTGCCATGCCTCACAGACCCTCCTTCCCTCCATTCAGACTGCCTCACCCAAACATCACCTCTGCTCCTCCTGCCCTGATCTGTATTCCAGAATGTTCCCTTGCCTCCCAGACACCTCCCTATGGAAGACCCCAGGCAAGTCAAGCCAAATAGGGTTTTGTCTTTTTCTCCCAGGGTCCTTTTCATCTTGAGCAAATTACATGTTTTCTGACTTCCTAAGAAACCTGACACTGACAAGAAAATCTAACTAAGTCTTGGAAAGTTAAGTAACTTTCCCAAAGTCACAAGGTCCAGAATTTGAATCCCCATCTGACTCCAAAGTCTTGAAGCTAGGTGTGGGCCTTGCTTTAAGAGGCCTGAAGCTTTTACAACTTGGGAGAGGGGTGGTGGTAATGACCTTACAAATTTAAGAAAACAAGAGGGACGGGGACTTGTACGGGACTTTTCATGAAGCTTACATCTCATTAGCTTTGTGATAAAATGGCCTTAAAATGAAAAGTATGCCATCCTCAAGGATAATGGACAGGCAGATTACATACCAGATTATGATATGAAGAAGATTTTCCTTTCAGTATATATCACCCTGCTTGCTGAAACTTCTTTAAAGCATGGGAGGTCCATCCTTTGTGTTTCCCCAGGTATGTCCTAGAGTCTTTCTTTGGGAGCAAAAAGCAGGAAGCAGGTATTTTTGCTACTGTCAGAATGTGGAGAAGACAGAAATTTAACAAAGACGGGCGTAAGTGAGTGTCGAACAACAAGGAAAGAAAAGAGATTCAGAAGCAAAAAATTCCAAACTGATGCCTAAGAGAACACAGGCCAGAGTGGAACTAAAACTGCTGTACATCACAATTTGTGGTCAGTTTTGAGTTAAAAAGTCAAAATGAAACCTAGACACTGGACAAGTTCCTAGTACAAACACAATTTAGTTCATAAGCAATGCGTGGCCCTCTGAAACTTGACCAGAAAGTCACAGGAACAATGATGTTATTTTTTGCAGGCTGCCAACTGCCTGGGGAAAAATCGTTCCCAAAGAGTGACCTCTAGCGGACATAAGGGTCACAGTTCCCAGCTGCCTGGAATTTCCTCAGACATTACCGCTTGTTTCTTAGAAGAGCCTTTGGGGTTATTCTTAAACAGTGAATGGTGGTGTTTTAACATTTTATTAATGTTTCTTGCCTCAGAGTTCCTTGTAACCAGCTAACTTACATACCTATTATGTGCCTATATAAACGTTCACCACCAACTAGTATGACTGTTACAGCAAGGCATGTGCTTTAACAAAACTAGTGTTAAGTAACAAAATTTTACTTTCTTCAGTGAAACTGGTAGGAGAGACTTCTAAATTCTTGATAATACAAAACTGCACATTTATTGGATTTATTGGTTCAATGAGGTCTCTGATTATTATGAAGGAATCCCTAATAGAGGTTACAGAAATAATTGGGAAAAGAAAATGAGGTCAGAAGCATAAACTGCAGTCATCCTTTTGAAGGTTAATTTGGCAGTCAGTATCTGTTAAAATACAAAACAAGCATACCTTTGAGCCAGCAATTCCACCTCTGGGACTTTATCCTCTAGATTCACTCATGGGAGTAAACAGAGAAACATTTGCAATGATGTTTACTGAAGCAATTATTTTAAGAAGAGAAACAGAGAAAACAACCTAGATGTTCATCTCTAGTAACTTATGGAATAGTTGTATACTAAAATATGATGTAGATATTTAAAGGACATGGGAGATTCATGTTCTTCAAAACTAAAACTATAAAACAAAGTTTCAGAATAGCATTGTTTTAAAATCTAACACATGCATGAACATAGTACTTGTATGCAGGTTTGTGGAAAGAATTGTTAAGTGACTTCACTTTTGACCCTTCCAATCACTGTGTGATTTGGCTTAACTATGAGCAGCCATTACTCAAAGGAAGTAATGCAGCCTACACGTGAAGAGCACAGACTCAAGTCAAACTGCCTGAGTTCAAATCCTGGCTTTACCAATTACTACCTCTGTGATTGTGCCAAGTTCTTTAGCCTCTCTGTGCCTTAGTTTCCCCACTTGGATATGGGGATGATGTCGAGGAGTAAATAAAGTCATATACACCAAGCACTTGAGTTATGCTAAAAGTGCTTTGCTACTATTATTTCAACTTCCAGTTTCAAAAACGAGGTGTTGATACATTCAGGGAAATTGGGTGAGGGGGACATGGGATCCCTCTGCTACTACCTTTGGAACTTCCTGTGAATTCTTAGTTATTTCAAAATAAAGTTTTGTGAAATGCAGTTGTTAAAAACAAGCAACTGATACGAAACTGTCAAGACCTAATGTAAAGTGAAAAAAGCAAGATGCAGAACAATGTGTCTAGTCAGCTCTACTATGTGTACAAAAAGAGGGAGTAGGAATATATATTTGCTTATGTAAAATGAAATTCTAGAAGAGCACATTAGAAACTAGTTAACGTAGCTACTTGGGAAATGGGCAATGGGCTTTATTTTCAAACCAAGGGACTGTGTTACCCACTCAAAAATTATTTAAAAATAAAGGCAATTAACAAAAATGAATTGCAAGCAACACTTTTATCATAGCATAAAAGCAAGACCATTTGTAACAAGTCAAGAAACACCAACCTGACAAATCACAGGGTACCTGAAGGTCAGTGATAAGGTACTTTTACAATGGCTCTATTTCACTCACAATGTGTTACATTCAGAGAGGCTTCATTCCTGATTTTCTCAGGGGGAGATGAAGAGCCACTCCTCCTTTGGGCTTCCGCCAGACATCGTTTTCAGAGATAACATTGGGCATGTGGACTAATCTAAAATCTAATGAATATTTCTAATTAAAAGCTTTTGAAGCAAGGAGGGTACCTTAAAGACACTCTTGTGTTAAAGAAGTACAAATAAATCTTGGACCTTGCTGGCATTCATTGCCAAGGAGGGGCAGTTATATACACAAACACTTAGCTAGTTAGTCCTGGGGAGAAGAGGTTCAGACATAACCAACAGGTTGTACTCACCCACAATCCAACACAGCAGGCTATGTTTAAATGGTGCCAAAACAGGTATTATGATGCTATAGGGACCAGTGGGTCTCTTAAAATTCTGCAAGTTCCATCCCTTAACTCTTCAAATATCTTTTAGCAATGTTTTAGGGTAAGTTATGCTAGCTGCTGAAACAACCCCTAAATCTCAGTGGTGTAATAACAATAATGATTTTGGTACCTATCCCAGTCCAATGTATACCAAGGGTGGGGGAACTTTCTCCATGTAGTCATGTAGGAATCCAGGCTGAAGAGGCTGTACCATCTTCAACATATGGCTCCCAGGTCACCCTGAAAATGGATATCCAATTAGCACACAGGAGAAGAGTGAAGAATCGAGCAGAACATAACCCCTGGAAGTGGTGTTTCTTCTCTCTGTCTTGGCCAGAAGTCAATTACTTGACTGCTGGGAGCTGCGAAATGTAGTTTGTACATCTCAGAAAAAAATTTAAATAATCTACTGAATTTTAAATGATTTTTCCCCTTTAATATGTTGATAAGATTAATTCCTTTTGACTGACCTTTATGGTAATCCTATGAGCTAGACAACATAAATATTATTCCCACTTACTAATGAGGAAAATGAACTTCAAAGAGTTTAGGTGACTTGACTAAACGGAAACTAAATGGTGAAGCAGGGGCTAGAACCCAAGCTTCACACAGTATTACACCTCTCATCCAAACCAAATGCAACATGGCTTGCTTCAGTAACTTGAATCACTGTAACTTCAGTAAATTAGTAGAATATTATGCTTATAATTATATAACATTATATATTACATATAATTATATTATGCTTATAATCTCACACAACTTATTTCCTTAAAAAAAGTTTACTGTCAAATTAGTTTATATGAAATCATAAAAAATTATAGATTATATGGTAAAATTTTAAAGGAGATATATTATGGAAAATAACATAAAATTGATTACATTCAATTAATTCTGGACAAATTTTAGCCTCTATTTTTAAAAAAATTACTCTCCCTCTTCTCTCTTCTGGAACTTCTACCAGATGTAGGTTGAATCTTCTTATTCTCTACTTACCTTTTAAGTTCTCAAATATTTTTCTCCTTTCTGTTAATATCTTCTGATCTGTTTTCCAGTTTGCTAATTCCATCTCCAGCTCTATCAAATCTACTTTAATCTGTCCAGTGATGTAACTTAAGTTATACTCATTTCCAGATGTTCTCATAGGTTTGTTTTCAAGTCTCCCTGGTAGAGTTTTTAGTTTTCCCATAGGAATTTGTCCTTAACACTTTAATCCTCCTTTTATGTCTTTATTTTTTAAATTACCTTTCAAAGTATCTATCACATTGCTCAGTTATTTGAAATGCTGGGCCATCTAGTCCTTCTGTTTAGAAAAGTTTGTTAATTTCCACTCATAATTAATTACTTTGTAATTATTTTATACATTTTTAAGTGCATATCTAGGGCACCTTATTTATAGGAAGTCTGTACAGCATGGATCCAGAGTGGATTTCCACAGTGTTTTTGTGTTTGCTTCTGCCAGTTTTTTACCAGCATTACTGGCTCAAATTCTAATACTGTTTGCTTGTGGTTTCCTGGATATAAAAATTGAAACCCAAAATCTCTTTATGGTGCTGGACACATGATTACAAGTTTTTTTTTTGTTTGTTTGTTTTTCCTTCATCAGGTCCCCCCCACCAACCCCATTACAGTCACTGTCCATCAGCGTAGTGAGATGCTATAGAATCACTACTTGTCTTCTCTGAGTTGTACTGCCCTCCCGTGCCCCCCCAACATTACATTTGCTAATCGTAATGCCCCTTTTTCCCTCTTATCCCTCCCTTCCCGCCCATTTTCCCCAGTCCCTTTCCCTTTGGTAACTATTAGTCTGTTCTTGGGTTCTGTGAGTCTGCTGCTGCTTTGTTCCTTCAGTATTTTTTCTTTGTTCTTATACTCCACATATGAGTGAAATCATTTGATACTTGTCTTTTTCGGCTTGGCTTATTTCACTGAGCATAATACCCTCTAGCTCCATCCATGTTGTTGCAATGGTAGGATTTGTTTTCTTCTTATGGCTGAATAATATTCCATTGTGTATATGTACCACATCTTCTTTATCCATTCATCTACTGATGGACACTTAGGTTGCTTCCATTTCTTGGCTATTGTAAATAGTGCTGCAATAAACATAGGGGGTGCATCTGTCCTTTTCAAATTGGGCTGCTGCATTCTTAGAGTAAATTCCTAGGAGTGGAATTCCTGGGTCAAATGGTATTTCTATTTTGAGTCTTTTTGAGGAACCTCCATACTGCTTTCCACAATGGTTGAACTAATTTGCATTCCCACCAGCAGTGTAGGAGGGTTCCCTTTTCTCCACATCCTCGCCAACATTTGTTGTTGTTTGTGTTTTGGATGCTGGCCATCCTCACTGGTGTGAGGTGATATCTCATTGTGGTTTTAATCTGCATTTCTCTGATGATTAGCGATGTGGAGCATCTTTTCATGTGCCTGTTGGCCATCTGAATTTCTTCTTGAGAGAAGTGTCTATTCATGTCCTCTGCCCATTTCTTAATTGGATTATTTGCTTTCTGTTTGTTAAGGTGCATGAGTTCTTTATATATTTTGGATGTCAACCCTTTATCAGATACGCTTTTTATGAATATATTCTCCCATACTGTAGGATGTCTTTTTGTTCTACTGATGGTGTCCTTTGCTGTACAGAAGCTTTTCAGCTTGATATAGTCCCACTTGTTCATTTTTGCTTTTGTTTCCTTGCCCGGGAGATATGTTCATGAAGAAGTCACTCATGCTTATGTCCAAGAGATTTTTGCCTATTTTTTTTTATAAGAGTTTTATGGTTTCATGACTTACATTCAGGTCTTTGATCCACCTTGAGTTTACCTTGTGTATGGGGCTAGACAGTAGTCCAGTTTCATTCTCTTACCTGTAGCTGTCCAGTTTTTCCAACACCAGCTGCTGAAGAGGCTGTCATCTCCCCATTGTATATCCAAGGCACTTTTATCAAATATTAATTGACTGTATATGTTTGGGTTAATGTTTGATTTTCTATTCTGTTCCACTGGTCTGTGGGTCTGTTTTTGTGCCAATACCAAATTGTCTTGATTACTGTGGCTTTGTAGTAGAGCTTGAAGTCAGGGAGTGTAATTCCCCTGTTTGATTCCTCCTTCTCAGGATTGCTTTGGCTATT
>JAVSCE010018570.1:0-116014 GCA_032199065.1 Smutsia gigantea | reverse complement strand
CATTGTTTAATGTCATGGAATATTTTACTAGTGGGCTGTGTTCGCTGTTCTCCACTCTTGGTCTCTCCCTCCTCATGCTCCATGGCTAGTCACTTATGCTCATTAGTCAAACTTTAAATAACTTTGTGGAGTTTCGCTCTCTAAAAATAAGTCTTGGTGTTTTTATTGGGTTTACATCTCATCTACAGACCCTTTTAAGGAAAAGTCAGATGTTTACAATATAGAGTCTTCAAGAATGAGGTTGTTTCTTCAATTTATTCAAGTCTTTTAAGTGCATCGACTTATTTTAAAAGTTTATTTACATCTGGGTTCTACATATTTCTTGTTACACTCATCCCTAGGCATGTTATTTTGCATACTCTTAATGTGAATATATTATTAACTTCCTTCTATTTCCTTACTAGCTTTGCAATCGTAATGCTTTGATTTTGATATATTATTGATGAATTAAGGCAGCTGCATCAATTAATTCTGTTTCTGTGCTTTTCCATTGTTCAATGAAATGTCTTGGAATTCAAAGAGTTCTGTCATATAACTTGCTGATAATTATATTTTTCCTCTGGTTTTCAGTACTTATTCATTTAATTCTAAGTACATTTAAGTATTTAAGTAATCTTTGGAAAAGAAGCAAAATTTAGAATTCAGTGCAGATATGAGTTGTCAATCTGCAGCAGCAGGGAGGGATGCTAACCTGAGGTTTCTCTTCATCTTTGCTCTGGGACATCAGGACCTCTACCAATTCTTAATTTTTTATTCCCTTTTTTCTTAGCTTTCTCCATTCTCTGAAGTCTTTGTTGGGAGATACAGGAACTTTGAAATTTATAAGGCCTCTCCTACTTTCTTCCTTCCCAGAAACAGACAAACTTAATAAACCTGGAAATTCCCATGTTACGTACTATTCACCTACAGCGGTGGACCACAGCTTACATTTTGCATTTTTCCCAGCCTGCCCATTTACTTCACTCCAAATCCCCACCCTGAATTTTTCCTTCTAGGTCTGTGATCTTTAGGAGTTTTCAGAAACGTGCCCACTCATTTTCTCCCACCACACTGTTCCCCCTACACAAGGAATTGGGGAGGAATCACTTAGCAATTCATGGGAGATCCTATCTCTGGTTGACAATTTTCAAAGTGTGTGGAGCTTGTACACTTGCTTTCATTTGTGTGCTACTGCTCCTGTTTATTTTTGTCTAGCTTATTGAATTTTAGGGAAGGAAGTTCATTGACCTGCTTTATGCAGTTCTATGTCCCCAGACGATGAAGTTTTCTTTAGGAGAGATAGCTAGCTCTGAAGAAAGCCTGACCAGAAAATCAGTCAAAAAGTTATTGGCACAAACCAGTTGCAAGATGATGGAGCAGGTGAGGAGCTGCATGAGGGTTCATCCAGATTGAATATGTGCAAAATAAATTCATTCTGGCTCAGCTACTATATGCTGAATACATGGCATATATTACCCAAAATGTTATCAAAAACTATTACTGATTTTGCACGTAAAGCCTATGAAGTAGTTAATAGTACCTGTAATTTTTAAATGGTGACCCTAATCCACCAAAAATTTAAATAATTAATTTATATTCTCTTACCTTCTTAAATTGTATAGCAGTTTAAGCACTTTAAGGTCTCAAATAATGGACAATGTATGATTTCAATCTTACTGGTACAGCATTCTCTTTAATTGTTTCAGCAGTTGTCATCTTTAAGCACTGAAAATGAAAAATATTTTATTGCATCAGATTTTCTTTTGTTACTATGAGTACTCTAACAGACCTACAGAGGCCTGAGATATTCAAGAATTTTTAAACTAGAGACCCACAATATGGTGCCCCAGCAACTGGCAATGCCTAAAACTTCTTCCCTTTGTTAAAAAAAAGTGTGTACAGTATACAAATATTTCTTCTCATATTTTAGCTTTTCTTACATCTGTCTTTAATTTTTTTAATTCAGTAATTAGTCTATGTCTAATATCTTCAAGACTTAAAGTCATCAAATCTGTATGTAGCTTCATAGGAGGTAATATCCAAAGCAAATTGAAATTTACATTTAAAAAGAAAATACTGTGTGGTTGAGGTTGAATATGTATGACTTTCCTGGGTAAAGACTCTTAAAGCCACACTACCGGCTGCTGTTAGAACTGGGAACACGGGCAAATTCTGGGGGTTGCTCCCTTTGGCTCATAAAATGAAACAGAGATGCAGTAGCAAGGATCACCCCCCTCCGTCCCTGCAGCCAGGCAGACAGAAAGTAATGAAAACTGTACACTGGTGGCTCCTAAGAAACAGAGATGAAGACAGGGGCGTAGCTGAGCAAAACCAGAAACCCCCAGAACGTAAGGAGTTGAGGAGCAGATATTTGAGAGGATGCAGACTTAGGTTCCAATCGAAGCTCTGCCTGTAATTGACTGTGTGTCTTTTCACAGATTATGTGACCATTCTGGGCTTCAATTTTCTTAACTGTAAAATGGTACTAGTTGTTCTTTAAGGCTGCTTAGCATCTAAGTCTTCTAAGCTTGATAAAATTCCCCACCATATGAATCTTGATGGAAGACAGAGCCCTCCTATCAATACAGAAGCTTAAAATGCCAAACACTGCCCCGTCTCCTCTGATGCTCCAGACTAAGGATCCCAGATACTTACCTCTGGGAGTGGACGCACGTATGACCAAGTCGTGTCCCTCAGGCAGCAGGGCCCTGAGCATCAGCCAGGTAAGGTGCAGCAGCTGTTGCGCAGGGCAGCCCTCTCCTCACTGGACCAGTTATCTGGTATTACCAAAGGAATTAAGGATACAGAAGCTCTATTTCTGCAGATATATCCCCCAAGTCTAAATTTCTAGCCATCTTGGGTAATTCTGTTAGCTCTCCACCATCATTTGAATTCATTTATTTTTTGCTTAAGTCAAAGTCCACTTTCAGGTGCTTGCACTAATAATTCAAAATTGTCTTTTATATAGCATCATTGTGAACACTGAATGAGATAATACAGGTTATATAAATAACTCAATAACAGGAAAACAGCATGTTCTCAATAAATACTAATGTTATTATCAGTTAATACAATATTATTCCTTGGCCACTTACGTGTTATCTTTCTGGAGAGAAAAATGTCATTCATATATTAGACTATTTGAGTCACCACTCTTCCAAAGATTTATAGCAAAAGAGAAAATTCAAAGAGTAAGAAAAAAAAAGCACCAAGGTAAAGAGGCAAGAAAATGAACCCAGAAAGCAAATGAAGGTCAATACAGATCTGCTTTTCTCACTTCCTTAAGCCAGGGCTATTCATTGATATTTCCAGGGTTAACTATATATAAATAAGTCCTAACTTTAAGGTTGTAGTGAGGGTGATGAAAATATTCTCAAAACATTTAGCGTGTTACCACATTTGGATAATGAGACTAATAAATGGCTATTGTTTAATATTAGGAATTCTGTGTTACTCCCTCCCTGCATTTAATTCATACAATGTGTTCACCCACCTCCCATAATGGTCAGGAGCTATAAGGGTTAAAATGAGTCTCTTCAAATAGTTTTCATTTGAATGTTTATATCAAGCTGGAAAGTTTACTATGTCATTAGATGAAGCAGGATATTAAATTTTGCAAAACTTGGAAATAAAGCAGATGTCACCGGGGACATTTGTTTGACAGAGTAACCCAGGGGTTATTTAATCACACAGGAGAAGTCATCTTGCATGTCTTTGCTATAAACTAAGAACTAGGATACTGTGAAGTTACACGTTATCTTATATCTTTCTGTACAACAGGAGAGGTAAGCCCAACGGTCATCCCTTCATTTTCATGTAGGGCACTAGCCAGTTTACATCTATTAACTGAATCTTTCGTCATGCCACTGACTTACTATGTAAAACTATATTTTTCACTTCTCCTTAGAATGTGTTACCAACTTAGTGATACCCTCATCAATTAATGAGCTGAATAAAATCTTTGGCATGTGTTCATTCTGTATTTGGATGAAATTCATGTTTTTAATTTTTTTTAAATGTGCTTTGGGTTGTATACTTGAAAACCAATATAGGATTTGTATATTAACTATACTTCAATAAAAAAAAGATACCTTGGCATGCTAAGCATTATATCTTGACAAACACTGTTTTTTAGCAAACAGTGAATCTCATAATGTCAGGTCACACTAAAAATAGCAGCTCTTGTGTTATACGAGGGTTTCAAAACTTGTCCGATAAACACTATGGTGATAATACTGGAGGCTAATGCTTACAATAGCCAGACAACTTCTTTAATGATCAGTAAAAATTTATTCACTAGGAAATAAGAAAGATCACGAAGAGCTTAAATGATAACCTTGATTACTTTTAAATCCATCTGATATAACTGAAGAAGCAGGATGTATTTTAAATAAGAAAGGGACATATCTAGACTGTCATTTAAAAAGCTGATCATGGAAGCACTGTGAAATCTGACAGTCAGCCTCTTTGTTTGCTTTGATCTGATGATCATAATGTCGCTCCGAATGAAAGCAACAGCGCTGAGAATAGAGGAGACAAGTTGTACAGAGAACCAGAGAAAGGAAGGCCTGAAACAAAATGAAGAGGCAATGCTGAGAAGAGAGCATGGGTGAGCAGATGGGTATAAGTTAACACTGATCACCAGTACACCAGGCTGACAATGCTGACAGTTTTCAAGGTGGGAAACACTGAGTTAAGCTAATTTGTTGTGTAGAACTGTACAGGAGTCTTTTAAAAAATTGTTTTAATAACTGGTTCAACATGCTATGAGACAGCCTACAGAGGCTTCAATTAGGCAGTTATATAGAGAGGGAAAGTATGAGATTGGGACTGCGAATGTGTACTTGGGGTATAATTGGTATCAGAAGCCACAGCTTTGAATGAGGTCATCTTGGGAGAACATAGAGTAGGAGGTAAGCAGAAGGCTAAAGACACGGCCTTAGGCATTAGGAATATTTCCAGGTCAGGCAGAGGAATGGGACTATGAAAGGTTTGGCAAGATCCCAATGAGTCAAGAGGAAAACCAAAATTGTACTTTTATATGAACCAAAGCTAAGAATTTGAAGAAAGAAAAATGGTCAAAGGCATCATAATCGACAGGGAGATTTAAGACAAGAGAAGACCTTTCTTTGACTCTGGCCACGTGGAAGTGAAGGTTGATTGTACAAAGAGTAATTTGGTAGGACATGGACGCAGAAGCCAGGCCGAGGAAGGAACAGTCATTGAGGAAGTTATTGGTTATTGGTTGCTCTAAGATGCTTCTGTGGAAGGAAAGGAAGAAGCTGTAGAACAGCGAGATGGATCATGGTGTAGATGGCAGAAACTGGATGTGCGTTTGTGTTCAGAGTTTATGGACGAGTAGGAGAGCCTGAGCTGACACTGAGGGAGCCAGTGTGGTTCCAGGAGGAGCCCCGATGGGATGCATGTCAGCAGAAGATGACTTTGCAGTAGGAGCAGCAGGTCACCTACAGATAAGAGGAAACATGCAAGTCATCGTTTCGGATCATAGGAGTAGAATTTGAAATGTCCTTTCCTACCCTATCTGCCTTTACGTCACTAAGCAACAAATACTATTTATGACCTCATGGTATTGACTGGTTTCTTAATAACTCTCCTAGGAAGTGTTTGCATTTTGTAAGAGGAATAATCGTGAAACACTGTGCATTTACAAGGAGAGGAAATTTGGAGAGTAGAGTAAAAAAATTTTATCGTGTAGGTTCCTTGTGCCAGGTAATTTGTGTGTGCTATTTAATACTGATACTTTCTATTTATTCCAGCATGAGAAAAGAGAAAAACCTGAGAATCTGTAGTATTTTATCTAAAGCCATAAAGTCAGCAAACACTCTTGCTCAATTTTTGTTGACTTTTTTCTGACATCAAAGTTCATTCTCTCTTAATTATCTCTTAAATATCAATTATCAATTTCTGTATCAGTTATGAATTATATAGAGTATATCAGTTATCTCTTAAATTCCTCAAATCACACTAGGAAGTTAATCATTGTCTCCATTTATACATGACACCAGCCATGATTTTCATTGTATATTCAGCTGGTATTATTCCAAAACAGTGTTGCCCCTTAAGTGTTTACAGTCTTAAATAATTCACCATTCTTAGAAGGTGGCAGAAAACTTCAATTAAATGCCAGTATTTCTAATGTAACAATTTACTTTGAGATAAGAAAGATATTACTTTCCTTTTCCAATTGTTTATTGCATGAAAACCAAAACCAGCAATCAATTTATCCCCTATTAATCTAAATTTTTCCATGTTCTACACAATCTTACTAACTTCTTCTGATATTCAGGGTCATTCAAAAACATTTATTCTTGACCCGAAAGATCCTAATACCACAGTCTGTTCTATGCAAACTTTTCAGCTTTTGAGAAGTAAATTATTATTCTGATCATTTATATAAATATTGATCAAAAAGGGATTTTTAAAGAATCTTTAAACATTTCATATTTTTTAAAAGTAGGGGAATATAAGAGCAAAGCCAAATGTTGTGTAATCCTCCCCTGCCATACTTTATTTGGAGAAAAAAATAAATCACAGATCATCACAATAAAATTAAAAGTTGTAATTCTTGTTGTCTTTTAAGTCATATCAACCATAAAAAAACACAAGTCTCAGGTTATACAATTTCAAGAAGTAAGTAACCAGGTCCTTAACTAGAATTCTTAGAGATTTCCTAAAAAGAAAAAAAAGATCTGGGTTCTGTGTAAGCAATCTGAACACACAATATAAAAAGTAAGTCACTTGTTTGTAATTTTGTCCACTGTATTCATAGGGCAGTAGAATCGTGTAATAGTCCTCCTTGTTTTGTAATCCTTCAGTGAATAGTATTACAGATGATACTCAAGCTCTAGCAAACCTATTTTGAGTTCTTCCTATGCCAGGACATGCATGGCTGAGAAGCTCACCCCAGTTCTTGTAGATTAGTACCCCAGTAGCTGTTGAACAGTGCTGTAGAGTCAAAAATAAATAAGTCCCAGGGATGAAAATACAGCATAGGGAATATAGTCTGTAACTTTAGGGGGAAAATCCTAGGGCAAAATGCCTTTGAAATCAAAATCAGCCAAAGAGAGAAATAAAGTGGGAGAAACCCGTTTCTTACAAGCAGTCGTCCACTTCTGCTCTTTCGTGTCTCTCAGTCTAGATATGCCCTCACTGACACTTGTAATCACCTATTAATATGGAGATGAACTACTTCTCTCCGCCCCTTAGAAACATCTATTGATAAGGAGATGCAATAAGGCCAGGCGAGAGATTCTGGAAATACTGCAATTTAACCCACAAGCCAGTAATATTTTCATATTTTTGTATGGCAACAGATGGTAACTATACCTCTCGTGGTGAGCACTTAATGCAGATAATTATCAAATCACTGTCGTGCACCTGAAGCCAATATTGTATATCAACTGTACTTCAATTTTAAAAATGGACAATTGTTAGAAAGTTTTTAAATGCTAAAGAAACAAAAATAAATAAACTGCTCTATTTTCCTTCATAAATTTCCTTGCTTCTGTTTCTCTTGCTATTCCCAGATGCCAAAAACAGTTTATGAGCATCTCTGACCTTAACAAATGTCTGTGAAAAAAATAGCTGGGTGTACAAAAGCAGAGATTTTTAAATGTCTTAATGAAGTGGTAGTAAAATTGCCTATGGCTCTACTTTCTTATCATCATTTCTTTCCACAATCTGGCATGATCAGGACAGTCACCCTCGGGTTTGTTTACAGGCGTTCAGCCGTCAGCGGCTGCAGCAGGAGGCTGCATAAACCTGCCGCCCGAGGCAGCAACCACAGCATCCCGGAAGATCCGGAGTCAGACCTCCTCATTAGACACTGCAGGCTCTTGTGCTCTGAGCGCCCCGTGGGCCTAGGGACACAGGCCTTGCCACCATCCAGGTATCATGAGTTGCAAAAAGGCATCTGCTTTTGGAGAGGAACTTGACTTCCTTGCTTCGCCATCTTGATGTTCTCAACCTGACAGCAGAGGCCATCACATTAAACTTCATGAGCCCACCCTGATCTTTTCTTTGACATTTCCTCTAAGTTCTGATTTTTTTTTCTTTTCCTTGTATTGCCTGTCGTACTGTAATATTTCACTTTCCCCGCATGTGGTACTGTCAAACGAGGAGCTGTACCCTTGTGCTTTCCACTCTGAGCCTCACCTTGTGCTATTTGCTCATTTTTACTGCCTTCTATTTCACGTTTTCACCTCCCCTCAGCTCTATACTAACGAGCTGTCTTTGATCTATGTTTTCTCAATGCCTCATATTCTTTTGAGAGGAAACTTAGCTCATTTTTTTTTTATTACAAATCGGCCTGCAAGAATATTCACGATGTCACACATTCCACAAGACAGCATTCCCAGAGCTCATTTCCCTGGAGGAGCGGCTGTGGAGGGTCATCGGGGGGGGCCGCTAGAAAAAGGCGGAGATGGAATTGTTACCAGGAGGGGTCTTTCTCGCCCCTCGTCGGGCACACACAGACAAGGGCTAGGAAGCAAAATGAGAAGGCTAGAAGACATTTCTAATTAGCAAGGAGAGAGGAGGCTCGCGAAGGGACAGCGGTGGCCCGAGAGGTCAGACCTGAATTCAAGTCAAAAAGGGCAAATGGAGGGAAAGTGCTGAGCATATCACTCTTGTCAGTCAATCAAAAGCCTTTCCAGAGACTACCCATCCCACTTCCCCTAAATGCCACTGGAGAGGTTGCAGACAATCTGGCAAAGGACAAGATAGTTATGACTGGTTTAGACAAATCGTAATCCATGGCCAGGGACTGGATTCAGTTGTAAGAGAGACAGGATATGAACATTGGATGGGCAACGGAAAGTAGATGCCCTACGGTGCCACTCAGCCCTACGCGCCCGACTCATGCACTGAGTCTCAGTCCTTTCTCAGGCCAGAGGAAAGAGCCATCACCCACCTGGGAGCTGCTTTCCCATGCAGCCAGGGCTCCCTCACTCCCTCGTTTTGATACCTCACGTTTGTATATTCATTATAAGGCTGCATTTCCAACAATCTCTGAAGACAAGAGTTGGTACTTTGTGAGAGGAAGAAAAACTAGTCAGTAGAAGCAGTAACCTAGGAAAATCGTCATGGGAATTTAACATTCTAATTCCTCTTCTAGTAAAGGAAATGATATAAATTGCTTTAAACTCTCTGGAAATGAATTTTCTGATTCATATAAAGACAACTAGTTATTAGGACCTGGAGATAATCTTTTAGACCAGTAGTTACAAAATGGTAATAAAATATCAAAAGGTTCATTAGAGTCTATGCATATCAACCAGGCCTTAGATTTAATGCCTTGGAAGGTGATGTTAACCATGGAAAGATACAACTGAGAGAAACAGATGACCCCTCTTACCCTGCTTCCAGTAAAAAAGTAGTCATGGATATATCGCTGATTAATCAGATGAATTCAAAGACTAAGGGGCCTGTGAAAATACAGTGTTTTTTTTTAAAGGAGAACATATATGATTCAACTTTTATAAGAAATACACAAATTTGAAAAAATAGAAATATTTATTAAAGAATAGATTTCTTTTACCATAAAATTTAAAAAGTTTAGTCTTTGTGAAATAAGAAATGAAAGGTGACATGGTAAGTGAATATTGTGGCTGATAATAAATAATATGTAAAAAGAAACTGGTCACAGAACAAGAATGTGATAGGCAATTAAAGTGTCATAGCAAAATTCAAATTAGGATTTAATTTTTAAAGCATTGCACATGTTTAAATTGGAGTGAATTCAAACTTAAAACTACAGACTGACCAGCAAAATTATTGACAAAGGAAAAATAAGAATGTGATACTACAAATAACATTTAACAAAAGTCAAAGCTGCCCTCAAAGAGGAATTCATATCCCCAATAGTTCATGTGAAGAAAAGCAATGATAAGATCCTAGTTTTCAATTTTAAAAAAATGAAAGCTATAAAGCTAAGCAAGGAAATAGAAGCAAGGAAATAAATCTGTAGGAGCTGAGAGGGTAAAAGGTGGAATTAGAATTCAATGTAACAAAAAAAGGACAATATTTCCCTGAATCCAGTAAAAACATCCTACTGAAAGGTACAAAAATAGACTCAAAAAAGTAATTCATAAATTGATGCAAATATTATTCATAAATTCATAATCTATGTAAATATTACATTATTTAATTCTGACTACTTTTTAAATATTTTTATTATTCTGCCTTTTATAGGTGGAAAAAAATGAGGCACAGAGAAGCTAAGTAACTTTCTCCAGCTCACAAAGATAGGAAGAGGCGAAACCAGGATTTGAACCTGAACAGTCTAGCTCCTGATTCTGGGCTTGATACCACACTCTGCAAACCACGCTTCTGAAATGCATCAGTGAATATAAAGTAATTTCAAACAAGTACCCAAGGCATGTTTGTGGACTTGAAAAACAAATTGTCTTAAGAATATTCAAGAATATTTTGATTTGGAAGAAGAATATTGATTGATTTTACGACCAGTTTTTATAAAACACGTTAGTAATGTTCTATAATTCGACTATATGAATCATTATAACATAATGGAAACTGACAGAATTAACCTTACTAGATTGAAATATATGCAGTGATGAGATTTCAAAACATAAGAGGATTATTTAGCAAATGGACAAATGATTATTAGAAAATATTCCTATGTATACAATGAATTACAGAAATATTTGATTAATTTTTTTAAGTAAAAGAACTACAAAATACATAGACACTTTTTTGATCTTGAGTTGGAGATTTTCTACACATAAAAAATGAGAAATTGATAAAATTGACAGATTTAACTATAAAAAGTTATGAGTCTAAATAGCAGAAATCACAAAAAATAATGGAAGAGTTATCCAAAATCTGAAAAGTATGTTTAAAATATATACAAAACATAAAATATTTAAAAATATTCTACCAAATTGGTTTATAAAATAAAAACCCAAATTTTAAAACATAAAAGGTAATTCTAACAAATTCCTAAAAACAGGAACATAAATGACTATTGAATATGCAGCAAAATAATGAAACTTCTTATCAAAGACACAAATTGAAGCAACAATCAAGTACTAGTTACATATTATCAAACTGTCAAAGTTTTAAATACTTTTAAAAATAGTTCCATAAATAAGGCACTCTTTTCCCTGTTGGTGACAATGGAAATTGGTACAGCCTTCATTGAATATGATTCAACAGGAATAATGTACTAAACCATTCATGAGCACTTTTGAAGAATTCTGTGCTAAGAATTATTATTATTTCATTGTAGGGTATGGTAGTGTGGAATGACTTCTAAGCTTTTGTTCTACGTTAGGTGCTCTCTTCCTATCATCTATCTCTATCTATCTATCTATCTGTTGTCCACCAAGAAAAGAGGCAGAACTGAAATAAAAGCATTTATTTGGGGTCTTAGAATAGCAATTTGGGGAGCACAGATTTGGTTAGCCACCCAAATTGTGTCCCGCAATGGAACAGACGTCAGAGCTTTTTAACAACAAAAAGAGAATATTTATGTATGCTGTTCACAAAAAAATGTTGATTGGTGTTGACAACAGAAAACTAATCTTGACTAAACCTAATGGTTGCTAAGGCCATCACTAAGCGGAAGTCTGTTACTGCAGCAGGTGGCAGGTATTCCTGCAGAGTTATTAGAACATTTGTTGTGTGGCCCAGTTCACAAGTTCATGGTTCTGCTGGGTGAGGATGTGCACAAGGCCCACCTCTTCACTAGCCCTCTGGCTCCATTTCAAAACCCTCTGATAGAAGTGTCTCCATTTTATTTCACCTTTCACATTATCTCTCGTCTATACACACACACACACACACACACACACACACACACACACGCACACGCGCACACAATATTTAAGATTAAATGAAGGTAGGAAGGAACATGAATAAAGGAAAACTGTAGCCTTGCAAAAGCTTACTTCAAAAAGAGAGAGTGAAAGGAATTCTGCTTCTAGTATGCTCAAGTGCATAGTGAATAATTTATTGTACATTTCCTCCCAATTTTACATGAGAGCTTTCATTGTTCAGGCACCAGTGTTAACTATACCAATTTGATTGCTTTTTTATGGCACAGAATTACAGTGCTGCAAAGTCCATTATTTTTTATATCACAGTTAATAAGCAATTCATTTTAGGGGTTTTGAACCAGAGGAAATGAAAACTCGTCTCTCTTGCAGATCCGTGTTCCCATGGCTTCTATATGTGAAGGAAAATGAAGCCTGAAAACATTGCTTACTGAACTGTTTTTAGCAAGAACTGGATATCATTGGGCCATGCTCCCAGATGCTCACCATTTAATCCTGACTGAATTCTGAATGCTTGGACAAGTTGGGAAGACTGTCATAGAACCTAACTATGAAATGATAATACAAAATATCAACATGTCGAGTCCTCCCCCAAGTCAGAACTTCCTTTACACCATATTTACATCAAGCTCACATCTTCCATAGAGAAGGTCATGATGAATCTGTTTAGGATACAGTGTAACAGTGGATAGAAAATAAAAGAAAGCAGGGAAAGAAAGGCTACTATAGGAATGTAGCTCCTCTGAGGTGGCCCCACATTTCAATTCCAAAAACAACATCCTAAGCATTTTCTCTGGATGCTGTGACTACTAAGCTCATTTGTAGCAGAGATGTGTGATTTGCAGGTCTTCGGGAAGGAGGAAGGATGTGTCTCGCGGGTGTCATTGCGCCTATAATCAGGTGTGGGCCTTCCCTCTTCTGCCTGGATCCATGTCAGCTGGCCAGTGAAAGGTGCAGATGCTTTGGTTATTTCAGTCAGTTTTGTTAGACTTATAAAAGATTAATTATTAAATGTATGATTCAAGAAATCATCAACCTGAGTAAATACTATTCCTCTACAAATGATATCTGTATTTTGAATAGTTTTAGAATGCCAAATATCTTTTACATAATTTGGAAGCAAATTCTAAAAATGAGTATTTTATATCAGAATGAGCATAGGTAGAATCATTTGTCATTTCTTGGCAAAGCAAGGTAATGTCTCATAGGTTTTTCTCATCTTCAGAAACTGTTCAGAAATATGCAGTGCATGCCACGTGATTGATAGATTTTACTGTCTAATGTCTAGAAACTGGAAGCATTTCTTCTAGCTTTACACAACAAAGCAGCCATCCATCTTAATCAATTCTCCAGAAGTGAAAACATGAACAGAAACATCAGTTTTTCTCCCTTCAGTCTGTGAATGGTTTGATATTAAGGTTCAAAGTTGCTTTTAAGCCCTGACATTCTGTACATCCTATAAATCTTATTTTTTTAGCAGTGCACTTTATCAACATCCAAAATAAAACTAGAAGATCAAGCCATGAAAACCAAAAGAAACCTACCTATATTCGTTTTCCAGGGCTGACCTAACAAGGTATCACAAACCATGGGGCTTCAAACAGCGGAACCGTGTTCTCTCACAGTTCTGGAGGCGGTTCACACAGACGTCCAAGGGCTCGCAGGGTCCTGCGAAGCTCCGGGAGGCTCCCCCCTGGCCTCTCCAGCCTGCGGCAGCACAGCTCCAGCTCCTGTCTCTGCCCTCACTTGGCCGTCTTCCTTCTGGGTTGTGACTTGGTTAAATTAATATTTGTGAAATAGAGCCTCGGGGTGTTGGATGGTAAGCCGTGCTTCAAAAACACGCCCCAAGAGAGTGTGACATAGAGAATTCATTACTCACAGGCCCTGGAGAGGCCCCCTGAGGAGGTCAGGGTGGGTGCGGGCAGCGAGCCGGGCCTGTATGAGGGTCCGTGTGGCTCTCCAGCTCAGGCCAGACCGGGCGTTCAGACCAGCGGCCGGGAGCACCACGGTGTCAGTCTGAGGTCCTTCCAGCCATTTGGCTCTGCAAAATCCGTGCCTGGGCAGCAATACCACAGACTGTTTCACCTGCACTCTGAGCCCCTACTTCCCAGCCTCTCTGTAAGGACGCCGGCCATATGGATGAAGGCCCCGATGCTTTGTTTTACTTTGAGCACATCGGCAAAGACCGATTTCCAAATAAAGTCGCATTCACCGGAACAGGAGTTAGTACTTCAACATCTCTCTTTGGAGAAAGACTATCGCCACTCGTAAGACTACCCTAAATAAAAACTAAAGAAGAGTTTGATTTTTAGATATGTTGTTTATAGTTTTGAGTAAAATTCAGGCTTTATATCTACTAATTAGGAGCAGAGATGATTTAGTAGAAAAAAAAAGAAAAGAAGGATAAGATAGGCAGATTTTGACAATCAAATAGACACTTTACAGTAATTTTATTTGGGACATATATTCTATGTCTGCATCTATTATATTACATATTTTTTAAATGTGAATATGAACACTGTGAAAGGTGGAATAAAATGGAGTCACTTACATCAAGGGGTGTTTAAGTGGAGCCAGGAGGCCATAAGGAGGTGAGCCTTCTGCACGTCCCCACCAGGTGGAACCATGAACTTTTAACTGGGCCAGACCACAGATATTCCAAGGACCCCACAGAATGCCTCCAATGTGCTGTAGTAACAAACGTTTGTTTGGTGATGGCCTTAGCAACCAATTAGATTTAACCAAGATTGGTTTTCTGCTGCCAACACTGATCAAAATTCTTTGTGAACAACATATGCAAATATTCCCTTTTGGTCATTAAAAAGTCCTGACTTTTGTTCCCTAGCAAGGCAAATTTGGATTGCTACCCAAATCTTTGTTCCTCAAATTGAAATTCTGAGACCCCAAATAAATGCCTTCATTTTATTTCAGTTCTGCCTCTTTTCTTGGTTGACAACTCTCAAGCCCATATTATTTGCTAATGGCAAGTACATGTTCCTTTTTGAAATATCCTGAAATCCTTATTAATGCCCTCAAGTGATATCTAGATTAAAACTATGAAAGATATGACTTTTCTCCTTCTCTGTTATTAATGTACTATAAATGTAAAATAATGAAAATATAGTGTAGCAAAATCCCCTTTGATATAAATATATGACATAAATTATACAATCTTCATTGAAAATATGCTATAAACTCTATAGTGCATACTATACACTAAAAATATATGAATAAAATTTTTTCTCCAACATGTTGGTTGATATGCTGCAAATATTGAATCAGTGGCAATCTCTACCATCTTTTGAAATTATCAACAATCTTCACATATTTGCCAGTGTCAGCTGATAAAACACTCAGAGCAAATAAACCGGTAGGAGGGAAGAACAGGCTCACAGGCGCATCTCTGTCACATAACTAGCAAGTGTGATTTTGAGGCTGAGAGGATGAGGAGGGGTTTGCTGTCCCAACAGCTTTTCCTTGAAACCAAATCCTTCCTGAGCACAACTAAAGGATATGAGTAAGGATGCTGTCCTTCTGAGCAGCTGAAATTTACTTACTGTCTGCTTAGTTTTGCATTTCAGTAAATTATGGTAGCCATCTAGCTTGAATGGTTAGGAGGAGAATACAAACCCTTGCCTGCCTGCACTTATAAAATATGGCTGGTAGAAAAAGCTTATTCTTTTTTGTATTTAAATATCTCATAGAATCAAGGATTTTAAAAGCTACACATGCCCAAAGGCAAACAAACCAAAGAGTAAACACGTTGACTGACGCTCCACCTGTCCTGAGGGTAGAGAAAGGAGGAATCTGGTGCTTGAGTTTTCAGGCCTACACAAAACAGGAGATGCAGCCAGGAAACCAAAAAAACCCTGGGGGGACAGTCAGTACCCAGGTTTGAGATACTACATTATCTAAAACGTCTAGTTTTGAACAAAAAGTTACAAGTCATGAAAAGAAACAGGGAAGTAGGACCCATACACAGGAAAGAAGGCAAGAGAACCTGCCTATGGGGGGGCCCAGATGTCTGACTTGAAGATTTCAAAGCAACCATTATAAGTGTGTTTGAAGAACTAAAGGAGTGCCTAAAGAAAGAAAAAAAAAGTATGCGGACAATGTCCCATCCACTATAGGATATCAATAAGGAGGTACAAATTATTTTTTTTTTAATCAAATAGAAATTCTGAAGTTGAAATATACCATAATGGGAAAGGAAAAAAAATCACAGAAAGGGCTTATCTGTAGATTTGAACAGGCAAAAGAAAGAATCCATGAACTTGAAGATAGGTTGATGTGGATCATGGAATCTGAAAAACCGAAAGAAAAATCACTGAAGCAAAATGAACAGTACTTCAGAGTAAAATGGGACTCCTAACAAGCCTACTAGAAAATGCACAATAGGAGAACCAGAACAGAAAGAGAGGAGAAAAAATATTCAAATAAATAGAGTAAAAACGCCCAAAATTTAATGAAAAATATTAATCTACACATCCAAGAAGCCCCACAAAGTCTGAAAGGATGAACAGAGGGAGACCATACCAAATGCTGAAAGCCAACAACAAAGAGAAAAATTTTGAAAGCATACAAGTCAATGTACTAAAACTAAATGTATGTGGCCTAGAGATATTCCTAGACTGTAACAGTGATTGATAATAACTGTTCTCTATGTTTTATATCCTTTAAATACTTTTAATTTTCCAAAAGTCCCCTAAAATCCTAGAATTCAAAGGCCAAATCTAAGCACAAAAAGAATATCTCTAGAATCCAAGAACAGAAAGATGGACCAAGTGAAAATTCACTATTAATGTTTTTAAACTGATCCTGGTTAATCACTTCTATGTAAAAATCTTTATTATAACCATTTGACCTGGTTTTTTTCTTGAACTCACAATGTAAATAAACTCCTTCATAATATGGAACTACCATTTCACATGCAATACGATGTAAATCTACCAATTTTTTTAAATATGCAAAATAATGTAAGAAAAAGAAATGTAAAAATTTTTTAAAGAAAAAATGTTTTATATTTTGTTTATACCACTTCTAATTTAGCATTTATTAGCAAAAGATAGTATCAACTGTGGGAAAAGGCAGAATTGGTTATTTAGAGATCAGATATTAAATTCTCACCGATATTTACTAGCAATGTATATTTGCTCACTTGATTCAAATTCTATGAGGTTTGATGTTTTTATCTATAAACAAAAATATTTTCTTGAAACTCAAAAAAACAAGTCACAGGAAAGTACACTGTGAGATATGAAGCATTTTTAGACCTTAGCTTTCATGTAGGCTATGTTATAGCTATTTTTCTTCCCTAAACTATAAATTCTGTGAAGATGAATGCTGTCAACTGTGTACAGCACCTAATCTATGAGATTGATCAATACCTACTTGACAGAAACCGATACATCTTCTTCTGTAAATTGAAAGCATTGAAGAGCACTGTGTATTTGAAATACAAAATGCTATTCTTCTCAAAGTTGGGTTTTCTTGAACTGTAATTAAAGATGCATTTTCCTATTTAACAGGTATGTCAAGAAAGTGAAACATGCAGAGCGATAAGCAATGAATCATACAACAGCAGTGGGCAAAATAAGTCACTCTTGGCTATTAAAAGTCACTGATTCAGATGAAAAATGATGCTTTATAAATTATACTTCTGTTTTAGATTGCTGATTCTGCCAAACTCCATTTTCTTCTGTATTCCTAATAAAATCTCTAATATTCTGCGATGTTGTTTTTTGGTATCCCATGTATGTAAAAAGATTCAATGTAATATATTCAAATGACACCTTTTGTAAGAGAATTTATCTTATTTTCAATAGAATAATATTTTGTTATAAAAATTAATGGAAACAAATCAACTAGAGGGGCTTTTAAATTTCTCTGCCTGCTTTCTCCCTTCCTTCTTTTATTTTCCCCAACTTTTCCCAGCACCACCGCTCAGTTTTTAAGAGAAAAGGCAAATCATTAACATTGTGATGGAAAGAGGTTTGTTTTTAAGAACGATGTTCAACAAGAATTAGAGCAAAATAAATCCATCAAAATGAGCAAATAATTAATCAAATAATTACCATCTTTGTAAACACTCCCTTCAGTTCTGTCATCAATGACCATCTTTAGCAAATCAAGCTTGATCTTAATTTTATCATGAGCTATCTATGTGACCACCTATTTTTATTAGCTTAATAGGCTACGATGATATGCCAGTCACTCTACTAAGTGTTTTGAATACATTATCTTATTTTTTTACTTGAGGATGATTTTACTGAGAAAAAAAACTGAAACTCAGGGAAGGAGTCATTTGCATAATATGGTACAATAGGTAAGAAGCAGGAGACTGAGGGTCTCTTACAGCAATACAACTGCTAGTTAGGTGTAGGAAGGAGGGAAACTCATGAAACATTTCTTACTCAACTTCATCCTCTGTATGGTAAGGACAATAATAAAATTTGTCTCATAAAATTATCATTATAAATGAGATGAATTTATGTTCACACTTAGTAATTTGTTGTATGATGAGCAATCAAAACTTACTACTTAGACATGTGACCTCCCCCAAACACATCATTCATATAATATAAATTCTTAAAGTTACAAATTGCCTAATAGAAATGTCCTTTCATCTCCTACTCTTAAATTCCATTGTATTTATTCAGAAGCAAAAGTGAATTTAGATAGAGTAATGACTTCTATTCTCAATTATACAATCTACTAATCTTTTTTTCTATGTACTAATAATGTGTCCTTCAAAAGCATAGCTTACACAGCCTGGAAAGAGGGAAGAATTTTAAGAACTTTTTGTTTTATAAAATTAAGGGAATATTTTGAAGCATTTGTCTTATTAAGATTTTCTCTTTCAGTAACAGAGAAATTCATGAAGCTAGAAGATAAAGACAGAGTGCTGGGTCAGAAACCCAAAATGCAAACTCAAACCTATACAATTCTAATGTGCTAGATAATAATCATAAAATGAACACATCATTTACTGTAGCTCCAAGAAATGTTCAATTTGCTCACTTAATCCAGACAATAACCTGTCAGCTATATGCATTATCATTATTTCGTTATCAGATGGGGAAACTGAGGCATAAAAAGATTAAGTAAGTTATTCAAGGTCATGTGTCTAATGAGCATCAGAGCTACACAGAGAGAGTACTCCTGAGAAAGTTATTTAGCCCATCTGAATAATCTTATTTACACTTATCCAGCTGTGAATAAAGAGGTAACACAGAAGGGGGTATTTTTAAATCATGCGACTTAATGGATCACATCTCTTAACTCAGTGTCATTTTTTATTAATAATTCAATGATCGTGATGGTTGTGAGACACAGGCAAATATGAAAACCTTTGGAATTGCTCAAGCAGCTGCCTGGCTCTTCTCTTCATGCATTAGAACATTCCCTGGCCCCAAGTGAATATCTGAGGTAATGAAGTGAGCCGAACAGAGCATCACTTACACAATGAAAGCTCTTACTCCTATTAATACACTCACATTGACAGTTTCCAGTGGATCACGACTCATAAACTTAGCTTCCTAGTTTGTTTACCATGAGCAAGCCAGACGGACTGTGTATACTCTGCTACAGACATTCTGTAAATAAGAACTGCCCTCTACCTTTCCACCAGTAAACACCATCAGGAGGGATATTTACAAAGGGATTTGATCAGGTCATTTCTCCCCAGGTGTCCCCTAGATAAAAAGAACTGGATACCCATCATCCGCTGCATATTTTTTCCCTAGGGTTGAACTAGACTTATCTCCAAAATACCTTTGAACTCCATTATGTTATTTCAAAGTCTGTTGTGTATGACCTGTGCCGCACTAACTCAGCATGTTAAATTCTCATTAACACCCAAAATAATTTAGTAGGTTAAGGAGATAAGTATGGCAAAATATTATTGCTAAAATTTAATCCTTCAGTATGGAGTTAAAACGTTTAATATTTTTAAGTAGCTCATGATATTTTTGCCACAGAATTATTCAGTATAACATTGTCAGCAGAAAAAAATGTAATATTTCAATAAGTAATATTAAAGCTTCATAAGTGCTCAAGTATTTTTTTCTCCATTTGCCTGTTATCGAGCAGCCACAGGTTTGATTATAGCTGTCAAGAACTTATAGCAGCTCATATTACAGTAACAATACATTATCCTCAAAAACCAAGGTCTATATCTTTTAAGCTGCATATTGATTTTTTCGAAATGGTTTATGTAATTCAAAACATCTCAAAATCATGGTACTCTTTAAGAAATGGGAGGAAGTATTGCAACATTTAATTTCATATTAGAAAGTTTTAACAGCCTATGATCACACACACACACACACACAAAATGAGCCTAGACAATCTTTCACTAAAATTAACTCAAAATCTATCATAGACCTAAATGTAAAAATGACAAACTATAAAACTTCTAGAAGAAAACATAGGAAAAATAAATCCAGATGACTTGGGATTTAGTGATGACTTTTTATGTACAACACAAAAAACACAATCCATAAAAAAAATAAGTTGGACTTCATTAACATTAAAAACTTTTTGCTCTGTGAAAGACACTGTTACATTGTTAACAGAAAATTGTCACAATGCTCAGGTTTATTCCAACTTAAATATACTCTGCTCTAACCAAATATTCAAACTGTTCTGAGTTGACAAATGTTTTGGGTACAAAGAAAGGCAGGCAGTTTTCAGAAAATACAAAAAGTAGGCAGTGATAGTTTACTGCAGAACATCAAAATTGAGGAGATAAAGGGAAAACTAAATAATAAATCAGTTTCCTTAGCAACTAACCAATTGACAGAAAAAGATTTTTTTTCTGTCTGCTCTGAATTAATGCTGCTATATAATTTGCTTATTATAGACTCCACATGGGGGGAGTACCTGATGTTGGGGTCTTTTCATTACCTCAGTGTCCAAAAGTCATGGGATTTTATCAACATGTAAAGGTCATCTAAACACAAATGTTTTTTTTTCCCCTCTGTTGTTTAGAACAAGACTAAGAATGAAAAACAAACAGAGCCAGACAATTTCACTGGATTTTCATTATTATATTGAGATACCTTATTCATCTTTGTATTCTTTATTGCATGAATATGAGAAATGTCATTGTGTGAATATCTGAAACTGCATTTGAGAAATGTGATGGGAAGATAATTTTTCAGTAACAATAAAAACAAAATATCTTGGCAACACAGCAATGAGACAGAATCTGTTTGGAAGTGCAGAGTGAGAAGTTTCTGCACGCTGCCTGGGGACTAACAGTGGACCCCCAGCAGGACATTCAACCCCAAGCAGGGGTGTACATGTGGCCATCGGTCACACAGCAAGTGAAATAAAATCTAGCGTTCCAGTTAGATGCAGAGCATGCAGGAAAGAAGAGAATTAAAAGAGGAGTGGTTTTTGATGCTTGATGAGAAACATGGAATTCAGATGAGTATCTTCTTTGGTATTTGGATTTGCTCTTAATGTCGCTTGTTGACTTTGATCAGCATTATTTTTATGACTATATATACATGATTTCATTTTTAAAACCATATTGTATTTAGGTATCTATTAATAGCTTACATAAGGAAATTATTTTTGTTCAACTACATGACTTATAGTTTAATTTTATTGTATATGTAACGTGACACACGATGAGGTGTAAAAGTGCTTCTGCAAATACCACACCTCTAATCAAAACCTAGAACCACCTGGGGCCCTCGTTAAGAATGAAGGTTTCTAGGGCCCTCTACAGGTCTGATTAAGCAAGGTCCTTGGAAACCACTGTCGCACATCACCAACGGTAAGCTCTCAACATCATTTTGGATAGAGTATACCCATCACTTGCTGTCAGTGCTACACATGATTTTGAGTTATATTTTTCATTTGTTGCTTGGTATAGGCCTTTCAGTATTTGTATACAATGCTTCCCTATTTTTTACATCTTGGGAACAGGGAAAGAAACTTCAATAGCTGCTTTATGTAAGACAAAATCAGCCCCAAGGAAAGTGGATAAGCAGGCTATTAAGGCAGGGGCATTTCCCAGGTATAATCATTTATTAAAGCAAAAAAATTCTTTCCAGATATTAAAATAATAGGAATTGGTTTACAGTGAATTATTAAAGAAATGTTTAAAACTTTTCCTTGATCTTAGAGATATAGAATTCATGGTAACACCGATACCCCATCTGTCCCAGGATTCCATCATCACGGAAGGTCATGGTGGCCCCCCAACACTCATTTTTGAAGATGAGGTATATTCCAACTTTATTAATATCTGTGTGTCTCTGACATTCAAAAAAAATTATCTATGCCAATTTTTTTAAACACCTGTGTTTCTACTACCAACCTCAAAGTCCTACAAAGGTATTATGTGCTCTGTGCAGTACCACCACGCTCAGATTCTCAAAGAGGGTTTCCGTGGTCCGGGTCTTCCTTTAGCCACAGCTTTTGCAATTTTGTAATTCTGCCATGTTCCACCTTGATCTTGTCTTTTTTAACCAGAGGGGTGCCCATAAATGTTATATCTATGATAGCCCCCAAAATAAGCCCCACCTCATTGGATGATGTACTCTTTACTGTTCTGATGTCACCATAGGTCCGTTCCATATCAATAGTTGAACTGAATATTGTTACTTAGTTAACTAGAAAGCAGTGAGTGAGGGAAAAAGTATTACCCCTGAACTGAAGACCACCATATCAGGCAGTCACTTACCTCTTCCCGTCACCTCCATCTAAAAAATGGGAGTAATTTTACCTCTTGCCTATCCTGACAGCTTTAAGAAAAAAATGAGAAAATACATATAAAATTGCTTTAAGAAGATTCTTTCGAATAGCAGTCTATATATAAGTAAAAATCAGTAACCACATAATTGTTCCCTACTAAACTGCTTGCCAATGACTACAGAGAAGCTCTTCATGAAAAGCATGTCCATGTCCACGGGGAAACTCCAGAAACTGGCTCAAATCCAGCCCTGTTACTCAAAGACTGGCGAGTATATTCAACTTGATTGTCAAAGCGGGGGAATTACGATGGTCAGTAGCAGTGTTTTAAGGTTTTGAATCTATCTTCTTCAGAAACTAAGGTTATGAAAAATTCAGAAATAACAGATGAAATCAGCAATGACCAATCCTAAAGAAGAATATGATATCATATAAGGTGAGGAAGTGTAAATTGAGAAAATGTAAAAACAAGCTGCCTCCCCACATATATAAGCATACACACACACACACACACACACACACACACCTTGTAGATTAAGTTCTGTGTAGGAAATGAGTCAAGAGTGAGTAGTTATTTGGGCAGAGAGCTGAAGGTGAGAGGGAGCCCCCGCCATAGGAAGGCAAGGGAAAGACCATTTCTGAAACAGAAACAGCCGATGCTGGAAAGTGAGCTTGACGGTCCCCACGTCAGAAGGAAGCCCACCTGCCTCCCACTCCGAGGCAGGCAGAGACCTGCTCTGCGGGGCCCTGTGAAAGGAAGCCCACCTGCCTCCCACTCCGAGGCAGGCAGAGACCTGCTCTGCGGGGCCCTGTGAAAGGAAGCCACTGGGACAGTGAGCAGGAGAATGGCATCGTTTAAGATTTAAAACATGACTCAGGGTATTCTGTGAGAAGGAACAATACAGGGACAGGTGACAGTAGGAAAGCCAGTCAGGAGCCCCTTGTAACAGCTCAGTGATGGAGGCTGGGCCAGCTTGGAGGGAGTAAGGAGCTGGTTGTGAGACACCTTTTGAAGTCGAGCTAATGGGACTTACTGATGGACTGGCTCTTGCTCAAGAGCTCAGTATATAGCGTGGACTTTGACGAAAGGCTTTGGGTTCAAATAGCCACAGCATTCCTCACTGGCTGGCAGTGTGACTTTACCAAGGGTCACTTCCTCGTTTGTAAGAAACAACAGCACCCATCTTAAAGATTTGTGGCAAGATAAGATGAAATAATCAGTAAAAGCTCTCAGCCTAATAAATGTTACCTATTATCATCGCCGTCACTGGAATGCCCATACTAAGCCTCAGGAGGGGGCTGCCAGCGGCTGGCCTTGCTGGCCACACTCGCCAGGTCGCTCTTTCTCATATATGGATTTCACAGCACTCGTCCTGCTGAAGATTCCCGGTGGATCCCCATTAGGATCAGATCAAACTATTGGGAACCCTTGATAATATGATTCCTTTCCTACCTCTGTTGCCCCTTCAACCCACCTCTCACCTGTCTTTTCTGTTTCTAAGTAGATATTTACAGTTCTTTAAGGAGGTAAAAAGCCTTACTTCTTCCCTAAGTCTTTTTCCCAAGATTTTCTCTCTGCCAGAAATGAATTTTTCTGGTGTCCTTCACTGAACTTTTAAGGACTCAACTTGGGCAGACTGATACCAACTTTCCAGTCTGATATAGGGGCCTCACCTATCAAAACTTGGTCCAGTGTGGAGCATGTAACAGACGCTCAGTGAATGTTGAATGTGTCACACTTCTTTTAAAAATCTCAAAACATAACATGTGGTCTTCCTTTGACACTCTTTTGGGCAAAGGAGGGAAGACTTTCTGATAATGGCACCCATGACTGCAAGGATTCTGTTTTCACAAAACAATATTAACACTCCTTATGCATCAGATATGACACATGCCTATGAAATTCAACTGTGGTTCACAAAACAGCTGCATGGAGTTCATGTTCAGAGAATAGCCCACTGGTCCAGATCTATCAGTCTAGATCAATAGAGAGACATGTATTTAAACTATTTCACTTTTATTTCACCCAAAAGATTTTTACTGAAAAGCCCTCAAGTGTTTGACATCAACGCATATTGAGGATTATTAAGTCAGCCTTTGAAAGACTGTAAGAATACTGTCCCAAAGGTTGCGGGAAACACTTTCACATAATTGTTTCTTCAGGTTGAATGGCAAGAGAAATTCCTACATAATCATACTTCATCCTGTGAAATTGCTCACATTTATTTTCTTATGTTGCAGTTTGCCTATTAGTAGGAATTCCTTAATCTCATACATTGCTAGTCATCTTACAGCCAAATTTGTTCCCCTCACATAGTTAGTATCAGGTTATAATAGCGTGGATTTTTTTTTTTTTTGCTTCATTTCTAAGTAATCTATTGTCCCCACCTTTATTCTATGTTCCCCTTCTCCGTCACTTAAGAGTATGAGTTCTGGTATGAATTGATAATACTAGTGACAGTAATACAAAGTAGTAAATATGCTGTAATATCTCTCAAATGCCAGAAGCTTTTCTCAGGTTGATATGAACAGCCTAGGAAAGGTGTGTCAATAGGCTTAGTCCCCTTCCCTGTGGTCATTCTCTAACCCAATTAACAAAGACTTGGCCATCTTCAATGTGAGGCTTTCAGTATAACTGAAGTCATCATTATCCCACCCAACGCAAAGTCAGAAAGAACACGGAGGACTACACATAACAACCAGGCTTGGAAGGGGTCCCCATCACTTCTGTTCACATTCCTTGGCTGGCACTCCGTGGTGTGGCCACACCTACATGCACTGAAGGCTGGGAAACAGTCTAATTCTGAGCCCCAAGCAGAATACAATGTCAGTTAGTCAAGCAGCTGGCAGTATCTGCCACGGACATACCCTTACTAGACAAGCAGAGTAAGAGTAAATGAAAGTACCCATAGAAGAATGTTTTTAAATCATTTATGCTATAAGAATTACATTAGGTAAAAACTCAAGTTAAATAATATAAGATATAAAAGCAGTTAACATTTCAGCCTCCCTAAATGTCAAAATTCTGTTACATTTGTAGAAAATTAAACACTTAAGAAAGTAAATATGGAAAATCATGTTTATTTATTTAGATTAAGAAGTGTATCTTCAGTTTGTAAGAAAAAGCATACCCCAAACTTAATTGAGGTTTTTGCATACCATTTATATTTTGTGGAACATATACTTTCTGATTTAATATTGACTTTGTTGATTCATGTATACAGAATTTTACTAGAGGATGAGCATAATATCTTGCTAGCAATGCCTTCTCATTACACTGAATTACATAACATTGTGGAGAATGAACCTGATGAAGAACAAAACCCTTTCTGCATAGTGTCATTGGGGAGATAGGTATATCTAATGTGCCTACATTATATGAAACATTTAGAGTTGTCAAAATCATTAAGACAGGAAGTGCAAGGTGACTGCCAAAGGCTGGGGGAGGGGAGAACTGGGAATTATTCTTTAGGAGGTGCAGAGTTTCAGCTTTATTTCACATTTACAAGATGGAAAGAGTTCGGGGGATGGATGGTGGTGAAGGCTCCACAACAGTGTGAATGATTTACCACCACTGAAATGCACTTAAAAATGCTATGTATATTTCAGCCCAATTTGAAAAAAGGAGAAAGAACTCCAAAGGAAAGCACATAAAAAAAAAATCAAGAATGGCCATATTCTCTCCACCCCTTGCCCCAGACGGACTGAAGACTCTGCTGTGGTCAATATCCATTGACAGCATCGCAGTCGGGAAAACGAGCTGATACTGAAAACGGTGTCCCGAGCATGCTGGACCCTGGAGCTGAGGCCGCGCGTGTGTTCCCGCACTTCATCACCCACACTCCCTTCCATGGGGACATTTTTATTCTCATTTGAGAGATGAGGAATCTGAGATGTTCAGGAACTTAACAGATCTTACATCAAGGAAGGGCCTGAGCTGGGCTTCAAACTCAGGCTTGGACAGCCTGGTGGGGCCCTATCCCCACACCACAGGAGAAACAAGCAGGGTCGTCCTGGAGCACTGGCTCAGCTCAGGGTGTGAGGGAAGAAAACCCCAGTCTGTATAAGGAAGAAGCCCAAGAAACCTTTTCTGAGAAGAAATGGAAGAACAGCACATAAACATTTTTCCCCCCGACAGTCCTCCTCTGCAGCTGAACGTCTTACTTCAGACACCATTGCTTAATGTGTCTCTATCTCATCGGGGAAACCCGGAAAAGGGAGAGGATTAATAAATTAAAGGAGGAGCTGCAGCAAGAGGGGGACGGGTCCTGTGTCGGGAGAAGGAGCTGGCTGCTGTCGGGAGCAGAAAGGTGCTGGGGTAAATTCATCACTCCGGAGGGCCTGCCTCTCAATCTTACAAACTCAAAAATGTAATCTGGCCTGTATTCCAAAGCTGATCCGGGTAGGGCACATTTCTTTTCACTCTCTTAACCATCACAAAGATGTGTATAAAACTAAAACAATCTTTAAATTAATGAAATGAGGAATATAATACCCAGTGGAATGGACAATCACATTAACCTGACCAGCACATTCTATTCCCCTAGATAAGCTTTTATGAGATTCCAAATTATGATCAGAATAAGCAAGGTTTTGTATATTCAGAAACATACTACCTCAGACCCTGATAGCCATATCCACACAACTGGGAATTTACTCAGGCTAAGTAATCGTTTTTGATTACTGGACCAAGATTTCACTCAATATTGAATATGTAGATCTAAATTGCCATTTTTTTGTCCCATGCCCTCCTTTTCCCAATGCTCTAAGGATTAGTTCCTTTCTAACTTGCTACATTAGCACAGCTAATTAGATCACTGGCAATCCTTTAGGCCTGGGACTCATTTTTACTTTTTTTAGGTTTCTTGAAATACATTTGTGTTTAGCCAATATATGTTCATAGTTCAACCTTCAGAGAGCAGCCATTAACTTAATCCAAACCTAGCCCTCTACCTCACCTGGGAGAAAGAACTGTTTGAGGGGTTTAGCTGTATTTGGGACAACAAAAAAATCCAGTTTCCATTGGGTTGACATAAATCACATAATAAAGAAAAACTAAAATAAAAGTGATTCTACATGCAAATCATACAGTTTACTTGGCACAACAGTCCTTTAATCTGACGCTTCATCGAGAAAAATGTCAAGCAGCTCTTTGTGATATAAAAGTATCATTCTGGAGGAAATTTTTCTCATGAGTAATTATATAAAAATTAAATTAAAATGCTTCCACCAAGCAAAAAAAAGAAAGAAAAAAAAATCTGGCATTTAAAATATGGTCAAAACTCCTAAATAAATATTAGTGAAGTGAGCCATGCACTGCATTGAAAGCCCAATGCCCTGTGACCAAGAGAGCTTTGTCTGAGAGATGCAAGAATGCTGTTTATTAAGAGCACTGTGAAAGAATTAACTTCAACTGATTAAAGGAGAGAAACTTTTGATCATTTCAGATGTTGAAATAGTAACTGATGAAACTCAGCATATGTTCCCTTAAAAAAAAAATCCTTCATCAGCTAAAAATAGAAGGAAAGTTCTTTCAGTTTCTGAAAGCGTGTTTGCCATCTGCCAGCTGGGGCAGCAGCCCTGGAGTTCCCGGCGTTACCACGGCCAAGGTGCTACTCACCCCGCTGGCTCGTCTGGTGCTTGGGGCGTGATCCTTGCGTGTCAGCCCTGATCCTCTGCTTGGCTCAGCTCGGTGACTGAGTTCTGTTTCCTAAAAAGAGAAAACATTGGCTGTCGTACATGCTTTAGTCATGTAGTTCCTAGAATTAAACATGCAGACATTTTATTTTATTATTTTCATTTTCATTTTTTTGCAGATCAGCTGATGTTTCAATTTTTTAATTTTCTTATATTGAGGTACATACAATAAAATACACAAATCTTAGTGTATAGCTTGATGAATTCTGACATGTGTGTCCACTCATGGACCCATCACCCAGCTCAAGATATCAAACATTCTCACTCTGTCCCCAGTCACCTGTTTTACCCATTTCTCCACCCATTTACCCTGTGGCAACCACAGTTCTGTTCAATTTGTTTTGTTTGTTTCATTTGTTTTGTTTCTTAGATTCCACATACAAGTGAAATCATATGGTATTGGTCTTTCTCTGACTTAGCTCACTTCGCGTAATGCCCCATACATGCATAATACATCCACGTCGTTGAAAACCATTTTAAACTCTGACAGGAATCATATAATTTCAGAGACATTGTTTTATGTGCTTGTGACATTCCTCAGGCATTTGTTGCAACTAATTTTAAACTAATTGGGAAAATTATGTGCCTTAATCTTACCTATGCATTTCCTTCTTTCCTAATAACTCCTTAACCCCCATATTTAGTGCAGCATATGCATTTTCATCTTCAGCATACACTTTTACCCCCTTGCACATGTGAAATGTAAAAAGCATGGACAGGAATGTGCTCAGAAAACAGGCAGGTCTGTAGGCAAGGGAGAAATCATAAACTTGAGGTGTAGTACCACCTTCTGTAAAACAAGAGTCTCCAGTAGCCAATCTGGTGAGTTGTAAGAACCAAAAGAAAACCATAAAGCTTAAGAATTCTGCCAAAAGACAGAGCAAGAAGAGTGGAGCAGGTGTGCTGATACAAAGAGAAAACCTCAGCTGACAACACCACCATCAAACAGACTGCCCCCTCTGAAGCAACTAGCAAAGATTCAAGCAGGTGTCTGCTCCTGCAAGTGCAAAAGCAGAAACACCAAACAAAGAATCTGAAAAATCCAGGAAACATGTTATCACGAAAAGAAAATAATCCTTCAGTAACTGAGCTTGTCCTCCCCAGCTCTGCTAGTCACAGCTGGAGAAGCCTGTGTCTGTCTTCTACAGCACCCTGCGAGTGGCCTCCATGCCTGCAGGGAGGAAGCAGAAAGGCAAGAAAGCAAACAAGAATTTCAAAAGGCATAAAGGGATGCAGTCCCTGCTGACTGCCTCAGGGCTTCTGCAGAAAGTCCACATATAGCCTCTGGGAGCACCCCGACCAAGCAACTCCCCTGCCAGGTTCGTGGGTGCCCCCACCGCAGTGCTAAACCCAAACCTCCCCTAGCTCTGCAGCCAGATCCTTGGGCATGCTCATGGCTGCTGCTGAGGGAGCAGGTCTAGCAGTAACAGTGCTTTCAGAAAAGCAGACCAGGCTCTGTGGGCAAAGGAAAAAAAACATAAACTGGAGCATTAGCACCACCCTCTGGAAAACGAAAAGAGGTTTCCAGCAGCCAGCTTGGTGAATTACAAGAACAAGAGAAAACAAAAAGGCTTTAGAATTCTGCCCCAAGAAGGAGATAGAAGAGTGGAACAGCTCTTCCCATACAAACCCCAGACAACCCCAGACAAAGCAACGCCAGCGAACAGTACCCCATCTCAAGACAGCCAGTAAAGTTTAGGAATAACCAAGGAAATAAGCCATCAACAAAAAGAAAACAATAATTCCCCAAGAACCAAGCTCAAATTCATGGAATATTGTGATCTAGATGATAAAGAATTCATAATAGCTATTTTAAGGAAATACTAACTCAAAAAGACATCTGCACCCTCATGTCCATTCCAGCATCGTTTACAATAGCCAAGATATGGAAACAACCTAAGAGTCCATTGAGAAACGAATGAATAAAGAAGCTGTGGTGTATATTATCTAGAATGAAATATTTTCCTGCCATTGAAAAAATTAGGAAATCCTGCCATGTGTAACAACATGGATGAACCTTAAGGGCATTATGCTAAGTGAAATAAGTCTGACAGAAAAAGAAAACTATATGATCTCACTTTTAAGTGGAATCTAAAAAAACAAACAAACAAAAAACCACACCAAAGTCATAGAAAAAGAGATCAGATTTGTAGTTACCAGAGGTGGGTGTTGGGGGGGGAGGCGTAATTGGAGGTAGATGGCCAAAAAGTACAAACTTCCAGTAACAAGATAAATAAGTATTAGGAATGTAATGTAAGCGTGATGACTATAGCTAACTCTGCTGTGTGATATATATGAAAGATGTTAAGAGAGTAAATCCTGAAGAGTTCTTATGACAAGGAAATTTTTATTATATTTATATGGGATGATGGAAGCTAAATGAACTCATTTTGGTAATCATTTCACAACCTATGTAAGTCAACCCACCTTAAACTTAGAGTAATGTGTGTAAATTTTATCTCAATAAAACTGGAAAATATTAAACAGAAAAAAACAGCTGTTTTGAAGAAACTCAATGAGCTACAAGAAAACTCAGAAAGACAGTTCAATGGTATAAGGAAAAAAAGCTCTTTACCAAAGATATAGAAACCATAGAAAGAAACAAACAGAAATTCTGGAGCTGAGGAATTCAATGAATCAGCAGAGGGCTCAGGATGGCCCAGCAGGAAGATCTGAGCTCACCTCCTCTCACAGACATAATAAATTCTCAACTGCATATAATAATCCCCCACGGAAGGAGACCTAGACACTGGGTGAATACAGCCTCCACAGTGAGGAAAAGCTGCAAGGTGGGTAGAAAAGGCAGAGATTCGGTCTCACTGATGGAAAAACCACACCCCAGGTACAGAGTCCCATGGTCAGGAAGGACTGAAAAGGCTTGGATCTTTCACCTGACGAGCGAGAGATCTGAGCTCCACATCAGGCACCCCAATGCTTCTATCCTGCCCTGGAGAGAAAAGCCCGCAAACACCTGACTGAAAACCAAGAGGGAACATGGTTAGAAAAACTACAGAACTGTAAGGAAAGGAAAGTCCTTCCAGCTTCCTTAGCCCAGAAGTAAGCACTAAGATAGAAAAGCGCACAGAGCGTAAGTGAAGGAGGGCCACTGACTAATCTTGGAGACACCTCCCAGAGAGGCAGGAGGCAGCTGGGCCTCTCCTCAGGGACTGAGGCATTGGCAGCAGCCATATTTGCTATCCCGTACTGCTGGCTGATCCCAGAGCTAGTGGCCACCAGTTTGGGACCCTCCCTCTAGACTTCTAGTGCCAGGTGGATGCCCCACTGAGAGACCCCCCACAACCTTACTCCTTGGCTGGGCCTGCAGCCAACAGGATAGCCCCACCCACCAGCCTCCCACAGCAGTCATAGTCTGACCTTCCAGCAAACCAGGTTGGAGGTCACCCTTTCCCAATAAAGCTCTCACATCAGTGATGGCTGGGCCTTACAGCCAACCAAGTTGGGGACCAGACCAGCCCACCAATGTGTCCACAGTCTACCTAACACATAGAAACAAACATAGAGTTAGGCAAAATTAGGAGACAGAGGAATATGATTCAAATGAAGAATAAGATAAAACCTCAGTAAAAGAAAGAAACAAAAAAGAGATAAGCCATCAACCCAATAAAGAGTTCAAAGTAATGGCCATAAAGATGCATTCTGAACTTAGGAGGAGAATGAAAGAATACGGAGAGAACTTCAAGAAAAGAGATAGAAAATACAAGAAAATTGCAATCAGAAATAAGAATATAATAACAAAAAGGAAAAATGCACCAGAGGGAAAAAACAGCCAGTTAGATAACACAGAAGAATGGATGAGTAGTTTGGAAGACAGGGTAGTGGAAATCATCCAAACTAAACAGCAAAAAGAAAATCAAATTTTGAAAAATGTAGTTTAAGGGCCCCCTAGGACAACAGCAAGCATACTAACATTTGAATTTTTACCCAGTCCTGCCAGCAACCACATGGTTGAGTTTAGAAAGAGACCTTCCCCCGCCTTCAGATGAGAATGCAGTCCCACCTGACAGCTTTACCTACAACCTCATGAGAGACCTTGAGCCAAAGGCACCCAGATAAGCCACACCCAGATTCTTGACCCACAGAAACCTTAAAATAATAAATGTTTATTGTTTTAAGGCACTACATTTTGGGGTACTGTGTTATGCAATAATGTATAACTAATACATTGACCTTGTGACATTTCTATATTGTGGTTATTCCATTCCACAATGTGCTGAGGATCTATCTAGCTTATCCTATCATCTGAATGATTCTCATAAAATTGAATTTATCTATTCCATAAAGGTTGTGTATGAAATCTAGTTCATTAAAGCACCATATGAACGGATGGAACTTTGACTACTTATAATTTTATTTTATTGGTCAACTATATTGACATATTTCCCTAACTTTCCATGTCATTCAGATATTTAGTACAGGAAGTTCACAGAATTCTACTATAATTTTAAAACTCTTCTGTACCTATTATTTTAATAGAAAAGAAATAAACCAAATAAGAATCTTTTAAGTAGAATAATGCATTAGAGTTATTGCCACTTTAATAATTTTATGAGTTTTCCAATTTTAAAATAAAAATACATTATTTAAAAATTATAATGAAAAGTGAAATAAACATAGTATATAGGTATATATTTATGTGTCTGTATGTATAAATATATATGTTTGTTTGTTATATATAGAGAAAGTTATTAGTAATTTTAAAAAGTATATTCGGTAGAAAGGTGAAGAAAAGAAATGCAGCAGAGCATATACTATTATTTTCCTGAGAGGAAAGAAGGAAAGTTAGGGTCTTATGTAGAAAGTAAACTAAACGAAGGTAATTTTATATTTGGTTTTTAAAGTACAGGTCTTGAGGATGTTTATAGATTGAAGGTAAGAAAACCATAAATTTAGAAAGACTGACATAACAAGAAGAAAAAGAAGCAATTGATTTAGCAAGGACTCCAAAGCTTTCAATACTACAGAGTATAGGAAAGAAAGATAGACAATGAACACTTGATTAATATTATTTGTTGAGTAACTAGTACCTTTCTGGAAAACTATGTTCAATACAACCCAATAATTCCTAGGTCCAATTTACTGTCTCATGGTAAATTAATCCCTTTCTCCCTCTGTTATGACAGTGTGTACTTTGACAGCTTGATAGTTATCTGATTTTCTTTTCTGAGTTCTTTTAAGAAAAGTCATTTGTCAAAGTGCCTTATCTTTCTTTACTGAGGCCTTAGCAATCTGGTGATAAGCTACCTTTCCACACTCACCTGGGGCTCACCAACCCACCCCCTGAGTATAATGCATCTTCCTCTGACCCTTCCTTTGATGTCCCTGATTACCAGTCCAGGTATTACACAGTGTTTCCCGGGCAGCCTTCCAAGCTAACCTCCTGGTTCCAGATCCATCTGAATGGGAAACAAATGTTTATACAAAACATCAAAGTATCACTGAAAATTCTGTCCTTAGTGTCCCATAAAGGAACTTAATGACTTGTGCTCATAAAGCTGATTGCCTTGTAATATAAACTCTATTTCCAAAGCTTTTCCTCATGACCAAGAAGGCAAGAACTCCAAGACATATGAGAAAAATCAGTAAATTCTGGATTCATGATCGGAGATGCTAAAGATCCCAGATCAGTTGGGTTTAAGTAAATGGAACAGTTATCAGTATTCAGCACACACCCCAGTGAGCCCTAAGATCCCCTTGTGAGTTTTTAGGGTGCCAGGAGAGGTTTGTTCCCAGGTGCCACTGTCCCAGCAACTTCAGAGGAAAAAAAAAGCTGAACCCAGGCTTAGGGAAAGCCATCCCCAGAGCTTTCACCTCCCTCATTGGCCCATCTTAGACTAAGGCTTGTGAGGTTTGCCTCTTCCAGGACCTCCAGTAAGGTACCACAAGACCCCACCAGTCCTCCATCCCTGATTCAGCTCAATATGTCCTTTTCAAAGCCTCAAAAGCTGAGGAGGACATGCTCAATTAATGAAACCACATTTCATTCACTGAAGTTCCTGAAGTAGAAAGAGCATCCAGAGGAATCCATGGCAGAAAGGACCTTCTGTCGTAGGATGGAGAAAAGTTATTTAACCTGGCATAAGACTAGATTTCTAAGAAATTATGAACATCAAATAAGATCAAGAATGTGAATAAAGTTTGCATTTTCTAAGTACGTATTCTCACTCATGTCTTCTTTAAGCATCGCCTAGGCCATCTGACCCTTTATGGTCTGGTGTTCCTTTACGCTCATTTCCTTAGTGTCTTCAAGGTAAGGTGTGTCACTTTGTGAGACGTGGTCTTGTTGCATCACCATTGCTTTTTCTATATTGTTTGCTGTCCTAAGCGAATGAAAGACCCACACTTCCTTTTTGATTCCTCTCACATTACATAGAACTGTGATGTGGGAACAATTTGTGTTCACTTAGACTTTAGATTTAAAAATTAGTTGATCTCATTCAGTTGGTTGGACAGAGAGACAGACAAAAGCTTTTCTAGGTCTCACTACTCTGTGGTTTCAAATATAATTTTATGGCTTAAGTTGGCTAATGTGTATTCCCAAAAATATTAATAAATAGTCATACTGTTATATATAGTGCTTCTCTTCCTATTTTAGGGAAATAAAGTGAATACTTCCAATCTATAAACATTGCCTTAAATTTCAGAATCTCTCCGGTGAGCAAAAGCCAATGAATTTTCACAGTCTTTCTCCTGCCTTCACCATGGCTGTTCCTTCTCTGTAACTGCTGTGCACCCTCCTCCCTTCGCTCACACCCTGGCAACATTTAACAAATGTGCTTTGAAGGACTGGTAGTCATGAGCCTTGCATGGTGTTTCCTGGTATGATGTCTTGCTAGAACACAGAAATGTTCCTGTTACTGAAAGGTTCAATAATCATACAGCAACTCGCCTCCTGAGGACTAAATATATAAGAAGGTTCTCATCCTGGCTACTGATCCTGACTTATTCGATCATGAGAGTCTTGCTTTCCATCCTTGGGGGCCTTGCCTTCTTGTCCGTAGTTCCTCAGGGTAAGATGGACACCTTTCATTCCAAAGTTATGAAAATGTAAATGAAAGAGAATACAAGGTGTTTCAAGAGTTTGAAAATAGATCAGACAAGTGCAGATCATACCATCTGATGAAGAATGTGACAGAAATGCACTGGCTGCTCACAGGACTAGAGGGTAGATGCTAAGGTGGTCCTCTTGAGTGATTTGACCTGTGATGAACTCTAACTTGAGGATTTCATTTGATCCAAAAATGGTGGGAGGATGGTCACAGACCACAGGAAATTTGGGGAACTGAAAAAGGGAACTTGAGCAGTGAATAAAAGGGCTGGGCGAAGAAGAGGCTACTCTGTCATAATCTTTAGAGCACAGAACACTCTGATGACTGAACTAAGTTAAGGACCTAGATAGATTAATTACTTTGTGTATGGTGGGAGTTATGTATGGTGGGGAATCGACCATAACACTTAACAAAATAACCAAGTGTACCAGCATATTTATTGAATAATCAATCTAATTTTCCCAAATTAATTTTAAAATCCGTAATACTATGTAATAAATACATACTAACCCTTTGGGTTTCTAACTAGTGATTTATGTTATTATCCATTAACTTATTTACTTTTTCTGATGCACATACTACCTTAGAGCACATTTCCATTTTGGTTGGTTTTTGTATTTTCTTGGTGTTTTATATATTTTAGTGAGATAAAATTCACTGTAAAATTCACTGTTTTAAAATGTACCACTTCAGTGGTTTTCTGGATATTCATAAAGTTGTACAACCATCACCATTACCTAATCCCAGGACATGTCACTACCCTAAAAAGAAACTCCATGTTCATTAGCATATATTCCCCATCCTCTCCTATCCTCAGACTCTGACAATCACTAATCTCTTTTCTGTCTCTATCAAATTGCCTATTCTGGACATTTGATAATAATCATACAATGTGTAACTCTCTGTATCTGTCCTCTTTCACTTAATGCTCTTCAAAGTTCACCTAAGTTGTAGCAGGCTTTGACACTTAATTCCTTTTAATTGATGAATAATATTTTATTGAATGGATATACTACCTTTATTCATCCACTCATCAGTGGATGGGCACTTGGATTGTTTCTATGATGGGACCATTATGAATGATGCTGCTATGAACATTTATGTCCAAGTGTTTGTATGGATGTATTTTTCAATTCTCTTGGGTATATACAAGGGAATGGAATTGCTGTGTTATACGATAACTGTATTTAACTTTCTGAGGTATTTCCAGTTTTCCACAACTGTATGCTTCATTTTACAATTCCACCAGCAATGCATGAGGGTTCAAAATTCTCCACAGCTTCACCAACACTTGCTATTGTCTATCTTTTTTATTACAGTCATTCTTGTTAGTATAAAGTGATGTCTCATTGTTTTAATTTGCAGCAGTAATGATGTTTCATGTGTTTATTGGCCGTGTGTATCTTCCTTGTAGAAATGTCTGTTAAATCCTTTACTCATTTTTCAATTAGGTTGTCTTTTATTATTGAATTTTCAGTTCTTTATATATATTCTGGACACTAAACCTTTATCAAATACAGGTTTGTGAAAATTCTTTCATTCTGTGGGTTGTTTTTTAAATAATATTTTACTGGGCATGCTTGCTGTACCAGTGACTATGTTTTCAGATACAAGCTACAAACAAGTCAGACTCAACTGGATTAAACAGTAAGAAAATATATCACACATAACAAGAAATCCAAAGGTCAGACAGTTCTGAAATTGGCTAATGCAGCAGATCATCCATACCATTAAGTATTAGGAAAGTGTCAGATTTATCCTTGACCAGCTCCTTTCATGGTCCCAAGAGAGCTGTCATTGTTCCAGACATATCCAGATCCACCCACATTACTCCAGAGTAAAAGGAGGACAATTCTTCTTATATCAGCGAGGAATACTGTTCCAGAAGTTCCCTAGAAATGGGTTACACACCCACTCCCAAATGGGTTACACACCCATTCCCAAACTAATCACAGAAGAAATGGAGAACACTATTATTGGCTTAAACTAATATGGGTTATGCCCAGCATATCTAGGAAAATGATAGACGACCAAACATTAGGACTCAGGCAGCAAGGATATATATTAGGACCCAAGCGCCTAATCGCATATATCTACATACCATTGTTTAGTTTTGTCACATTGCTTTAAAATCACTAAAAGATAACAATAACCCTCCAATAACCAAATTCAAAGGCACAGAAATTTGCAATGTAGCTGACAAATAACTTAAAATAGCTGTTTTTAAAGAAACAAAATGAGCTACAAGAACACACAGAAAGAGAGTTCAATGAAATCAGGAGAACAATTCATGAATAAAATGAGAAATTAAGCAGAGATAGGAGTGATAACGAAGAATCAAACAAATTCTGGAGTGGAAGAATTCAATGAAGAAAATAAAAAATATAATAGAGAGTATCTACAGCAGAATAGACCTAATAGAAGGTAGAATCAGTGATGTAGAGGATAGGAACTTGGAGTTAACCCAGAGAACAACAAAAAGAATGAAAAAGAGCAATGAAAGTCTTGTGATCTATAGGACATCATCAAACATACAAATAGAATAATTGGAGCTAAAGAAGAAGTTGAGGAGAGAAGGGGCAGATAGTCTATCTAAAGGAAAAATGGATGAGAAATTCCCAAGCCTAGCAAGAAACTTAACATCCATGTTTGTGAAACTAATAGATCACCTCATTATTTCAATTCAAAACAATTTTCTCCAGGACACATTATTAAAAAAGTGTCAAAAGTCAAAGACAAAGAGAATCCTAAAAGAAGCAAGGGCTGCATGTCTCAGACTTTATTCAAGAAGTCTCCAGGGAAATCTAAAGGCAGCAGGGAATACAAAAGCAAGTAAATCAGAGGAAATTTAACTTTGGACAATTACTATTATAGCAAAGAGTAAACACAGTTTAATCCCTAGTAAGATAAACACAAAACCTCACACTAAAGATTTGGGACACACACCCAACACCAACTACTGTACATCTAGCAAAAGGAATCAAACAGGAGTCTGACCGACCCTCTGAATCCCACTGCCAATTTGCTGAAAATACAGAGGACACAGGAACATGTTGAATTCGCTAAGAGAATGCAATCAGAAAAATATAAACTGTGCAAAACACTACCAGTTAAACATCTTGAGTTCTCCAACATAAAAACTGTAAGACAGGGATCTGGAAAGGTCCTGTAGATTTAAAGGGAAAATAAAAAATTGTAATGAGAAAAAATTAAACTATAGTGTCTAGGGATGAAACTGTTTTTTTAAACGTTGGAAAATGATTACTGTAAAAGTGATGACAAGTTTCTTTGGGGGCAAAATATAGAAGGAAGTGCCTATACAAGAGAGAGAGAACTAGAAACCAAAGTGAGAGATTATGACTTTGGGGATCTTAGAAACTTCTTCAGTAGAGGAGACATTCTTTGAGCCTAAATACACTGGAAAGTTGGAAATAAGACCCAACCCCCCTGTCCCCTTCTCATTTGCAACTGAAGATTTTTTTTAATTTCACCAAGAAAGTAAAAGAAACAAGAGATTAACTACCCATTTTTCCACCACCATACATCTTCACCTAATTTTATCTTACTCTGCATTCTCTTCATTCTCCAACTTAAGGCTAAACCCACCATTTGTGCAACAGAATTCACCCCCAACCCCCTTTTAAAGACATCACCCTGAAATTAAACATTCTTTAGAACACCATGAATCCTCACCCCAAAATGGATCATTCATTTTAAACATCATCAAAACTTTGTCCCCTTTCAACTACCACTCATTTATCTACTCTTTTAATAGAAAAAAAATCCTCATTTATCTTCATTCACTATTTCCACTTTTCTCTCCTGCATTCTTTTTTGTTATTTTTTTCTGGGCATGTTCTTTATTGTGGTTGTCTTAATTTATTATGAAACACTTCAGACATTAAAATCACAAACAAGAAATATAATATGTTTTCTCTTTTCAAAGCTGGAAGCTCATTTTCTAATAATGGATGTCCTCCAGGATACTATAATTGCAGAATGAAATGCAATGCTGATGAATATGCAGTTAGATACTGTTCTGACTGGACCATCTGCTGCAGAGTGAAGAGAACTGAACATTCAAAAACAAATGGTGAAAAGTCTACCTCCTTCTTCTTCAAACTCCAGAAAAAGAAACTCAAAATGTTCAAAACTACTTTGCCTATATAAGAATAATTAACATGATGAATAAAGAGCTATATGTTTAGACTGTCAGGTTAAAGTAAATATGACTTTTACAAAGGCTTACGCTCTATTTTCATGTGTGCACTTTTACATCTGTTGTTTCATCTATAGTGTGGTACCCCAGGCCCACCACTAACTGTTGACCCTGGGCAAGTCTTTTAGTCTCTCTCTACTTTAGCTTCATTATATATAAAATGGGATGACAGTAGTACCTACATCATCATGGTGTTATGAAGATTATATGAGCCAATATTTGTAAAGTTCTTAAGCAGCCCCTAGCCCATGTAAGCTCTATATGTGTGAACTATAATTTCATAAGATTAGAGAACATGATCTGTCTATAGCTTTTTGGAAGGTACTGAATCATTCTTTGTGGTAAACTGGTATTTGTTAAATATCTTCAAACATGTTTTATTAAATCAGTGTCACCTTATATGGGGACAGAATACAAATTGTTGGTTGACTTACATAACAAAACAACATCTTTCCTACCAACACATTCACTCACTTTTAGAATACCACTATAGGGTTAGGGATGCAATAGCTAATAAGACACAGCTTTTGCTCCAAGAAGTGTAAATGTGGAAGGAAAGGCAGACAAGTAACCAATTATCTCCTGATCATAAAGCATTCCTAGCATATCATACATTATTGGTAGAAATATAAAAATATACAACCCCTTTGAAAAGCATTCTCAAATTTTCTTATAAAATTAAATATACATCCATACAATAGAATATTTGGCAACATAAAAATGAAAGAGTGATAGATGCTACAACATGATGAACCTTGAAAATCTTGTACTAAGTGAAAGAAGCCAGTTAAAAAAACACACACACATACTCTATGATTCCACTTATTTGAAAAGTTCAAATCAAGCAAATCAATAGACACAAAAAGTAGATTCGCGGTTGACTATGGCTAAGTGGGGGTGGGAAGAAATGTAGTCTTATAGGCTAAATTATGTCCCCTAAAATTCATATTTTGATGTCCTAACTCCTGGTTCCTCAGAATGTGATCTTATTTGGAGTTAGGATCATTGAAGATGTAATTAGTTAAGATGAGGTCATTAGGATAGGTTCTAATCCAGTAGAGACTGGTGTCCTTACAAAAAATGGAAGTTTGGACACAGATATACATGCAAGGAGAATGGCCCATGAAGATGAAGGCAGAGACCCACAGCTGAGGAATGCAAACTTTCCCTACAAACCCCAATAAACTGGGAAAGAGAAATGAAACAGATTCTCACAGCCCTTGGAAGCAACACTGCCAACACCTTGATCTTAGACTTAACGCCTTCAGAACAATGATACAATAAATTTCTGTTGTTTAATCCACCCAATCTGTTGTACTTTGTTTCAGCAGCGCTAACATGCTAATACAGGTTTTGGTACTGGGAAATTTGGGTGTTACTGTAATAAACACCTAAAAATGTAGAAATGGCTTTTAATTGGGTAATGAGTGGAGATTGAAAGAGTTTTGAGGTACATGACAGAAAGAATCTAGATTGCCTTGAGGAGAATGTTGGTGGAAATGTAGACACAAGGATATTTTAGGGAGGGGTCATAAAGAAACAAGGAGATCTGTAAGGAAAACTTCCATCTCTTAAAGAATGCATAAATCATCACAACTGGAATGTTGTTAGGAATTATGAATGTAGTTCTACTGAAGTCTCAGGCAGAAATGAAGAACATGTTGTTGGAATCTGGAAGAAAGAAGATAAAGAGGCAAAGGATTTGGCTGAATTGTGCTCTGGTCGAAGAAGACCACCTGCAGTGATGAACTCAGGTGTTTAGCCGAGGAGATTTCCAAGCAAAGCGTTGAAGGCATAGCCTGGTTTCTCCTTGCTGCTTATATTAAAATGCAAGAGGAGATAAACTGAACAGAAAGTTGTTTAGACAAAAGGAACCAGAACTTGAAGATTTGGAAAATTCTCAGCCTATCCATATTGCAAAAAAATGAGAAAGTGGGTGCTGGAGAGAATATGCAATGTATAGCTGATTCCCATTTGCTAAAGAGATTTGGCATGTGATGTCTGGACCCGATCCATCGTCTCAGCAGAAATGCTACCCAGCTTGAACAGAAGGGGACAGAGAGAGAAAAAAGTGAAGGAAGGCTGTCAGACTTCTGGGATTCTACAGGCAGGACATGGGTGGATAGAACTTTCAGCAGGGAACATCTGAACATTCAAGCAAAGGGAAGAAGGACCTGGAAGGTCCCTCAGAAGCCAGCAGTGTCACCACTGCCACCACAGACCCAGGCGGGTGGAGCTGGCACCCAGCCTCAAGGGGACAAGGCGACTGTCCTGGTGGTTGCAGAGGGGAGGGACGGCCAGCGCACAGCACAGGCCCGAAGGACAGAGCATCAGCTAACGTGGAGTGCTCTGAAGCCTTCAGATCTATTGGAATTTGCCCTGCTTGGGTTTAGATTTGTGTAGAGCCCATGATCGCTCTCTTCCTTCCAGTTTCTCCTTTTGTCTATCCTATGATATCTAGCTTCACCAGTTCACAGCTGGAGAGGAATTTGGCCTCAAAATGAACCATACCCCAGGTCTCACCCATACCCACACACAGATGATATTTAGATGAGATCCTGGACTTAACAGTTGATGCTGGAATGAGTCATGACTTCAGGGTATGTTGAGATTGGGCGAATGTATCTTGCATGTTAGAAAAACATGCAGTGAAGGGGATCTAGAGGGTGAACTGTTATGGGTTGAGTTGTGTCCCCTCAAATTTATATGTTGACGTCCTAATCCTTGATACCTCAGAATGTGACCTTATTTAAAAATAGGTTTGTTGCAGATGTTACAATGAAGTCATTAGTGGGTCACTGATCCAATATGACTGATGTCCTTATACAAAGGTGAAACTTGGACATAGACACAAGCACACAAGGCGACCACGGGACAGCAGAAGGAGAGACTGGGCGGTGCTTCCGTAGGCTGAGGGGCACCAGAGGACATCCGGAAGCCAGGGCAGAGGCGTGAAGCAGATCTCACAGCCTTTGGAAGGAGCCACGCTGCTAACATCTTGATCTTAGACTTACAGGCTTCAGAACAATGATATAACGGGTTTCCGTTATTTAAGCCACCTGTTTGTTGTCTTTTTCATGACAGCCCTCGCACACTAATGCAGGGAGCCACTGCTCTATGATTTGAGGAGTGATGCAAATAATTCTAGAATCCACTGGGATGGTTGTCCAAGTCTGGGTATATATAAAAAACACTGAATTGTAAGCTTTAAAGGAGTGAATTTTATGGTATTACGGAATGGGAATTGTAGATCAATAAAGTTATTTAAAAAAAAACAACATACAACTACCCTATGACTGAGAAAGTCCACTCATGGGTATTTATCCAAGGGAAATAAAAGCTTGTCTTCACAGAAAGATCTGTACAAGAATGTTCATTGCAGCTTTATCACAATAGCCAAAAAGTGGAAACAACCCAAATGTGCGTAAAGAGAATGAATAAACAAACTGCAGTAAAGTCACACGGTGGAATACTACTCAATAAAAAGGAACTGACTATAGATACAAGCAACATCATAGAAGAACCTAAAAATACTACCTGATAATATACTAATGTGATTAGTATATATACTAATACACTCTAATGATACCATATATAAGTTTCAGAATAGGCAAACCTAACCTATGGTAAATATAAAATGTAACAGCAATTACTGCTCAGAAAACAGTTGATGGCAGATATCAACTTGGAAAGGGCATGAGTGAGCTTTCTGTAGTGATGTAAATGTTGTGAATGTTTGATATCTTGAAAAGGTTTAGATTACATAGGTGTATGCATTTGCCAAAGTTCTCTGAATGGTTCACATAAGATCTGTGCATTTCACTGTATGTGAATTTGATTTTTTCTAATGTAGAAAGACACTATTGAACTCTACTTAATGATATCATTCTGAAGTATTTAGGGATATCAGTATTTTGTACTAATGTTTGTACCTTGCTTCAAAATGCATCCAAAGTGCTAGATGGATTGGTGGATCTATTTTTTATATCCGTAGAAACAAGTTCTTTGTGTGAAACTGGAGGGCTGCTCTGGGCCTTACTCCACTGGCATAACTTCAGGTTTATGTGGGGGAAGGGATGTAAGGGAGATAATTTTGGCAAAGATTCCTGGAAGGAGAGAGAAGCAAGGAGTTAATGGAATGGCCTCTCTTTCCCTTCCTCCCTGTAGTACTGGAAGTACCACTTCTCTCTTATTGGCTTAATTCCTCCTAAAACCTATTCAGGAAAGAAGGGGGATGAATCATTATTAACTTGAATGATTTATCTTGCATATCATGATGAAATGTAACATATTTAAGAAATGAAACATTTTTATGGCCTGGTCATAATAAACAGTAAAAATTTCTCTGTGTGTTGTAAACACTGTACTCCATATTTAAACTTGTTTTCAATATATATTTTACTTTACTATTGCCAATATCAACTAATGAGTGTGCCTTAGGAGATCCCTAAGTAGAAGTTAGACAACCAATAGAAAAATGGATGGAAGTCTTAAATGGGCACCTCACAAATAAGGGTATATAGATGGTCAATAAGCATGTGAAAAGACGCTCAGCTTCATCAGCCAGCAGAAAAATGCAAAGTAAGCAACCAGATGCCTTCCCTACATACCCACCAGAATGGGAAAAAGAAAAGAAAAAGAGCAAGGAATACTACTTGTAGAAAAGTATGTAAAACAAGAACTCTAAGACACTGTGAGTGGGAGTATAAACTGATACAACCAGTGCAGAGGATACTTTAGAATAGTGTCACTAAAACAGACTGTATGTATGACCCATGACCAGCAATTCTATACCTGGGCATATATCCAGAATGCTATAGCAGTATATAGCAGAAATGCTAATATATAAACCTGAAAAAGCACGCACAAGGATGTTTCTCACCAAACTATTTATAAGAATCAAAACTGGAATCCACACAAAAGATCAACTACTCAGAATATTCAAATAAATCTTGGTATATCCCCAATGCCGTATAACACAATGCTGAGAATGAATAAACTGAAATTACATCAAACAGTATGAATATCATAAAAAAATAATGTAGAGTAGAAGCCAGACACAAAGGAGAACCTACCATATGATTAGATTTACATGAAATTCCCAAACCAGCGCTGGGACACACGCTCTTAGAAATCACGCAGGGATTGTCCCTTGTGGAGCAGTAATGACTGGGATCCTGTAATATTCTTTTTCCATAGGGGTGCACATTACATGAGTGTGTTAGCTTTGCAAAATTCATGAAGACGTTCACTTACAATTTGTATACTTTTCTGGTTGTGTGGTATACCTCGGAAAAAGTTCTTAGGACATTTTTAATAAGGAATACATTAACAAAAATCCTGAAGACACAGCATTTAGCAAAGAGATTATTTCTGTAGGAGAGACAATGAATGCCTCAAGTAAAGAGAGACACAGCAAACACAGAAACAACTGATAGGCTACAGCCAGTGTTTTAGTGGATGGTGCAACAGAGAAGGATCTGGGTCCCAGAGGAAATCGACAGGAGCCTCAGATACTCACAACTATTTCCCAACCATTATAGGTAAATATTTGTTATCAATGCAGCATAGAAATGCAGTATCACAAAGAATATGATATTCTTCATTTTTTCTGCATGTTTGCCTGCAAACACCTTTTAATCGCCAGCAGGTAAAAAAGATTCTTATGTATGCATTCGGTCCGCTTCTAACTGCCAACAGAAACAAAAGTAAATGCACAGGATCTTGCAGAGTCATGAAGCATGGATAAATTACATTGAAGTCTATACTTTATTACTTTTTAATGGCAAATTGGGCAGGATTAAAACATCCCTGTCATGTTATAGCTGGCTGCTTTTCCAGTTACTCTGAAGTTATTTTCCAGAAACCTTATTGTAAGTCATTGGTTCTCATGTTCCCCAATTACATGAATCACTAATCATCTACGTGCAGATAACAGGGCCTGGCAGATTCAGTTTGGGGCTATTTACTGTGGAAAAGTTGTACCTCGGAGTAATGATATCATCAAGGTGTCAGTTTGTAGGAGGAAGATCACTGACCTAGACTTTGTAGAAGCCCGTGGATGCAGCCCTCGCTCCCAATAACGTTCTGTGTGGTTTTTGACCAATGCCTTACTACTTGCCTTGGCTTAATCACATGGTACTTGAAAGCATCCCATGGGATAATGAGGGTGAAATGGTTTGAAATACCTAAAACACATATCTAAGCTATTGCTCGTATTTCTTCTAACCTTAAGGCCTGGGTGTCTCTGGAAGCTGGGGGGGTGGAAACAGTAGGAAGGCGGTTTAAGAGGTGAGGGTGCCTCTGAGTACTGGACCATCCACTCCTGTGGGCTAAACCTTACAGTCTTTCCACCCAGATGGCCCCTGAGACGAGCTGTCGGGCCTTTGTAGAGAATAATCAATGTGGATGGCTAAAGGCCACTGGCAAATAAACTCTCCTGCCATGTGCCCACTAGCCCCGGGATCTCTGTGGTGACAAAGGAGTCCAGTGGAGACCCAGTGCACAGTGTCCAGAGGTCCTGCCATCCAGGACAAGGGCAGCCGTCTCGGTGCAGCTGCATCGGTGCCTGTCTTTTGAATACTTCATGCTTGGCCCTTTTAAATATGAAGGTTTGGGGCAAAGGGTAAGAGCCTTCTACAGACCCCAAGGAAGTCTCCCGACCACCCCCAAACCCTACCTGTCCTCTCAGGATCTCACACTTTTGCTCTGCCCCACTTCTGCCAACACCATCAGTCCACCTTTCCTCGGAGACTTCACAGACTCCCTGGAATTGGAACTGTCCCAAAATCCAGGACCAGTTTCTTCTCTGAAGAGAGCCGCCTCCTCTCGTGGGTCCTGATCCTCTTCTCTCCATTCCCCAGAACAGCCCAGAGCGCCGCCTCTGCTCCCATCCCTCCCTGTTCCCATTCTGCTCATTCAAGTTCCGCTTCCTTCTCACTGCTGGAGGACCTCACCCCCCCTTCCCCTTTACTGTTCATGATTTCCCGGGGGCGGGATTCCATTTACCTTGCAGAACACAGGAGAGCAAGACAAGGAAGACAAGGACCCAGAGAAAGCTCCTCATGCCTCAAGCAGGAAGCAAAGAACCAAAAGCTGAGAGGCAAGGCAGAGTCATGTTTATGTAGTTCTGGAGAGATGGGAGGTTCATGGCCAACGAACCTTCCAGGAGCAAGAACATCTGCTTGCTCCGCTGAGCAGCTCAGTACTAAACGTCTGACTTTGCAACGAACTCTCACCATTAAAGACATGTCCTGAGGGCCATTTGCAGGCTGGCAACTGAATCTGCACTGTGTGAGCTGCTCTATTCCAGGCACTGGGGGATGCTGTCTAGGTACCTTTGTATCTTCCCTATCATATGTCTATTTAACGAGTGCGTATAGTATGCAGAAAACTATAAGCCTACCTTATATAGTTGACAAAGTGTTTTCGATCAGTTTTCAATCTCTCACCCATACACAAACCCAGGTAGATATGATTCTTCCCACTTGAAAAGCAAAGTAAATACGAGGTTCAGGTGAAATAAAAGACTTTTCCAAGTTCACACAGATCGTAAATGGCAGCAACATAATTCACACACATTTCCCTGCTTTCTGCGTAAAGAAGAATTAAAATATAGCCCAGTCCAGTTCTAATGTAGCTGTAATCTGTTTAGGGAAGTAAAGCTTCCCAAGAGCATGGGGAATCCCTATAACATCACCAATACAAGCCTGGTGAGCATTCCAAGTATTACAACTCCCCACTAAACACATGTTATGTGCTGCACTTTGTGAGATATACAAAGAATTTATGACAGAATTCTTGCTTTTGAGGGACTGAAGATCAACAGTGCTTGGCAGTTTACAAAGTGCTTTAAGCTTTCCTAAATCTATATCTGATGTTGTCCAAAGAACATAGATCCCAGAATCAGACAACCTATGTTCAGATATGGACTCAGCAAGACTATATAGGTTTTCTTGCATTTTCCAACAGGAGACTGTTTCCTCTTTTTCTGCTCTCAGTAAGCACTGATACTCCATGCCTAGATCTATTAATTCATCTGACATTTGCAAAAGGGTGGCATTCTAATTCCCAATTGCATTTTTTACAGAAATAGAAAAAACAATGATAAAATTTGTATGGAGCCACAAAAATACTCAAATAGCCAAAGCAAAGCTGAGACAAAGCTGGAGGCATCACATGTCCTGATGTCAAACTATATTACAAAGCTACAGTAATCAAGAGAGTATGGTATTGGCATAAAAATCAACACATAGACCAAAAGAACAGAATCAAGAGCTGAGCAATAAATTCGTACATATATAGTCAACGAATGATTGACAAGGGATCCAAGTGGAGATAAGACTATTTAATAACTGGTCCTGGGAAAACTGGATATTCACATGTAAAAGTATGAAACTAGCCCCCTATCTCAGACCACTCACAAAAAATTAACTTGAAATAGATTAACAAGATAAATGTAAGACTTGAAATAATAAAAACTCCTAGAAGAAAACATAGGGGAAAAGCTTCTTCACATCAGTCTTGGCAATGATTTTTGGGGGATATGAAATCTAAAACACAATGAACAAAATCAAAAATAAATAAATGGGATTACATCAAACTAAAAAGCTTTCACACAGCATAGCAAATGATCAACAAAATTAAAAGGCCAAGTATGAAATAGAAAAAAACATTTGCAAACCATACATCTGATAAGGGGTTAATATCCAAAACATACAGGAACTCCTACAATTCAACAGCAAAAAAATAATACTAATCCAATTTTAAAATGGGCAAAGGACCTAAATAAACATTTTTCAAAAGAAGATATTCAAATGTCCAACAAGTTCATAAAAGGTGCGCAACATCACTAATCACTAAGCAAATGCAAAATCAAAACCACAATGAGATACCTCTTCACACCTGTTAGGGTAGCTATTATCAAAAAGGCAAGAGGTAAAAGATTCTGAAAAGGATCTGAAGAAGAGGGAAGCTTTGTACACAACCGGTGTGGTGTAAATTGGTACAACCACTACAGAAAACAGTGTAGAGGCTCCTCAAAAAAAATAAACATCGAACTACCATAAGCTCCAACAATTGCACTGCTGGGTATTTATCCAAAGGAAATGAAATCATTATCCTGAAGAGATAGCTGCACTCCTAAAGCCATGCCCCATAGGGTTCATTCCAGCTGAACCCACAGACTGAGGACATCAAAAGAATAATGTAACAAAATGGGTCCTGCTCATTTTTCAGAGCCAATAGGAACCGAGGGAGCAGTGAGAAGTTGCGACTGTGCCTGAAACCAGACTAAACCGGACAGGGAGGCATGTGCAGAAACAGTTCCAGATGTCCTCAGTTCACCTGTCCTCACTACCACAGGAAAATCTTCACCTCTGGGCAGGGGTTAGACCCCACTTTTAGAGCATACAATGTATAAAGTAGCATGTTAACTTTCTACAACATTCCACAAAGCTCCCCAGAAAAGTCCTGCCCCAAGTCTGTTAATTTCCTGTTGAATATGCATAAGCTCTACTAAATCTGCTAAACCTCTGAATAATTCTGGGAGACACATTGGAGGACTGACTGCCTCCTGTCTCTTTGCTTGTCAGCCTCACAATAAAGCTTTTTCCTTTTACGAAAGCCAGTGTCCCATGTTTGGCTTACAGAGCATTGGACCTGTGCCCAGTAACAAATGTGGGTGACCACAAAGGGACCTCAAGATCCTTGTGACTGCCAGCCTGAAGCTTGGTGGCCCCGCAATGGTCTCATGCCCCTGTCCCTGTGGACCTGGCAGCTCTTGTCCAGAGGCCCCTCGGGAGGGATCTTCTGCAGGTGTGCGGCCAACGCTTTGGAGCAAACCTGGCCTCACTTCTGCCGAAGGAAACTGCCCCATGAAAAGACATGTCTCGGGGTGAGTGCTCTCAGTCAAAGTGACTGAGCCCCTAGTGCCCTACTCTCTGGTCTGGCCCATTGGGTCCTGGTTTTGTTCACAAAGATACTTCTGGTGTCTGGTACTGGCTGGTCTGTCAGGATTCTGGAATTGTCCTCAGTAGTCGTCAATTGTTGAGTCTCCGTGTGTGTGTGCATGAGCATGTATGTGACAAGTGTGTGTATCTGTCCCAGGGAACGTGGAAGGAGGTCCAGGTGGCAGCAGAGCAGGCCTCCATCCAGGCAGCTGTCCGCTTCCTCTCAACTGGACTGCACGAACACTTGCTTGATTGGTGCAAGCAAGGACAAGTTTGGGCATTGTCTGTTCACCCCCACGGAGCGGGTCACCCTCGGCACCCCAGAGCATGGAGGTCTGTCTTCCTGGGCTGTCCGATAGGCTGATTGTGGGAAGTGTGTGTGAGATAAGTGGTTGTGATTCCTTAGTGAAAGATGGGGAATAAGAACTCGATCCCCCAAGTACAGCCCTTTAAGATGCATCCTTCAAACTGGGCCATGTTCAGCTATGAGCCCATGAAAAGGAAAAAGATGCCAATGGCCTGAAAGTGGTTCACTGAATTATAATACTATCTTCTTGCAATTGGATTTGTCTTGTAAAGGGAAGAGAAATAGGATGAAATACCTATGCACAGTCTTTTATGTCTTTATATCAAAATCAAAATATGCAAGGGAGATATAAGGTTGTGGTTCAGAAGAAAGAGCCTGAAAAGAAGCCAGTTGTGCTCAATTCAAGTGATAAGGAAAGACGACTCCTTGTTAATTCAGCTGAATACCCCTGCTATTGTCACACCCCTATTTGGGGACCCCCTGTTAACCACCCAGCTCCCCCTGGCACCTCACACTCTGGTCCCAGATACATAAGAACAAGGCCTGAGGGCCACCCAAACTCAGGACAATTCCCTTCAGGGCAATTGCCAGTTGGTGGAGAGGATGCTAGCGGACAGCCAGAGCCTCCTTTCCATTCATTTCCCCTTTTCAACTTCCAGCTTATTCGTTTGGAAAATCAACCGGCCTGCTCGCCAAGGGATCCCACATAGGAGGAGAGCCTTCTTGCTTCCCTCTTTGCTGCCCGCAGTCCCACTGGGCAGACACCCGCACCCTCTTGAACACCCTGCTGACCTCGGGAGAGCACAGGATGCTCCCTAGGTGGACACGGTGCGCCAGGAGCCCCTGGCCAGCGTGCGTGGGCCACCCAGCTGGGCTGGGACCCTAACAAGAGGGGACACGAATAAACGTGAGCATAACAAAATCTGCTTTTGGACGTGGCTCGGAAAGTGGGTCCCTGAACAGAAAAGCCTAAGCAAGGTCCAGGAGGCTAAACAAAACCGAAGAGAAGCCCTGTGATCATGAGCAAAGGATCTCTGAGGCTTACCGGGGAATACACACCCACATAGACCCAAAGGCTCCTGAAACCTTCATGAGACGGGCAGGTTCTGACATCCAAAGGAAGCTTCGGAAAGCGGCGGGAGCCCCAGGACGGCCCGTGTCACCATCGGTGGGTCGCCTGTAAGGCCTCTAACAGCCCAGCCCAGGCCAGCAGGAGAGGGCGCAGCACAGAATGAGGTGCCAGGCCACGCGCTAAGCCACAGCCCCAAGTTGGCGACACCCAAGGGCCGTCGGGGCAGCCCCCGCCCAAGTAAGGCCCCCAGGGCCCCATAACCCAGGGTTTACAGGCCGCAGAACAAGGGCCTGTGGCAGTGCACATACTGTAAGCAGGAGGGAAGGGCATGAGAAGCACAGGCGCCCACTCCGGAAATCCGCCAGCCAGCCTTTCAGCCGCCTCTGCCGGCCCACGGGGATCAGGTAGGCCCAGGCCCACGGACTGCGGGCAGCCTGGGCAGCTCTGCGGAAATGCCCCACGCACAGCCCAGGCCACTTGATTGTGGGGAAACATGGACTTTCTAGTGGATGCGGGGCCACCTCTGCAGTATTAAATGTCAAATTAGCAAAGTTCATCCCAGAAAACAAGGTTGTGACTGAAGTTTCAGGGGAACTGTTAGGAAAGTCCTTTCTCCAGCCTCTGGAATGTCAGGTGAGAAAACCCTACCTCCAGAGCAGCGTCCTCTGTGTGCCTGAGCGCCCCATACCCCTCTAGGATGGGGCTTTCCTACCTAAGGGCAAGGGTCGCCCCTCCACGGGTGAGTGGGCATCGGTGCACCTCCTGAAACTCCACAATGGCTGAGGTGACACTCTAACAGGAGGCAGCCCCACGACCCACATGCCTGAGGGAGTCCTGAGAAAGGTGAAGCCGGACATACGGGCACAGGGGAGACCCGGCAACAGACAGCTCAACCTATCGAGGTAAGGCTCTGCCCCAGTTCCAAAACCCCAAAGTTGAAGCAGTGCCCCCCAAGGCTGAGAGGAATCCAGCCCCTGATTTCTGCTTTTCTGGAATGCACCTCGCACACCATGTCAGTCAACATAAAGCACCCCAATCCTGTCTGTACAAAATCCTGGGACTGAGGAATATAGATTTGTACAAGCTCTTCGGACAATCAACCAGAGAGCGGAAGCTACTCACCCCAGGGGCACCGAATCCGTCCCTTGCCCATCACCACAATGGGAGACGTCTGTTGGTTCCCTGTGCTGGACCTAAAGGACGCCTTTTACTGAATGCCACTGCACCCGGGTCCCAAGAGCTGTTTGCCTTTGAATGGACAGATCCAAGAAACTAAGACAAAACAGAAATACCATTGGCCGGTGCTTCCCCAAGAGTTCCAAAGCTTCCCTACTGTTAGGTTCCCTTTAACACACAGCCTTGAACCACAGCTGCACCCAAGTGCAGCAAAATCCTTAGCGTCTACAGCGGTTTCTAAGTCCCCCACAGCAGTTTCTAAGTCCCATATCTACAGTTTCTGTTTCTCAGAAGTCTCAAGGCCACCATCCTGCTCACCAAGGCCCTAAATTCCTATATAAGCAGCCCCCACTTGCTGCCGCTGCTGCTCTCTCCTTTCCGAGACAGCCACTCTGTCTGCTTATCTTCAGCTCCCCCCTTGCTGCTGCTCTCTCTCTTTCAAGACAGCCACTCTGTCTGTTTGTCTTACAGGGAATAAACCACGCTGACAGAGTTCTCGTGTCCTTCTCTGCGAGCGAGTGAGCCAGGTAGCTAAAGAACCCTTTCACCTACTGTCTTTGGGGAGGCCCTAGTAAGGACATGAGATTGCAGTAAAAACAGGGAAGGCTGCTTCCACATGTAGATGATATTTTGATAGCCAACAAAACCAAGGAGAGGCCAGACCTGAATGCCATCCTAACACTGAGTTTTCTGGCTAAAAAGGACTATAAAGTGTCTAAGAAGAATCCCAGCCAACAGTGAAACATTTAGGGTTGAACTACCGCCTGGTCAAAGGAGCCTCCTCCCTGACGGGAAGGAAGCAGCAGCTGGAGCGGCCGCCCCAGTAAACAAGACGACTGTGGGGATGCCTAGGATGGGCAGGATGCTGCCAAATTTGGATCCCCAGTTTTGGTGTCATGGCAAAGCGTCTCTAGAGGCCCTAAGAGGTAGAGACAACGAGCCTTTAAACTAGACTGGAGATGTCCATAGGCATTCCAAGAAAAATTGATGGCAGTTCCCTTCCTAGCCTTCCCGACCCAAGGAAGGCCTTTAATATTTGTCACCCAACAAAGTCGTGGCAGCTCCATGCTTGTATGTTTATGTCTCGGAGTAGTCATTCAGAAGCAGGGATCTGCAGCAGAGGCTATGAATTTAACTTGCTTGTTTGAGCTAAAAAATAAAGTCAGGCATGTTCTGATGGAAAGGGGGCCGGTTAAGCTGTTAGCTTGATATGTTTCTATGGTGGGTATTTTCCATGAATTCAATGAGCTAAAGCTGAAGTTTGAGTTTTAAAAAAATCTATTTAAATTACATAAAAGAAGTTTATAATGGAAAACCCATGTAGAAATTAACAGACTATTCCGAACTCTTTATAAGAACAAAGGGTTAAATAAGATGACTCTAAGTAACTTAAAGCCTTTTTGGTAAGCTCAGAAATTAAGAAAGCAATAACTCTAAAGCTTGAGTAATAAATACTTTCATAAGTCAGATGTTTGTAATTCTTGCATACCAACAAAATAGAAAGGGACCAAAATAAGTTTTCAACTGATAGGGTGTTCTAAAAACTTGCTATGATAGATCACGGATGCTTTTTTAGCATATAACTCAGAATTCAAGACATTGAGAGACAGTGTTAAAACAAAACTCTTTATTTCCATCTACTTACTTTACAAATAAGCTTTCTTAATGACTTTCACCTAAAAAAAAGCTGGAATAAAATTAATTATAAAGTCTTATTCTAGCAATAAGTAATATTTTTCTGAAGATATGTGAACCAGTTGAAAAAAATTATTTTACCCGTCTCATTAGAAATAAATTTCCAGTCAAGGTTTACTTTATAAATTTAATAATTACTTATCAAAATTGGTTTTATATTTTTATTGTATTGTTCAGTGGAATAATAATGGTTCTGACCACTTGATCCAGACATCTTTAACACTAGGCCATAAGACATGAAAAAGATATAAATTTCTACTCTATTGCAAAAAAATAAACAAAATAATAAAACTTTCTTGCCCTAGCTCACCCTTCCCTTTCACAGGCAAATTTCTGGGAAGAACTGTCTCCATTTGGTTTTTATTTTAACATTCCCACTCACTGCAGTCTGCTCTCTGAATTTATCACTCAAAAAAAAAAAGGTCACAAATAACCTTTCTACGAAGTTCAATACACATTTTCCCACCCTCATGGCAGCATTGAGCACTACTGATCTTCCCCTCTCTCCATTTTCTCTTGATATTTGATTACGGAGCCCACACTCACCTAGTTTTTCTCCTGCCTTCTGCCTGTTTATCTTGGTTCCCACTGCAGACTCTTGCTGTCGTCTGTCCTTTAAATGTTAGTATTCCTGAAGGTTTTGTCCAAGCCTTGTTTCTAATCTCACTCAGAAGGTTTTCCCGGGATGAAACCAGCCACCCTCACCTTTTGCCCAGCACTTTCCAGTCATATCTCACACACCCCAATGTCCCTCCTGACCATCAGCCAAGCCACCTGCCCGCTGCCTGCTGCGCAGAGAAGGGTGTGGGCGTTACACAGGCTAAGCTGGGCACAAGACTTGCCCCCCAGCCAGTGTGGGTGTCCTGAGGAAAATGACTTTACCTCTCTGTGCTTTCAGTTTTCAGGTGTCTATTACGTAGAAAGTATTAAATGAGATACTATCGCACAGTGCTGGGCACGTTGACAGCGTAAAGTTGGCAATTGCGATGACCATGGTTTGGATGAGACCCCAAACAAAATTAATTTCTCCCTACTCGAAACTGCTCCTCCCGGCACCCCTGCACCAGCAAATGATCCAACTCACTCCGAAAATCTGAGCCCTCTTGCTGACTTTCCTCTTTCCTCCCTCTCCCCCATATTTAGTCAAAACCTAAGACCGTCCCATTATGTTCCTGAAATGTCTCTGGACTAGTCCACTGTGGGTCTTTGGTTCCCACTCTGACTTACCCTGGCCCAACCGCCACATCTCTCCCCTGGATTACTAAGAGCCTCTACCACCGCTCCCCGACTCCTCTCTTGGTCTCCCCAGTGTATTCTCCACCCACAACGATCCTTCTAAAGCACCTAAATACTTTGCTCCTTTGCCCAAAGCCTTCCATTGTGTCCCACTACTTATATGACACACCAAATTCCTTCCTCAGAATGATGAGCAAGACATTTACCTGACCTTACCTCACCTCCCACCACGTACATACTGCATACTTTCTCCCCGCTCTGGGATCACGCATGAAGTGCCTCACGAGTCATCTTCATGACTACCCTTCATTTGTCCAAAATTCACTTTAATTCTCAACTTCAAGTATCAGCTTTGTGATGCTTCCTAATATTCTCCTGTCCCTCCCAGGCTCCCACCTGCCCCTACAGTTAGACAGTGTTCCTCTGTATTCCTAAGGCAGCCATGTAAATGACTAACAATGTACTTACCACATTATATTTTAATTTATTCTGTCCCTGTCAGCTTTATGTCTATGATCCATTGCTTACATAACATATAAGCTGTATAATATATTATAATGTATATTATATATGTATATAATCATCACATTGAACACCTTTTAAAAATCACTTTACAACCTAAATACATAAAATTTTATTTGTCAGTTATACCTAATAAATCTGGAGATAAAAAGACATTATAGGAATAAACCTTTGTGAACTTTGAGTGACAATTTTTGTTTTTAGGTATGACAACTTTTTCTTTAGAATATGACTCTGAAAGCACAAGTGACAAAGAAAAAATACATTTAGACTTTATCGAAATTGAAAACTTTGTGCTTCAAAGGATACCATCAAGAAAATATAAAGACAACCCACAAGATGAGAAAATATATTTGCAACTCATATGTCTGATAGAGGACACATCCTAAATACATAAAAGATGCACACAGCTAATAAAATAAAACCCAATTTAAAAATGAACAAAGGTTTGAATAGTCATTTCTCAAAAAAATATATACCAATGGCCAATAAGCATATGAAATGTGTTCAGCAAAATTAAACATTAGAGAAATGCAAATCAAAACCACAATGAGGTATCATTTCACACTCACTAAGATGGCTATAATTTTTTTTCTTTAAATAGACAATGACAAGGCTAGTGAGGGTGTGGAGAATTATGAACCCTCACACATTGTTTCTGGGAATTTTAAATGATGTAAACACTTTCCAAAAGTATATGGAAGTTCCTCAAAATGTTAAATATGGAGTTGCCATATGACTCATCAATTCCACTTCCAGGATATATACCTAAGAGAATGGAAAGTATATTTTCATGCAAAAATTTGTACATGAATATTCATAGCAGTATGACTTATAATAGCCAAAAAGTGGAAGCAACCAAAATGTCCATTGACTGATGAATGGATAAACAAAATATATGTCCATACAATGGACTATTATTTGGCCATTAAAAAAAATACTAAAACATGGATGAACCTTGAAAATATTATGCAAAGTAAAAAGAAGCCAGTGACAAAAGACTACATATTTATGATTCCAGTTATATGAAATACCCAGAATAGGCAAATCTATAAAGATAAAATATAGATTAGTGGTTGCCTAGGACTGGGATAATTTAGAGGAAATAGGGAGCCGTTGGGTACAGGGTTTCTTTTGGGGGTGAAAAAACGTTTGAAAATTCATGATCATTATTGCATAACTTGTGAATATCCTCAAAACCAGTTACTTGTATCCTTTGACTCAAAGAATTTTATTGTGTGTAAATATATCTCTATAAAACATTTACTTAAAAGGAGAAATAAAAAGAAGTGCGATCATGAGGCCATACCCATTGAATTCACTGGTCTTATCATAGTCCCACCATCTTGAAGACTTTGTCTTGATAGATCAGCGGTACCACCTTCTGAAGATTCAGCTACAGGGCCACCTAGGTAACTCTACTTTAAGGGGTGGGGCACAGCTCTCCAGAGATATACCGTGTCCTGTGATTTAAGGTCAATGGAAAACTACAGCCTAATCCAGGAAGGATTAGTGATGGCCCAGACTCTTCAGGATGGAGTCACCCCACCACGTTAAAGAACACGACCAGCTGAGATGCTTGCTCAAGGCAAAGGGAATACAAAATGGGTAGTAGAAGACAGTAGTGACAAATTCCAGCTATGACCACATGACCAATTACAGAAATGAGGACTGTACGTATCATGAATATTTCCTACTTGTTTTGTTATGAATACATTTGTGGGTATGTATGTACATACATTAAGCAAATATCTTTGTTTCCTTTCCTTTCTTATTCCCTTATCATATGTCAATATCTAAGTATTGTTAATTTTACATCATAATATTCAAGTGATAGGGTATCCGGAGAAGAGTAAACATCATTCAAGAACTCTATCTCCTCTTCTGGGGAAAGAGATTTGGGCAATTTTGGTTGAATACAGGAGAGGTGTCTCATGTTAGGTGGAAATGGGGCCTTGTGATTGTTGATTGTCTTTATTTGGAGATTAAGTATAGTTTAAGGAGACATATATAGGTGTCAAGTTGACAAGGGGTGGACTTGTGATGGCTAATTTTGTGTGTCAATTTGACTGTGCTAAAGAATGCCCAGAAAGCTGGTAAAGTATTATTTCTGGGTGTGTCTGTGAGGATGTTTCCAGAAGAGATTAGCATTTGAATTGGCAAACTGAGTAAAGCAGCCAGGCTCTCCCCAGTGTGGGTCCACATGATCCAATCAACTGAAGGCACAAACAAAACAAGTGGAAGGGCAAATTCACTCTCTCTACCTGAGCTGAGACATCCATCTTCTCCTGCCCATGGACACATCAGCATTCCTAGTCTCAGGATTTTGTCCTCAGACTGGGACTTAGACCCTGATTCTCAGGCCCTTGGTCTCAGACTGAATTGAAATACCAGCTTTCCTTATTCACCAGCTTGCAGATGGCAGATCATGGGACCTCTCATCCTCCATTACCATGTAAGCCAATTCCTATGTTTTACACACATACTCACAGACACATACACACACACACACACACACACACACAATATATATATATATATATATATATATATATATATATATATATATATTTTATTGGTTGTTTCTCTGAAGAACCCTAATACATTCACTAAAGCTTTTTAAATATTAAGTTAGAAAAAAGTAAGATATTTTCAGAGAAAATCAGAAAGATTTTTTAAATTACCAAACATAAATTCAAGAATTTTAAAATATTGCCATTAAAAAATGTTTAAGGCCCTATGACTAAGTTGAAGAGTATATTCAACATAGCTGAAGGAAACAAAATAGTAAACAGGAAAGCATACTTGACAGGAAAAAAATAACCCAGAAAAAACAACAGAAAGATTTTTATAGGTGGAAAATATAAAAGAGAGGTTTAAAGAGTAAAGAGAAGATCCAATAACCATCAATAAAAAGAGATTAGAAGCAATGTAAGAGAGACAATATTCATGGAGATAGTAGCTAAAAACCCCCAGACTTTTAAAAGACATGAATTCTCAGATTCAGAAAATAAAAATCCCAAGAAAGATAAATTTTGAAAAATTTGTATCTGAACACATTGAGGTAAATCTTCCATACACCAAAGTGAGAAGAAAACAAAGATAAACTATCTACCAAAGAATGACAATTAGACTGATAGTAGTTAACAGTGAAATAAAGAGGCAGTGAAATAATATCTACAAACTATAGAAAGAAAATCTCTAAATGTCTATACCCAGATAAGCTGTGTGAGTATTCAGAGATGTTAGGAGTTTACCATTAATAAATTATCACTGAAACAATTGTTCAAAGATGTGCTTCATAACCAGTAAATTAAGCCCAAAGAGAATAATTGAAGTGAAAAAGCATTAAGCAAAGAAATTATTTATGTCAGAAAATGTAAATAAGCAGTGACTATGTAAAATAAAATGTATAAATAAGTAATTTACAGGTATAAGAATAAGGTTATATTAAAATATTGAACACAACATATAAGGTGAGAAGGAAACTACTGCATTAAAATATCCAAGGTCATTAATGTCTTAATAATAAAATATTATAGGATTTCCCTCATAAAATAAAAAATTAAAATTCTAAGGTCTTTGTATCATCTGGAAGATGATAATGATTAACTTTAGACATTGTTTAGTCGAGTTTGCTTATTAAAAATAAATCATCTCTACAAGAATGAAAATGGAATATGTAATTTCCAAACCAAAAGAGGGATAAAACTCAATCCAAGAAAAATTAATAAAGAAATAACCTCATAGACAGAACAAAAAATACATTAATAAATTATCAGTATTATAGCAAATATAAATGGACTATAATTAGCAACTAAAAGTCAAAGGTTCTCAGATTGATATTTTATTTGAATCTAGCAATAACCTATTAACCAAAAAGTAAAGACAAAGAAAGGTGGGATATAAAAAAATGGAAAAAAAATATGTCAGGTCTAGCAAATACTTCTGATTGTATACCCCGATATACTTTCTCCTATTTTTCTGGTAATCATCCATAGGCAGGAAACCGGGGACTTTCATCCTTTAAATGCAATTCAGCACGCTGTTCACTAATGAGCTTTATAATTTCATATCTCCTAGCAGCTATAATTACTGAAGTCCACAAACTAGATTTGCATTGCCAGGCAAAAACACTTAAGACCCTCCTGCCTTACAAAGATCAGGTCTCTAATGTCCACTTGTATGTGGGATTTAACTTTGTATTTTAACAGCATAAAAGTGGGTACTTACTGTAAGTTTAGAATTGTTATATCTTCCTGTTTCTTATTACTATGTAATGATTCTCTTTGACTTTTGCCCATAACAATCATTATATTTGCCTCAAATCCTCCTTTTACTAATGTTTGTGTAGCTTCTCCAGCTTACTTTTGAGTATAATTTGCCTGTGGTGACAGTTAGGATCTGGAATGCTGTAAATAATAGGAAACCCCTAAATAAGAGTGACTTAAATTAGAAATTTATTTCTCTCTCATATAAAAGAGACCTTGAGTAGCTGAAAAACACTATGTGCTCTCATATCTATCTTGACCACTAACAAATCATACTCAGTTCAGCCTAAGAGGAGACCATTTGCTCCCCCATAGAACCCTATGATCAACAAATCGCTGGACACAGTAAGGAGCCTTCCTATCTTTAAGGATAAAATAGAAGAGATGTATTCCATCTATCAGATGCCTCAACATTAAGATTCTTTCAACTCTGGGAAGTAAATATTAGAATACAAACCAAGGAAAATCAATGTAAGATGTCTAGACTTCGAACCCATACGAGTAAAAGACATCACTTTCTTGCGAAACCCTCACCAGTATGATTGTGAGCATAAAATACTCCAACTGTGTCTATCCTGCGCCAGGGCATGAAGGGCTCACACAAAGTCACCCTTGTTGCGACCCTGCTGACATAAGACTATTCCAACCCCGCAATGACTGTTTCTCATTATAAATCAATATATTTGTGATACTTGTTTCATAAATCCATCTTATGAGCCTGATTTATGTGAATCTGACCCTGAGGCATGGGTATGCTTTGGAGGAGTGGAAAAATAAGAGACAGGTCCTCAACTATGGTAAATGCGCAAGTGTAATGAGTACCCAGAGTCCAACTATTCTTCTTCAGACATTGACATTGTCTCTCCCCTTCACCTCTGTGTAGGCTTTGTGGCTTTGCTTGTACAATATCACTTCCTTCTTAATAATTCTACAGTGGAAACTACCAGCTTGAGCAATGTTTCAGTGTGAGGGGTAAGCCAACAGAGGTGCTGACTAGCTGACTGACCTGTTCCAAAAGGCTTGGAGCGTCCTTAATTCTAATCTGGCCCCCTAAATCCATCCGGCACAGGTCTGCTCAGTAGATCTCTCCACAAGGCAAATCAGACTTTATCACTTCCTTCAGGAGGGCATCTGTAGCACATGGAGTCTGCATTTGTTGGAATAGCACTCATGGCCTTTTGTAACGTGGCTCTACTGCCCTCTCCAGCCTTGTCTGTAACCACAGCCCACATTCTAGTGGTACACAAACGTGTGTCTGGACCTGCACACACCATACTCTTCCATACCTCTGTGCCCAGATCCTGTGGATCTATTGAGTTTCCCTGGATCCCCCTTTCCTTCACTTCCTTCCTAACTCCTTCTTACCCTTAAAGATTCTACTTCAGGGTATCATCTCTTCCAAGAATCCTTTCTGCTTCCCCAAAGCTTCATTTGGTGCTCCAAGTTTCCACAGCATCTTATTGTAAAATTACTGTAGTTTTACACAAAGTGCTACTCTAGCTCTTATTTCATTACATTAAAATTACAACCTATGACCTATGTGACTGTCAGGGCAAGAATCTTCTCCATTTCTCTAAATCCCTGGAACCTAACATAGGGCCTGGCATGAAGTGGGGTGTCACAAATGTTGGCCTCACTGAATCCAACAGAATCTCCCCCTTTATCTGCTCTCTGGAGCTCTTTACATCCATGCCATGCTGGATTTTTCCTCCACATCCATACTGACCCTGGCTTTTGTGTGTTTCCCCACATTGGATCTGTGCCTCACTTCTTACAGATATGAGTCTGAGCAAAGGATGGGTGGACGAGGATTTTCTCAGTTATAAGTAGGGCTGAACATTTGTTACATGCCAGATTCATGACCAGTGTTGCAGAACCACCTATCTCCACAGAAGACCATGGATATAAGGACAGCCCTGTCTGCTACAATGGTACTAAGAAATTTGAGGAGGAGGAAGAGATTTAAACAGCCTAAGGAAAAACTTGTGTTCTGTAGGCAATCTGGTAGCAGTCAGGGAAGAATGAAAACTAGCCCTGGGGACCTCTGGGCACTGGTCCCAGTGATGTGATCTTGAAAGCAAGCACTGAGGCCTATCTTCCTTGTGTGTGGCCAGGGACAAGCCAATACCTCCTCACAGAATGTCCTAGGACTCCAAACATAATCAAATCTTGTGAAATAAAATAAATTGATCTGCCTGATTACACAGCCCCTTCCAGGCAGATGGTCTTGATCACTGGGAACAACCAGATTTCACTTCACTTTTCTCTCTGAACTTCTTCAGGTACAAAGAGTGACTTTATTATCCTCACGGTGAAGAAGCTGTTCTGTGGGACCAGCTGAATTCTTTCTGCTTGGGTTTGGATTTGGGTTTTGGTCTGAAATCATTTCTCAGAGCTTGAAGGATCTCAGAGATACTGAATGTGTAATCCTAACCTTTACTGTAAGCCCTGCCCCCAAACATTGCTAAAGGGACATGGTGAAAGGGCAGAAGGCTCTAGACCATACCCAAGAAGAGCCAGGATTTAAGTCGAGTTCTGCAGGGATCAGAGGCGTTGTGCTCCGGCCCCTCGTTCCTCTGCTCTGAAGCCTCCCAGTTGTTAAGGAGCAAACAGAAATATACCCTCAGCCTCTAACCTTTATATGATTATATGAAAAATTATATAATCCAACAATTCCACTTCTGAATATATATCCAAAGGAAATGAAATCAGGACCTTTGATATCTGGACTCCCATGTTCATTCCAGAATTATTCACAATAACCAGAACATGGAGACAAACTAAATGTCCACCTATGGATCAATGGATAAAGATGTTGGGTATTTATACACAGTGGAATATTATTCAGCCATGAAAAAGATAGACACCCTGTTATTTACAACTCCATGGCTAGACCTTCAAGGCATTACGTCAAGTGAATTAAGAAAGAGAAAGGCAAATGCTGCATGATATCACTCAGATGTGGAAACTAAAAGAGTTGAACTCATAGAAACAAAATGTAGAATGGGCGTTACCAAGGATAATAACTTCATTTTATAATGGGGATTTAGTACAGACATTTAAGTGTACAAACCTGTAATAAGTAGTAAGTCCTAGAGAGCTAGTGAAAGGTATAGTGAATATAAACAATATTCTATTAACAATCATCAAATTTGCTAAGAGACTAGATCTTCATTATTCCATCCACTAAAAAGAAATGATAATTACATAATGTAATAGAAGTGCTAATTATTGCTACAATGTCACTTACAGTACAATATATCAATGTATCCAATTAACATGCTGCACACCTTATGTTTATACAATGTTCCATGCCAAATATATTTCAATGAATTTTTTAAATATCTATATGAGGTGATGGATATGCTAATTAGCTTGATTATGGTTATCATTTCACAACGCATGCACAAATCAAAACATCACATTGTACATCATCAATATACACAATTTTTATTTGTTAACTATGCTTCAATAAAGCTGGGGAAATTAAAAATAGTTTTTTAAAAAAGAAGGAAGAAATTGTTGGTACATGTAATCATGTGTCCTGAGAGAACTTCAAGGCAAAAGAGCTCACACTATGTAATTCCATTTATATGAAATCCTAGAGCAGGCCAGACTAATCTATAGTGACAGAAATCAGTTCTTGGTTACCTGGAGTAGAGAATAGATGGGAAACTGACACAACACCACTTCTGCGAGATTCTTGCAAAAAAAATGTCATAAACTAAATTAACCATAAGAAAACATCAGACAAATGAAAAATCAAGAGACACTTTGTAAAATAAATGTTGTGTACACTTCAAAAATGTCAATATCATAAAAGACAAAATCTAAAGAATTGCTCCAGATCAAGGGAGATTAAACATAATGCAAAATTTAGGACTGGATTCTGTTCCTGAAAAAACTAAGGCTGTTTTTTCTTAATTTTGCTATCAAGGACTTGATTAGGACAACTGAAAATTTTGAATAAAGTCTGTGGTTTGTAGGTTAAATAGTAGTACTTTAGCAATATTATTTTTATTTCAAAATTGCTCAGTGATCACTTATTTAAATATACCCTAAACTTTTTCATATATACAATTTATTTCTTGACTAGCTCTTCTATGCCTTCGTCATACACAAGAACCATGCTATAGTAATTATTGTCATTTGGTTACACATTTACTTCTTCCCCCACTTGAAGATTTCTTTATCTTGTGTCTAGATTACGACAACAGGTTTAAACTGGACTGACTCCCTGCTCTTTCCCCTACAGCCATTCTCTAAACTGCTACCAGAATTACAGACTGTATTAAATGACTGGCCCATGCTCACATCTCTATGATTATTTCCATGACCTCTAAACTCATAGCCTAAATTTCAGTCATTGAAAATTAGTAGGAACTCGCCCTGTGCGCCATGTTGCTGTCCTTGTGCCTTTGCACACACAGTCAGCCTTCCCTGGCTCTTCCTCCTCGTCCCACTTTCTTAGCTAAATCCTACAGAACACTCAGGACTTGGCACAGGGTCGCCTCTTCTGGGAAGATTTCCAAGCTCCTACCATTTGCGTTCATTTCCCAATTCTTTGCTTCCACACAGTATTATCACTGTGAAATGCCTGTTATTTGGAAGAGCAGACTTCTTGAAGGCAGGGTCTGCAGGCTATTCATCTTTGTACCTCCAGTGCCTGGCAGTGTGTGACGTATGGTATATACTCCATAATTATGTGACGGCTGAGCCAGTAAACAAGTCATTGCTATAACTGCATTGTTCTAAGCAAATCACATGACTGCTGTGATTCTCAGTTTTGCCACCTACGAAAAGAGAGAAGGTCATCGCGAAGATCTCTTTACATGTCAACAGTCATTGATTGCACAGACTTTTCTGGTCTGTTCTGGTGTCTATCCATCTTAGTGTGTGTGTCTTACATCCTCAAGTACACTGTAAGATCATTGAGGACACAGACAATGCATACAGTGCTGTCTACCTTGAATCTCTGCTGTACAGATGAGGAAAATAAGCTGGTATCTAAGGATTATGATATCAATAACACCTCAGAAGCCCAGTGTCTCCCCCCTAAAATAAACATCTCTCCCTCCCCTCCTCTCTCCCTCCCCTCTCCCTCTTTTTCTCTTTCTTTCTCTCTCACCTCCACTTTCATCGCCAAATCCCCTTCTCTGACTGACCCACCTGCCTTCCTCTTACACCCTTCTGATTCCACTGGGCTAATCTCCACATCTCAAGACCCTTCCTTAAATCATATATGCAGATTCCTTTGGCCATGTAAAGTGACATGTTCCCAGGTTCCAGAGGTTAGGGTGTGGACATCCCTGGGGACCATGACAGATATCATTAAGAAAGTGAAATGGCAAAGCAGAGAGTGAGAGAAGGTATTTGTTGCACATGTAGCCAACAAAAGGCTTCTATAAGGAAAATGTAAAGAATGCCTATACATTTTTTGTTTTATAATAGCTTTATGGAAAGATCAAAGATAAATCCAAGATTTCTAGGCTAACACTAAAGAATGATAATGCTATTGTGAATTACTGGAGAAGAGGGGAGTTTGGTGAGTTGGGGTCACAGTGACCTTGATCTCAAGTATCCAGATGTTTAGGTGATGATATCCTGAGGGGAAGACTCCATAGGACACATCTTGAGTTGTCATTTTAGAAATTACAGCTTGTTGCAATTCTTTCTTTCTCTCATTTCTCCTTCCTTCTCTGTCTTCTACCTTCCTTCTTTTACTTTCTCCCAGAAATATCTCCAGCTTTTTCTTGTTGCCTGGCATGATATTTTTCACTATTTTTATTTAGGTAAAATTGGTGTGTAACATTAGTTTCAGATGTACACCAGAATAATTTGATATTTGCATACACTACAAAGTCTTCACCACAATCTATCTTAGTTACCATCTGTGGCCATACAATCGACCCCCTTCACCCATCCCACTCACCCAGCAACCCCCTTTCCCTCTAATACCCACCAATCTGCTCTCTGTACTTAAGAGTTTGGTTTTCTTTGGTTTGTTCATTCCTTTTGTTGTCTAGGTTCCACATACAGGTGCAGTCATATGACGTTGGTCTTTCTTTCTTTGTCTGACTTATTTCACTTAGCCTAATACCCTCAAATTCCATACATATGTTACAAATGGCAAGATTTCCTTCTTTTTTATGGCTGAGTGCTATTTCATTGTGTATTTATCCCACATCTTCCTTATCTATTCATCTACTGGTGGATATTTAGACTGTTTGCATATCTTAGCTATTGTGAATAATGCTATGGTAAACATAGGGGTACATATATATTTTTGAATTTGTGTCTGCTTTATTCAGATAAGTACCCAAAAGTGAAATTTCTGTATCATACAGTACTTCTATTTTTAATTTTTTGAGGAACCTCCACACTATTTTCCAGTGGCTTCACCACTCTACATTCCCACCAACAGTGTATGAGGTGTTTTTTCCCCACAACCTCACCAACACTTGTTCTTTCTTGCCCTTTTGGCAATAGCCATTGTGACAGGTGTGAGGTGGTATCTCACTATGGTTTTGATTTGCATTTCCCTGATAATTAGTGATGTGGAGCATCTTTTCATGTGCCTGTTGGCCATCTGTATGTCTTCTTTGGGAAAATATCCATTCAGGTCCTATGCTCATTTTTTTAATCAGATTGTTGTTATTATTGATTATTCTTTATATATTTTGATATTATCCTCTTATCAGATATGTGATTTGCAAATATCTTCTTTCATTCAGAGGGTTGCCTTTTTGCTTTATTGATGGTTTCCTTCACTGAGCAGAAACTTTTCAGTTTGACATAGTCCCAGTTTGTTTTTCTCTCATTTCCATTGCTTTTGGAGCCAGATCCAAAGACCATCACCAAGAGTGATGTCCAGGAGCTTTACTGCCTATGTTGTCTTCCAGGAGTTTTATGTCTGGTCTTACATTCAAGTCTTTAATCCATTTAAGTTAATTTCTGCATATGGTCTAATATAGAGATCCAGTTTCAGTCTTTTGCATGTGGCTTCCCAGTTTTCCCCGCACCATTTATTGAAGAGACTGTCCTTTCCCCCATTGTATACTCTAGGCTCCTTTGTTGTAAATTAATTGACCATATATTAATGAGCTTATTTATGGGCTCTCTATCCTTTTGCATTGATCTATGTGTCTGTTTTTATGCCAATATCATACTGTTTTAATTATGAAGCCTTATAGTATAGTTTGAAATCAGACAGTATGATACCTCCAGCTTTTATCTTCTTTCTCAAGATTGCTTTGATTATTCAGGGTTTTTTGTGGTTTCAAACAAATATTAGAACTATTTTAGTTCTGTGAGAACTGCCATTGGAATTTTGCAGATTCTAATGCATTGAATTTGTAGACTGCTCTGGGTAGTATAGACATTTTAACAAGATTAAGTCTCCCAACATATGAACAGGAAATATATTTCCATTTAATTGTATCTTCAATTTCTTTCATCAGTGTCTTATATTTTTCAATGTACAGATCTTTCACCTTCTTGGTTAAATCTGATCCTAGGTATTTTATATTTTTATGCTATTATAAATGGGATTTTCTTATTTTCGCTGATAACTCATTATTAGTGTACAGACATGCAACTGACTTTTGTGTATTAATTTTGTATCCTGTGACTTTATCGAATTCACTTATTAGTCATAAGAGTTTTTGGTGGCGTCTTTAGAGGTTTCTATATATAGAATCATGTCAATTGCAAATAGTGACAGTTTTACTTTTCCTTTCCAATTTGAGTACATCTTCTTTCTTTTTGTTGCCTGATTGTCATGGCTAGACTCCAACACTGTGTTGAATAAAAGTGGTGAGAGTGGGCATCCTTGCTTTATTCTTGATCATAGAGGAAAAGATCTCAGTTTTTCACCAATGACTGTGATGTTTGCTGTGGATTTTCCATATATGGCCCTTATTATGTTGAGGCATGTTCCTTCTATTCTCTGTTGTTGACAATTTTGTCAAATGCTCTTTCTGCATCTATTGAGATAATCATATGATACTCACCCTTTATTTTGTTAATGTAGTGTGTAATGTTGATTCATTTGCAAATGTTGAACCATTCTTGCATGCTCAGAATAAATCCCATTTGATCATGGTGTATGAGGCTTTTAGTGTATTTTTAAATTGGGTTTACTAATATTCTGTTGAGAATTTTTGTGTCTATGTTCATCAGGGATATTGGCCTGTAATTTTTTTTATAGTGTCCTTGTCTGGTTTTGGTATCAGAATAATGTTGGCCTCGTAAAATGAGTTTGGAAGAAGTCCCTCCTCTTCAATGTTTTGGAAGAGTTTTAAAAAGATGAGTATTACATCTTCTTTGAATGTTTTGTAGAATTCACCAATGAAACTGCCTAATCCTGGAATTTGGTTTGTTGGGAGATTTTTGATTACTGAGTCAATCTCTTTAAAATCATTCTACTCAGATTATCTATTTCTTCACGATTTAGTCTTGGAAGATTGTATATCTCTAAGAATGTATCCATTTTTCTATGTTGTCCAGTTTGTTGGCATGTAATTGTTCATAGTACTCTCTTATGATCTTTTGTTATTTCTGTGGGATCAATTTTAATTTCTCCTCTTAATTTCTGAATTTACTTATTTGAGTCTTCTCTTTTTCTTGGTGAGTGTAGTTCAAGGTTTGACAACTTTATTCTTTCAAAGAATTAGCTCTTAGCTTCATTGATTTTCCTAATTTTTTTCTCTATTTCATTTCTGATCTTTATTATCTACTTCCTTCCCCTAACTGAACTTCATCTGTTCTTTTTCTAGTTCCTTCCTGTAGAGGTAAACTATTTATTTGAGACTTTTATTTGTTTCTTGAGGTAGGCATGTCCATTGCCAGCTAAGCAATGATGTGACTCTAAATATCCAGTCGTCTAAGGTGTAAAGGTCTGACAACACCAAGCTGTGCTATAGGTGTGGAATAACCAAAATTCTTATAAACTGCTAATGGATATATAAATTAGTAAACAGTATTTTGGGAAACAGTTTGGCATTTAGACAAATTGATACACACTCTGGGACTTAGTAATTTCACTCCAAGGTTTCTACCCCTCAGAAAGAAAGCCTGTGTGCACAGAACATATGAACAAGAACATCCAGAGCAGAGCTCTTTGTAATTACTGGAAACAGTCCAAGTACTTGTCAACAGTTGCAAATATATTAAGTAGTTGGCATACCAAGATAAAAACTAATGCTACACAGAAACAACAGATAAATCTTAAAACATAAGAAAGAAGAAAGCCAGCCACAAATAGCATTTGTGCTGCCATTTGTGAGGCGATCAAAAGCAGGCAAATTAAACTCTTCTGTTTAGTGCTGCATATTAAGGGGAAACCCATAAAGTGAAGCAAGAAAGTGATGATTATCCAGGTGAGAGCAGGGTTGCTTTGTGGGGGAGGGTGTGGACCATGGCCATCAGTGGTGCCCTGGACCTCTGTGGTGCTGACTTTGTGGGGGAGGGTGTGGACTGTGGCCATCAGTGGTGCCCTGGACCTCTGTGGCGCTGGCTTTGTGGGGGAGGGTGTGGACTGTGGCCATCAGTGGTGCCCTGGACCTCTGTGGCGCTGGCTTTGTGGGGGAGGGTGTGGACTGTGGCCATCAGTGGTGCCCTGGACCTCTGTGGCGCTGGCTTTGTGGGGGAGGGTGTGGACTGTGGCCATCAGTGGTGCCCTGGACCTCTGTGGCGCTGGCTTTGTGGGGGAGGGTGTGGACTGTGGCCATCAGTGGTGCCCTGGACCTCTGTGGCGCTGGCTTTGTGGGGGAGGGTGTGGACTGTGGCCATCAGTGGTGCCCTGGACCTCTGTGGCGCTGGATTTGTGGAGGAGGGTGTGGACTGTGGCCATCAGTGGTGCCCTGGACCTCTGTGGCACTGGAAAAAGTGCTGGTTACCCAGTATTTCCCAGATGCTAAGGCACTAAGCTATGTAGATGATTTTCTTATTTTCTTTATGTGTATTAAATTTCCTCTTTTACCAATGATATGATTTAAAAGCTTAAAATCAGAGCCATGGGGAAAAATAGACTTGAACATGGAGAAAAGTAAGCAGTGAGGTCACGGCACTCAGGAACTCCCTGCCTAGCTAATAAGGCAGGTGAGAAAGGGGCACGCTTCCCCCACAGCGTAGGAGGTGCAGTGGCCTTTTGTCCTATAGACAGACAGGACAGGGAGAGAGCAAGAATCCTAGGAAGCTAAGATGAAGGAAGAAGGCACGAACAGAGCAGCTTTGCAGGGAAGAGAAGGAAGCCCTCTGTGGCTCCCTGGCAGCTTCGCCTGCAAGTCCTCAGCTGGCAGGTAAGGACACTCAGTACAGTTAGGAACAGGTCTTCCCAGAGGGTGAGATGGTGATTTAAGAGAGACACGAGTGGGCAGAGGAAAGCATCTGTCCTGCACACATACTAATCCCCAAATGCGCTTTAGAGCTGTTTTTCCAGAATTGTGCATAGCAGAGGCTCAGAAGTATTTCAGAAATGTTAGGTTCATAATTCCCATTTCCCTGATGCAAGACTGAGCCACTTAAAATATGTGGATAAGGTCAAAGTTCTAAACCAAGAATCAAGAGAGCCAAATATTTGATGCCCACACAGCCCACAGCTCACTTCTTTCTTTGTACAAGCCCATTCACCAATCCAAACCTTGCCTTCTCCAACTCTGAAAAAGTGGGGTGGCCCCACTGAACCTGTGCTATGTCTATGGTAGCAGATGGTCAGAGGCAGCCTGCCTCTAAGGGCAGGGATCACGAGGCCAGGGCAGGACCTCCTGGAAGCCTTCCCTGGGGTCACCCAAGGCATCCTCCATTCTCATGTGCACTGACCTGCCTACTTCATGTCCACTAGCCCCCATCTCACCCGCCTCCCAGCACGCTCAACAATACCCACTGCCGGAACCCAGAAGGAAACTCTCCCAGCGATGTTTTGGACTCACTAAGAAGTCTGTTGGAGAGGGTCTGTAAAAGAGAAGGAAATGGCTATACTGGTGAAATTTAGTAATGAGAAGGAGGAGGAGGAGGAAGAGGAAAGGAGGAATCTATCATTTGCATCAGAATGAGGGCAATGCATATTGTAAACTTCATCTCATTTCATCCTCAAAATGCTCTCCTACAATGTATTTTTTGAGAAGAGGAAGCTGGAGCTCAGAGATGCTACATAATTTAATCCAAGGACATGTGACTGCAAAATGGAGTGTAACCAATGAATCGTCGCTCTGTTGCCACTTTACAGACCAGAATCCTACAGGTGTGGACCTTTTGAGCTCAAGTCTGCCTCAGGGGCAAGAATAAAACCAAAGTCAGTGTCTTCTCAACTCTTGGTCCTGTCCAGCCACTCCAGGGGAGCTATGCCTAATGACCCTTGCTGGGCCTCTGAAGCTCCAGAAAAGCATTTCCTGCCCACTCCTAATACTAGGCATCCAGCCTAAACATACCACAGAACCGGCTCTTGCTGCAAAAGACCGGAAGAGAGTTCCAACCCACCCACTCCAAAATGAGGACCTTTCCAGGAGCCCTCAAAGTTCCCAAATTCTAACCAACATTTCATGCTGGCCACTTGGAGAAGGAAGTCTCTCTGCAAAGTTTTCTCGGCGAGAGAGACCCTGCGGCGTCTGCCTCTGGGCAGGTGAATAAATCTGCCACTCCAAGAGAAGGCTGCCCCTTCCCCGCTGTCTGACCACCTGCCTCACTCTTGGTCAGCCAGAGCTGACACCTTGAGGCCACTTGTTTCTGGGAACCCTGCCAGTTCTTGCTCACATGCGCTCTGGCCTCACATTAAGCCTGTGTTTCCTAACGTCATCTTTCTGGGCTCCTGTGTTCTCAGAGGGACTCTGAAGGAAAGGAGTAATGATGGAGCCACTTTCCCTGCTGTTTCTCTATCAGTCTATGTTTGACGTTGTAGGACAGATGCTCAGGCCTGGGCATGAGGATGCCTGGTCTCTGCTCTTCCTCCACCTCCACTGACTCCCTTATTTTCCTGCAATTGGTACAAGAAGAAGTAGCACAGAATGACCCAGAATGCATCTTCTCTAACCATGGAGAGGCCGGTGTCCAGCCCCACCCAGCCTCCTCCGACCCTATAAAGGCACCTCCCAGGCAGCTGCCCCCAGGGAGTTCCAGCTCTGTGCTTCCTCAGCCATGAGGCTCCACTTCTCTGGGTCACTCTTCCTCCTGGTGATTTCATTCCCTTCAGGTAAGACCGGGGGTACAGGTCTGATCATGAACGTTGAGGTCTTCTGAGGACAGAGGCACTTAAAAAGCCCCTGTGGATGTAAGCCCATCAGGAAACACCAAGGTCAGATGAACCAGCAGGCTAGGGAAGGGTATGGGTTAATGGTCTCAGCCCCTGCCCCACTCAGCGGGTGCTGAATCCCAAAGTTCTGCCAAAGCTTAAGAGACGAAGCCAATCTCAGAACATGCCGTAACAGCTCAGCGACCTGAATCCCCATTTCCCCTCAACTTCTTCTGATCGGCCTGAGACCCACAAGCCCTCCCTGAAATGTGATAGGAGGGAAGCAGATAGTGCATGGAAGTAAGTCACAGAAAATAAGCCACCTGCCAGAAAGCGAGGAGAGGCCTAGGATTCCTCCCAACCTTTTGAAGACTGATTTTTCTCTTCTGTGCTTTTCTCCTTCAGGGAATGGTCAGTTTGGAAATGATGGCATAGACATCCGTGCGTGCACTCCAGTCGGTGGGAGGTGTTTCTTGGGCTGCAGAGTAGAATGGACATGGGTTGCGTTCTGTCATGACATACTGTCTTGTTGCAAATAAATGAAAAAGAATAAGCCCCCCCAGGTCAAAGAGCCATGACCCTCCCCTCATGGGTCCGATTAAAAGGATATGTGAATGGCTGAAAGGACAGCCGAGAGCCCAGAATGGGGACTCTCCCACCCGTGCATAAGCCCCTCTGTGACCCTGAGCTTATCGCTTCAATTCTCTGCAGTAGAAAGGGTGGACAGGTGCACCGTGGTACCCCTACCATGGAGGGTGCCCATCTAGGAGACGGTAGCAGGTTCCTAGTTCATGGCTCGCTGGGAGGCCCTGCAGACACACCACGTGCCGCATGGCCAGTGTCCCACCAAGGGGGGAACGGGTGGGCGCGTCTCCTCAGCAGGCAGTGGGGCGGGGGGAGGGGGACACCAAATGAAGAGGATTGGAAAACAATCATAAAACCAACTAAGGTTCGTCTGCTCTGTTATCACCGCATGCCAGCAATTGCAAACAACATCACAAACACGGAGCGTTTCCATCTTTTAAATTTGCTCCATTCTGGTGGCTGTGTAGTGCTACCTTGTTGTTATTTTCATTTGCATTTGCTGAGCATCTTTTCACAGCTTATGAGCCATCTGGAGATCCTCCACTGTGAAGTGCCTGTTCAAACCTTTTGCCAGTATTTCAGTGGGCTGTCAGTCATTTTGCTGCTGACTGTAGGACTTCTAATAATATGAGGTAAAGAAATGAGGTCATACAGTGATGGCAATGAAATGATCTTTATGCCCTTTATAAACCAACTTCTCAACCCCACTGACACAGCTAAGCTACATGCCTGTCACCAAGTAAATGAGAGCCCATGCAACGCAGGGCCCCTGACCGCCATCCCACTGCCTTTTCTGCTCCCCAACCTATTGTAACACGTACACACTCAACCCTGACATGGGGATGAGGAAAGCCTCAAGACGCTGTTCGATCGTTCGTCTTTTAAAACAGCTGAGTTGTGACCCTGTGCCGGGTCCTGGGGGACGTACCTTATGCCCTTACTGTGTCGTGTATTTAGTAAATAAATATAAAATTATGAGCTGTCATATAGATGAAGTTTAAATAGATAGTGAGGCTGAAGGAAATCAGTCCATACTGATTCCATACTGAAGGCAGGAAGAACCTTCATTCATCCAGTTGTTCCTGGGGGTCTGTGTGCCACACGCTAAGGGCCCTGGCCGGCCCTTCCTCCCCTTTACCCTGTTCTTGCTGCGAGGCTCAAAGCAATCTTTGTGGAGGACTCGTTCCAGCCACCAGAGGGTAGGCTCTGCCCATTCTGCTCCCTCCCTGCCACCTTACCTTGGCTCTGCGTCTGCAGGGAGCATTAGCTGACGCCCTGTGTCTTCTCAGCCTCAGTTACTTCCTTTCATTGGAGGTCTTCAAGGTCAGCACACCGCTGCCCAGAGTCAGCATTCAGTACAAAACAAAGTAGATGAATGAATGTGGAACCCCTTCCGTGCTGTGATTTCTCCACAATAATGTTGTCAGCCAGTGGGTTTCAGCCCCGGGCAAGTTCACTATGGATTCAGCGTGACCAAAGAAATGATAGTAGAATGTTCTTGGGGTGAAAGGGTTACACCCAACTTTATTCCCACGGTGGCAGGTCAATCACTAGAATCCCATCCACTCAGAGCAAGTCTGCACGCAGCAAGCCGGTCTCTGCCTCTGGGCCTCTGTCCTCGGCACTGCCACCACTCCAGCCTCTGCTCTGCTCTCCTGCAGCCTTGCAGCCGTGCCACTGTGTCGCCCAGAGTACTGGGCGGAGCTCTTTATATAGGATCAATAGCAACGTATTGCCCACATGTGTGTAGTGAGCTAGCCAACCAGGGCCAGGTGAGAATCCTGGCCACAGGAACTTTCATTTTATCCACTCTGTCAACTCTTCAGACTGGTCTCCATTCTTCGTTTTCAAAACAAGACAGTTTACATTTGTAAAGGAACAAAGAGGTGAAAGCTCTGGGCTTAGCAACCCAAAGCCCACATAAAAATTCAAGCCAAGGACCAAAGCAGTTCATGTCCTAACCACAGATTGGGGAAAGGTCACAGACCTGGGTGAGGCTGTCCTTGAGGGGCTTCCTGCACGGCTGGATGTGACCCCCAGAAAGCAGCCCTGAGCATGGCCCAGGGGGACAGCAGCCAGGAGGCCCAGCTGCCCAAGGCAGCCCTGGGCCTGAAAGCACACGTGCACCAATGCCTGGATCTGGAAAGGCCTTAGTCATCATCTGTACACAGGAGAAAACGGAGCCCAGGGTGCAGAAGGGACTTGCCCAAGATCACACTACAGGTGAGACCACAAACCGGAAGAGGCCCCGGGTCTTTATGCTCCAGGCCGTAGGGAAGGGAGCCGGCCAAATGCTGGGCCACAGTTAAAATTGTCTAAGTCTTTTTCAACCTTGCCTATTTGGGAAAGTGGGTAAATGTCCACTTGTGTAAGACTAGAAAGAAATTGGACCAAAATTAAATGCAACCCGAGGATGGTCCAAAAGATTCAAGTCATTGACTAGCTTCTAAGAGCCTTCGAGCGCTCTCAGGGCCAGCCCTCCCACACCTGTCACCACTGCGGAACCCGCAGGTGAGGGCGACCGCGTGGCCACCCGGGAAGGCCGCCCCGGGCCCTCGAGGCTGCAGTTCAAGTTCCGATCTTCACCACCAGGGGGCGCAGCCTGCCTGTTTTCCCTTCGGCAGGAGACGAAATTGTCCTCCGTTCCCACCCTGCGGGACTTTCGGGGGCCAAGACGACCACTCTCGTCACTTTTCCATTTTTAGGAGGCAACTGTCAACAATTCTGGCGGAGTGTGACAGAAAACTGGAAAAACGTGAGCTTAGATGTAAACTTCCCATCCCACAGTAGGAGCTAGAGAAGGGAAGGGGGAACGCAGACAGGACATGTTTATCCCAGTTTTGTGAAGGAAATCCATTTCTGACTGTTTAAGGGACAGAAATCATTAGCAAGTGTCAGTTGGTAAGATGTGTCATTTGGAGGCGATGGTTTTATTAAGTCATACGGGAAAAAAAAGTATATAAAAGAAACGAATTTGAAAATGTCCATCGACAATTGAACAGATAAATAACTGTGGAATATTGGGATATTTTTACAAAAGAATATCCCCAACACTAAAAAAAAATGAACTGTGGGAAGGATGAATGGAAAGCTGGAGGCAGAGAAATTTTAGGGCAGTGAAAATACTCTGTATGATATAGTATGGTGATGGAGGCATGTCTTCAGACATTCTCTTAAGCCCATAGAACCCAAAAAAACAAGAGTGAAGCCAGCCGTGAACTGTGGACTCTGGGTGATAATGAGGCGTCAGTGTAGGCCATCAGTCACAGCGAATGTATCCCAGTGCTGGGCACTGTTGATAATGGGGGAGGCCCCACAGGCAGGTGTGTGTTTGTGTGTGTTGGTAGGCACGGGAATATATCGGAAATCTCTGTGCCTTCCTCTTAAGTTGCCTGTGAACCTAAAATTGCTCTAAGAAAGTGTTTTAAAAGAAGGAAACCAAATGAGCCACGTGGTCTTCACCACAATACAAGCGTAGAGTGAGTCTTGCAAACAGGATGGTGCAGAAAGGAGCCTGACACAGGGAGCGAGGCCACATGGCATTTCAAGGACTGCTTGTATGCATTTCAGGGACACACAAAACTGCAAAAGTCATGGCTGCAATTGTGGTGGGCGATGAACGGGAAGGAGCCCAGAGAGACGGGTCCGTGGCTGGTTATGGGTGGTGTTCACACTGGTGTATCCATTTGTAAAAGTGCATCTGCCTGTACACATAGGTCTGTGCTCTCCATGTGTGCATGCTGAACTTCAAGTCAAAAAATTTAAGTGACGCTAGGAAGCATGCTCGCATCTCTCTTCATAAACATGAATCTGAAACACAAACTCTGCGAAGTCCAAAGAGAAAACGCAGACCGTAGGGAACCCCCTCCGCAGCAGTGGCGAATGACAGAAGGGTCTGTAAAACGAGGCAAAGAGTCGACAGCTGGAACACCTTTTAGGTGCTTCTCTTCTTCTGCAAATGGAGTGTGCTCAAAGGGGGGCTCTCATCAGATCAGGACTGAATCATTCCCAATATCAGCGAGACAAAATGTGCAGACCTGCCGACTCCCCACCCCTGAAGTTACGACCCAGTCGTCATTTTCTCCTGTATTTGCTCACAGTGCACAGATCCTCGCCAGTCCCCTGCCCTCCGTGGGTCCCATCCCCACCCACCACTGCCCCCCACAACAGGCACTCCCCGGATAAGACTCAGGCTCTCCAACCTGCGGCGCCAGCCTGGGACAGGCAGACAGACGGAGCTTGACTGAGTCCCTCCGCCTGCTCCCCCAGCCCTTCCCTTCCCTGGCACCAAAACAGATGACTTCATCCTGGGGACCCAGCGGCTATCAGCTGCCCTGCCTCCCTGGGACCAGAGCAGGGGGGAGCCAGGAGGCAGAGGGCGGCGGGAGCTCTGGTTACTTTGGCACACACAGGATGGGGCTCTGCGGAGTGTCCGCCGCAGCCTTCAAATCAGAGGATCCGCAGCCTCCATCTGGGGGTTCCAGCTGCCTAGCCAGCATGCCCTCGCATGTGAGCACCTCTCCCAGCACAGCTTCCACCCTCCACATTGCACCTGGGGACAAGTGACTGCAACTGGCAGCCGCCACTTAGCCCGGCACGGAAGTCCCTTAAAGTTAAAGCTCCATTCCTGGGGCCACTTCCCCATGCCACCATTGATCTGTGCACATGTTAGGGTCTCAGTCCAGCCCAGTGGGTATTAATCCAGCTTGGAAATTAAAGGCTCAGCCACTGTCCAGTCTCAGTGTCTACCTTCCAGCTCCAGGGTCAGGTGACACTATGGAAGCTCACAGGAGACCTGCAGGAGCTCAAGGGACACCTGCTTGTGGAGGGAAATGGCCATGTCCTGCCGGGGCGTGTCACTGCCCCAGCAGGGTGGGCTCATGCTGTCACACGGAGGACAGACTCCGGAGCTGAGCTCCTGGCTTCCCACAGCTGTGTGATCTTAAGCAAAGTAATTACCTCTCCAGACCCCAGTTGATGCATCCGTAGAATGGGGATATAGCTATTACCCTCAGAGCACTGTTGTAAGGATCAAATAACTTGACACATTAGTACTTCCCGCTCTCATGTAGTGAACACTCAATAAATGTGTTATTTTCATTGCCTAGGCCTGTCTAGTGTGGACAGCCTCTGGGATGTGCAGGCCCTCCCCTCCCTCAGCCCCCAGCAGTTTGTGTACCGGTGGGGGCTCTATGACCCTTCTTGCGGGATCACAGGACCCCCATGGGCCTCTGCGCCCCTGGCCCCCATCCTCCTTCCAGGCCGGGACACTCATTCCTGCTGCTCACTTCCTGACTTCAGGAGTCCCCTGATGGAGAAGCAGACAGGTGGGCATTTGTCAACCATCAGGGGAAAACTGCACAGTGCCTCCTCCTCACCCTGGACGAGAGGGCAACAGCAGGTAGGGATGTGCCATCCAGTGGCTCCCAGATGCCCACCCCACCCCCCAGGCCTCTCCCGCTGAACATGGCCTCTCGGTGGCTGGGCATCACCCCCAAGGTAAGCCCGGCCCCTCCTTCCTAGAGGGCTGAGTGGGATGGGGCAGGGAGCAGGAAAGGGGCTGGACAGTTTCATCCCTTGTGCTCCCCAGAGGTCTTATTCTTACCCAGCTCCCTACGAATACCTCCAACAGCTTCCTGTGTTTTTAGGAGATGTTTATCTTTCCATATCCTGGCTGAACATTTTGTTGTCCCTACAACAGTTCCAGGTGTGGGAGCTTTTATGTCTCCATCTCGTGCTCGTGAACACCGGGAGAGCCAGTGACTTGCCCAAGGTCACACAGCTCATCCCGAAGAGGATCTGGATCTTGCAGTTCTGATTCTGAAGAGCCGACCCCATATGCATGAGGCCATCCGAGAGAGACGGACAGTGGGGCCGGGCACCTGGCTGCCTCCACAGGCTGTGTCCACAAGACCTGGAGCCCACTGGTCAGGTGGTGACCACACAGAGCCTCCTGCTACTGGCTGGGGAGGGTCTGCCAGGCACCGAGCATGGTGCGGGCACCGGGGAGGCCAGGCATCTGAACTCCTCCAGACAGAGCAACCCTCCAGGACCCAGACTTCATGAGATATGAGATGCCATTTTTAATTATAATACTGAGTATTGGCAAGGGTGCTGGCTAACAGGAACTGCTGCTCTCTGCCCGGAAAATTTGAACAACCTTTTCGTAAGGCACTTGTACTCCATGGTTCAAAACACTTCAAAACCATAACCCAGAAACATTCCAACAATTGTCCCAACCCACCTGCTCATTCCAAACCTCACATCGAGCTCAAACCTCTTCCTGACCCAGCCCCAAAGTCTTGGCTCTGCACTTCGGCCTCACTCCTGCTTCTGGCCCCGTGGTTCGCATTGGACTTCCCAACCTGTGATATTTAACCCTACATCCTTCTACAGAATGCTGCTGCTGTGGCCCCTGCTCTTGGGCTTCTCGCTGTCCACACAGGCCCTGGCAGGATGGTCCCCAAGAGCAGCCCCTCACATCTGGACACGGGCCCCAGCTACTGCCGTTGGAATGCCAAGCCAGCAAATGAGAGGAAAAGAACCTGAGGTTTGGGGTCTCATCCGACTGGCAAGCAGAAGGCTCAGACTGCGTCTACGGAAAGAGCCAGCACAGGGCTGGAAAGACAAGGCTCATATACGCACGACCAGCTCATAAGCCTGCCTTGCAGGCGGTTAGGCCTCAAGTCCCCCTTAGTATTCCCTCCCCCTTTTGACCATATCACACCTAGATGTTCATGATGAGGGCTGAGCAGGCATGACTGCCACCTGCTCTGTCTGCCGCTCCCCGAGGATGCACACGGGGGCCAAGGCTCTGAGAGAGAGGCCCCCACTGTCCCAGGCACCCCGCTTGCCAAGCGCCCTGGACATGGTCCGTGGCCGGGCCCAGATTTCTCAAGTCCAGAGACCTGGATTCTTCACTTCCTGGCTGTGCGGCCAGGGACGCCCGCTCCACCTCCCTCCCTGGAGACCATCAGCGGGGCCACCCCACACTCTGGGCGGCCCGGCAAGGCCTCCGGGCTTCCCAGCAGAGCCTGACAGGCCCCAGCCTCTCCTCCTGGCCCTGGACATGGGGGCATGGGGCCATCTGCTCCTCTGGTCTTGGTCAGCACAGAGCTGCCTGCCTCCTGGGGGACCGGGAACCCCGGCCATCATGGCTGGTATCCCCGGTGCCCTTCTCCACACCTTTACTCAACAAACCGAAAAAGAGACTCAAAATGGAAACGCAGGGTGGCCTAGAACAGCAGGGCCAAGATCATAAGGTGAGACACAGGGACCGCCAGGCCAGACGGCGCCATCTGGAACTGGGATACAATCGTGACCCAGAGGGACCCTAATACTCTGCCAGGACTTGAGGTGCCTGAGGGCAGAAATGTGACTTTCTGTTTTTTGCACGGTTTAGGACTAGCAGAGTACCTGGCACCTACTGGGCTATTGTAGCAGGGCGCCCCAGCACCCAGCTGGAGAGGTGTGGGAAAGGACAGAGACGCGGCTGGGGGAGGGAGGTCTTATCAGGGCATCTTATCAGACAGGGGGAGAAGCTTGCAAACTGGCCCCAACCCGCGCTGCTCTGCCATCCTCCCTCAAGACCACAGTGACAGCTTGGCCCCTGGGTTTAGTCCAATGACTCCGATTAGCTGCCTCCCTCCCAGTGACGCTGGGCACCAGCGTATCCGAGCAACTCCACAACCCTGCATGTAACCCCTCCTCCTAGGTCGCCATACTGTCCCTCTGATGGGCTCAGAGCCACCCACCCCATCCCTGGCCCCTCCTGTCCTGGGCCCAGGCACAGCCATGCTGGCTGAGGCTTCTCGGGAGACAGCGGGCGGAGGGCTGGCGAGGAGCTGTCAGACTCTGGTTTCATTGTCCAGATCTGCCGGGCCACTTATCTGGGACACCCACACGGGGAAATGAGGTAGTCAGGCAGCACTTTTCCCACCAATATTCTTATCTTGACTGGAAAGAAGACCGTGTGTGAAAACATGTGTTTTTACAAACTCCCATATATGTATGTCTATTTGAGCGTTTTTTGCTCCATGACTTCTGACCATATGGATGATGTTTGTGTAATTTTATGACTTGACCATGAAGTATGTGCCTACGAAGCATGTCTGTGTTTGACGTGTCAGAAAAGCAGGCAGATGGAGACAAGAGAGGCAAATGCTAATGGAAAAAAACAGCATCGGGGACAACATTCAAAAGATGAAAACGACCTGTTTTGGTGAAAGGATGAAGAAATGGGTATTTTCCTACATTAGTTAGGAAAGTTGTGTATTGATACCCTTTTGGAGAGCAACCTCCACATGCAGAAATGTTGAAAAGCTGAATGTGTCCTCTCTTCCCTGGCCCTCTACCTTCCTTATCTACCCAAGAGAAATATTTGCACAGGTACACAAAGAGATGTGCAGGAATGTCCACTGCAGAAGTATTGTAGCAGCAAAAGTTATCAACAAGCTAAATGTCAATTGACAGTGGAATGTTTAAATATATTGTAGTGCAGTATGTCCGTATTCTGGATACTGAGGATCAGTCCAAAGAGCAAGAAAATCTTTGTACCAAAATGGGAAGATTCCCTCAAATAAGTAAGTTTTTAAAAAATTGCAGAATGGATTATGCTATATAAGGAACAAAGAAGGGAAAAAAGAAAGAGATAGGAAATGAAAGAAAGAGAGAAGGACCTAGAAGGTGTGTGCCCCAAAACAACAGCAATGGTTGCTAAAGAAGAGAGCTGGAACTAAAGTGGAGAAAGGATATTTTACTTTATGTGCATTATCTGAATTGTCCTACAATGGAAACCAGTTTCTGTATGACTTGCACAATAATAAATACTTTAAAAGATTTTTAGGAAATCAGCAACACTAGAATCCACTCCCCATTGACCCTAAGATCCAAACAAAAACCAGGAAAGAAAATGAATACCTTGTTTTGCCTGGCAATCCTGTGATTTAGCCTGGTTCTCACCCTGCAGGTGAGGTAGAGAAGGGAGTGGAGGCAAGCTAGAACAAAAGGCATCTAAGCAACCACCATATGCTGGCCTCCTAGTGTGTGGAGAGGAAGGGGGGCTGTTTTCACCTGTGTTGTTCTGGATAATAGCTACCACTGCAGGAGACCGAGGATGGCTAGCTGAAAGTTTTCCCCATAGAGTTAGATCCAGAAAAAGTTTCAGTTTAGGCCAACCTTTTTTTTTTTTTCCTTTATTTTATCAATTGGGAAACTGAGGCCTGAAGAAGTAAAGCAGAGAAAATAATCCCTGCAGTTCTACAATTATTTTCCTCCTCCCTCTGGGCAGTGGGGAATAGAAGGAGAATTCATTCTGTAGACAACAATGAAGATGGTCACGCCCCCACTCAAGGAGAAATTCTGGCAAAGCTGTTGAACTTGAGAAGACCCACAAGAACTCTGGGCATAATCTAAAATCTCACCCGTGGGGGACGCAAGCTGGAGCGCCTTGGACCAGAAGGTGAAGACTATAGCCTCAAGCTCTACTGGCCTCCTCCCAGATGTCTCAGTCCAAGGTGGAACCCCTACTCACAGAGGGGTGCCAAGGCCAAGCAGAACTGGTAAAAAAGAAATCATCCCCACTCCTCCCTTTGGGTCCAGAGCAGGTCTCTCAAATCATAGTTTAGCTGAGTATAAAATTCTACATCCTCATTTTCCTTTCACACATTTTTCCATTGTCCTCAGGCAGATGTAGCGGTTGAGAAGCCTGCTCTCAGTCTAATTTCCATACTTTGGTATATTAATCCACCTTCTTTCTCCAATTGCTTTAGAAATTTTTCTCCTTATCCTTGATGTTTTACAATGTGTCTGGAAATAGTTTTTAGTCCTGATTAGGACTGTGTTTAGTGAATCTAAGGACATTTGTATTTCATTGATTCTGGAAATTTCTCAAATATAATCCCCTCTTCAGATAATACATTCTTTATATTTCCTCCTTTTGCCTTAGTCTGAATTTCTAGAAAGCAGAACCTGAGAGAATGTTTTACGGGCAAGTAATTTATTCAGGAAGTGATTCCAGTGAGGGATGGAGAATGAAGCAGGAAGTTCAATAGAGTTTGCATCATTGAACTGGTCACCACTGTGCCTAACTGGAGCTCAGTCCTGAAGAGGATACTTTGGAGAACTTTGTAGAAAGGACAATTAAATTGAGACATTTATTTACTCATCCTCCATCAGCTGAGAACTGCTGCTGGAAGTTTTAACACGTCCAAACATCTGGATTGTGTTTATGTGTTAGCTGAGCTGGCTTTTGCAGAACACGGAAAGCCCAGAGGCAGAACAGAGAGGCACAGTGGCATATGACTGAGAAGAATGTTGGCATGGTGCATGGCATTATCCTCCACTGCTGCCCTGAAACAGGTGGGGTGAGGGGATTCGCACAAGGTGCTGTCTTCAGATTTATGGTGGAACTTCTCAGTCCATCTTTCATGGATCTGTGTCCCATCTTTTTCTTGTTTTGGGCCTCATTGGTGGCAATTTCTTCAGATTTATATTCTCATTTGCTAATTTTCTCTTTAGCCATATCTAAACTGCTATTCTTTTGCCTTGTGATATGTTTTTGTGATTTCTAGTTCTTCTTTCACCTCTAACATATTTATTTTCTTTCAGGCTTTCTCATTATCTCACTCTCTCAGGGTTCCCCATGTCTGCTGACTCTCTATCAGGGTAGGCCATTTTACTACATGTTTTGTAATTTATTACTATGAACTTTCGGTTAGTGAGAATTCACCCAGCTCTACTGTGGGAACCACATACACTCTGGGAAGAGAATTTTTCCTCCAAGCAGCATTTTACTTATTTATTTATTATGGGAGCATTTATCCAAGCTCCCATAAATTTGGGACCAATTGTTTTTATTGTGGTATACTTAATATAAAAGTTACCATTTTCATCATTTTTAAGTATACAGTCCAGTGGCATTAAGCAGATTGACACTGCTGTGCAAGTCATCACACCATCCACCTACAGAACTCTTTCCCCATTAAATAATAACTCCCCACTTTCTCCTCCCCAGCCCCTCGGTAGGCCCAGCCTATGCCTTGACTCTGCCCTGTGAACTTGACTCCTCTAGCTACTTCATGCAAGTGGTCCCTCTGAGTATTAAAACGCAAGCCTCCAGCCCATAGAACCCCGTTTCTAGTCAGAAACAGCCCCACCCAGACTCCAGGGCCCAAGGTATGAGCTGTCACACCAACTATTCTAGCTTTCAAGTCCTTCTTCATCCCTGGACACTCAGGATTTCCTTTTTTAATTTGAAGAAGTAGTTATCAATCTTGGTGCATATTAGAATCAACTGGAAACAATTTGAAAATCCCGGGCCACAACTCAGACCAATCACATTCCAATCTCTGGTAATCAAAAGTGAGTTTACTAAATAAAAATAATTATATGAACGGTCATACAAGATGTACCTGGACATATTTTAAAAACCACAGAGATGAACCCAAATTGTCAAAATAGGGTGAGCCCTGCCCTAGCTCTGCTGCCTTTGTTAGGCAGCTTGTCAGTTATAGAGGGAAATGGTGGCCTGTGATCATTCCTAGGCTACAGCCTTCATCTGGAAATAACACTGTCCATTTTAACTACCTCCTTCAGCCTCCTACATGAGGTCTCCTTAGCAAAGCCCAGATACAGGGCCATTAACATTCTGATGTTCCACACCGTATCTTCTTAGGGGAGATGGACCATTTTTCAACAGCAAAGAAATGAGTCTGTCCAGTATCAGACTAGCAAATGCATGTATCAGCTTCATCTTGACACCCCTGTTGAGCAGCGCCATTCCTCTCCAGCCCATGCATGAGTCTTTGATTGCTGTTCCAGCCACGAGCATCAACTACAGTAACCCTGTACATAATCATCATAGCATGACTTTTGCCATTTAAACCACCTGGCTGCCATCAGGACCAAGAACCGGGACCTCAAATTTTACATTATTATTTTTTTATTGTTCTTCTATAAATGTAATTATATAATGAATATATAACATACACTATATAGTATATATAAAATATAAATGTATAATTAATAATTGTTACTATTATTATGAACTCTTTTAAGCAATGATATAAGCATTAAAATGGAGTCAAATCACCTCCAAGATTTGACAAATATTAATGCTTTGTCATTTGGCTTCAGATCTCTTCAAAGGAAAAAAAAATCATTATGGGTAGAAGGAAAACCTTCACCATTCTCTCCACCCTAGCCCCTACCCAGAGGTCATTGCTATCTTGAAGTCATGCTTGTCATTATTTGCAAGCGTTTTTTTATACTTTTGCTATATGTGCATATATTCATCAATAATATAGAATTGCAGGCATTTAACACGTTTGCATAATTTGTATTGGATCAAAGGGCATGAATGACTGGCTGCCTGGGGCACATGCAATGTCTGCACATTCCAGTAGATGTCACTGGAGTTTCAGTCACAGAGGGCGGGTTAAGGCTTTTTCCAATTCTCGTGACAGGCTTGGGATTTCCTTCTGAGGACATTTTTACTCACGTTTACAGTTTGAGCCTGTCTCCCTGCCAGACATTGGAGCTCTCTGTTTATCAAATCTTTAAAGCAGCTCTGTGTGCAATAATAGCTCCGATTATTTCTTTCAATCCTTTCCCTAAGGGGAAGGCTCATGAAACCTGGACGCTGAGCAAGGGGAGATCTGCATTCCAGTCCCTAGTCGTGTGCCTTACCTAAACCAGCTGTGCCCAGCTCGGCAAGCAGGTTTCCTCCCTGGCCCTCAGTGCCCCCCACCTCCATCCCCTGTAGGTAGAATAAAGAAGATGGACTCCTTCAGGGGCAGCTAATTGTTGCATGTCACCCACGGACCCTGGTCCTTTGGCAGTGGCTCCCTGGGGGCTGCTCTGGGCAGAGAAAGAAAAGGTTCCTAATCACGGGTGACGGGTGTCGGGCAGGGCACATGCCCAGGGTTTTCCATCCCCAGGGAGACAGTCTCTGAAGACCCTCCTCGCTCCGAATCCGCCTCCCATCCTGGGCTGTGGGGCACCCCCAGAGGTTTGCAGGCCTGGCGCCACGACCATCATCCCACTTGGTTACACACTGAATTCATTTATTCATTTTCTTTTTAAAGTGGGTGTGGCTTATTTGGAGTCCCAGGAGGCTTAGTGAGATAGAACCTCCTCCCGCTGATTCAGGGGCAGAGTGCAGAAGTTGAGAAACTGTTCGGACTGTGATCTGGCCTTGCCTTTTCCTGAAACCACCACACAGATGAACCCTGCCCGGCCCCCAGGTCCAGGGCAGGGCCCTGATGGCACACATCTCCTACTTTCCACTTTCTAAAATCTGCCGACAGGTACAGCAAATTTGATGAAACAAGAAGCACAGAGAAGGAAGTGCTGCCAGTTTGAGATTTTTCCAGGAGGTACTGGTGGCCAGTGTCATCCCAATCCTTTGTCCTGACAGCTGTTCGGCCTGGAGGCGGGGGCACGGGTCAGTGAAATGGCCATTAGCCTCAGGAGGTCTGGGTCCCCAGCAGCCTCCCGGTCCACTCTCCTCCCACTGGCCCCTCCCTGACCTGCCCTCTCTCTGGCCTCAGGGCCCAGGGGGGAGGCCTGAAGAGGCCGTGGGAGCTTGGCTACCATTATCCGGCCCTTATCAGAGCCCACTTAGTTCAATGGCTAGGAGCCGACCTGAGGGTCACGCCTGTCCCCAGAGAGCCAGTGCTATCTCAGTGACCTGCAGAAACCTTGGCATGAGCTCATGTTTTCTGACGACACAGAGGACCCCTGCCATATCACTGCCTGGAGCCCCCACCCCCAGCGTCTGGCATGAGCCCGGTGAAGGCTCCATTACTCACTGAAATAGCAACACTGATAACTGCAGCAGACAGAAATACATTGATGAATTTCCATTCAGAAAAGCGCCTCTCCCACCCTACCCTCTGTCTTGATGTGGCCCCACTCGGACACTCAGGCACTCAGGCAGGGCTTTTCTCAGACACTGCTAGAAAACTGTCACTGCCCTCTACCCACCACCACCACTTTGAACATACAGTGTGGCCATAAACTCCTAGGGAAGGATGTATCTGAAAATTCATGATAAAACATAGTTTCTCTTCATTGAAGAAAATGCTATAAGGACAGAAACCTTCTTTGACTCATATATACATGTTCCAAAATGTGACACCAGCTGACAAACAGGATGCTTGTCAACATAGACTGGTTGTGCTGGATTGGGTAGGGCTGACAGAACACAGGACTCCGAGTGAGACCACCAGGTTGCTGCCCCAACTCCCTGGGGGACCTTAGGCAGGTTAGTTCCCTCTCTGCTCCACATACAGTCACTTTAGACAGTCTTAAAATCTATGTCTGTTAATAGGAGCATGTAGTGCATTTACATTTAACATAATCACTGACATACTTAATTCAGATCTACCACTTCCTTTGTGATTTTCTTTTGTCTTGGATGTTCTATGTTTGTTTTTCTCTCTCTTCTTGCCATCACCTGACTAGATTAATTTTATCATTCTTTTTTTCCCTCTACTATCTTGGAAGTTATAAGCCCTCTTTTTATCATAATTACCCTGTAAATCACAACATGCATAAGAATTAACTTATAATCAAAGTCTGAAGTTGAATAATGTGTTTATCCTACTCCCAAGCAATATAACAAACCATAACACTTGAATTCTACTTACCCCTACAGCTTATATGCTCCTGTTATATATTTCCATTTTTCCAGTTCTTCTTTCATAGCCCAAAAATTATTGTTGTTACTGCTTTATACAGTGTATGTTCATTTAATTTTACCTGTATGTTCACTCCCTTTGATTTCTATTTATTCTTGCATCTCCATCTTCCCATCTGTGATTGTTTTACTGTCTGCCTGAAAAAAATCCTATGGAGTTTCCTTATAGGGGTCTAATGTTGGAAAATTCCATCTGGTTTATTTATGTGAAAATGTCTTTTTTTTTTTTTGCTCTTATTCAAAAAAAATTCACTGTAGAATTTGAGATTGGCTGTTACTTTCTTTCAGCACATTGAAAATATATGATTATCTTCTAGATTCCATTATTACTGGTGTGGTCATCTCTTCCTCACCCTCTGCCTGGCTGCTTTTAAGATTCTTTTGTCTTTGGTTTTCTTCAGTTTTACTAAGATGTATCTAGTTTGGGTGTATGTTTTCCTTACTCACCTAGGGATTTATTCTATTACACTTGCACCTGTGGATTGTGGTCTTTTATCAGTTCAGGAAAATCTTTAGTTATTTTTCTTTCAAATATTGTCTCCTTCTGGAACTCCAGCTAAACATGTGTTAGGCCCTCTTAATCTATCTTCTATATCTCTTATTCTTTCTTCTCCATTTTCTGTTGGTTTGTCTCTCAGTATTTCTTCTGGCTAATTTCCTATTCATTTATTCTCTTTAGTTGTATCTAATCTGGTATTATACAAAGCACTGAGCTTTTATTATTTCATGTTTCTTTTGTAAAAGTTCTATTCAGTTCCTTTAATATCTGTTACGTCACTTTGGAAAGTTTCCTGCAGGTATTTTCAAGCTCCTCTTTTATTTAGGTAAGCATACTAAATATACTTTTTATAGGGATGTATTTGGAATAATCATAGGGGGCATCTCTGTCTGATTACTAAAATATTTATTTATTATCTCACAGTTTCTGTAGATTGGAACTGAGTGTGACTTATCTGAGTCCTCTACTTCAGCCTCTCTCGAAAGGCTGCAATCAAGATGTCATTAAGGGCTCAGAGCTTATCTGAAGGCTCCGCTGGGGAAGAATCTGTTTCCGTGTAAGATCACTTACATGGTCTTTGACAGAATTCAGTTCCTTTTGGAATGATGGGATGAAGGCCTCAGTTCCTAGCTGACTGTTGGGTAAAGGCTGCCTCCATTTCCTTGCCATGTGGACCTCCCAAACTTGTTCTATCAAAGTCAACAAAGGAGAGTCTTCTGGCAAGACAGCAGTCAAAAGCTAATCATGGAAGTGACATCCTATGTTGAGGGTATGCAACAGTTGGAAACAGGGACAAGGATTTCAAAGGGAGGGGATTACACAGGTGTGAATACCAGGAGGCAGAGATCATTGGGGCCAGCTCAGAGGCTGCCTATGGCCACATCCTGGATAGGCTTCCATGTGTGGACACAGGCATGGCCCCAGGAAGTGCTCCGTGTAACACCTTCTCTCCATCTAGGGGACATTGAGCTCCAAAGCCCATGCCTCAGAGTCAGCCAGATGGGGGAGACACTGGCTCTATCACATAATAGTTGAGCGACCTTGAACAAAGAACTTAATTTCCTTGGACCTTAGCCTCCTGATCTGTCATCTGGGATAATAAATATCCTCAAAGGACTCACACAATGTAATATTCAGCCAGCATGCCAACCAGTTCTTAAAATACTGAAATGTTTCCAACCCAGCTGGTAAAAGACTTGTTTTCTGAGCTCCTCCTGGAGCCCCTGGGCCACCCCACCTCCCTCAGGAACTTCTTGCGTTCCACATGATCTGGCGATCACGGGGATACTGCTGGTACAGCACCAGGCCTCCAGGACCATGCTCCAGGGCCACTCAGGCCACTTCTGTCCCACCCCGTCTTGACCGTAAAATATTTTTTATATCACCCTTGGTAGTTAGTACTGTATAAACATTGAAGTCTCCAAGAATCCACTCAATAAATAGAACCCCATTTTCCTGCCCATATTATGAACAATTTTGAGAAATAAAATAAAAAAAGTAAAAAATGGAAAGCCTGCTCTGAATCCACTCACCAAGTAGGCCTATTAACGGAAGTCCAGATGAGATGGGCTCACCCATCAATCCCAGCAACCAGCGGTTCAGGGCAGGCCTAGAAGCCACTTAGAGAAAATCTCTCCTTGTGGAAACCAGGTGTGGGAAAACAACATTTTTGCTGCCTGAGATCATGTGGATGAACTGCCTCACACGGTTTATGGCCTGATGCAGAGAAAAAAGCTGGTGCATTTGCATTTGGAGGAGAGGGTCTTTACCCCAGCTCTGGCTCTGCAGTCTGGAGTCTGAGTGCCCAGGGTTCAAATCCCAGCTCCAACAGCAACTAACTATGTGGCTTGGACAGACGGCCTGGTTGGAATCTCAGGTCTACTACTTCCCTGTTCTGGCCTATGGTGATTTGGTAACCCTCTCTTAGCCCCATTTCCTCATCTGGGTCACCTCTTAAGGTTTTACAGGAATCCAATGAGTTCATGTAGGCCCAGGATTTAGAATAGACTCTACACATAGTTAAGTATTCAATAAGTGTAAGCCATTATTAATAAATAATCCAAATAAAGTGCTTGGCATTTGATTAGTGTCTGATTATAATTATTAACTGTGCTGACTCACTTGCAAAGAGGGACTAACAAAATCAGTAATAATAGCAATATCAAAATGTGTGAGTAAAAGCTGAATGCAATGCCACGTGCAAGCTAATGAATTTCATTCAAACATCTTTCTTCCCTCTCCTAAACATTGTTGGGGCTGGAGGAGGCAGTGACAACGCTGGAGAAACTGTCAGGAACGGGACCCAGGAGATGGGGGGAGGAAGGGGGCAGAAGCCAACTCCCTTCCTGATACCACCTCCTGGCAGCCCAGCCAGCTGTCACACTGTTCCTTCAGCTGAGCTCCTTCGAGGGCAGATCTGAAGAACGCTCTGTCCAAGTCCACTGAGGAGGCCAGAGGCCATGGAGAACACCTGCTCCAAACCCAGAAGCCATTTTGGAAGGGACCAGCTGACACACACTCTGAGCCCTCCCTGCATCAGCTGTGTCAGTATTTGACCCCTGGGAGGAGGCTGTGCAAAGGGGCAAGATAACCACAAGAAGGCATGGACGGGGCCCAGGGAAAGCCAAGAAGAGCTCAGCCCCACCTTGCCTTTAGAATAAGGCATGTCACCTTCCTGAGCCTGTTTTTCCATCTGTAATGGGCATCACCTCCCAAGTGCTCTGGACCTTCTACTAGACAGTAAATCTGAACTCTTTGTATGTAAAGCATTTTACAAACATGAGTCAAGCACTCCGCAGCTCCCCACTGCTCCCTGCCCACCCAGGCAGCACACACAGCTCTCATCCTCCAGGGACTGCGAGGAAAATGCTGGCCAAACCCAAGGCCTGCCCCCATTTCCACCCCAGTAACTATCCCTTCTCACGGAATTAGATGCCATGTGTCCCCTCCCCCTTGGACATGCCCAGCTGTCCAAGGAGCATATTTCAGGGTTTGCTTCCTACCCACTCATCCGTCAAACAGGGCACCAAAACAAAGAAGCTTGGGGTCTCCGGGAGCATGGGGGGGGGGGGGGCCTGCCCAGCCTCCCTGGCCGGAACAGGCTGCCCAGAGCAGGAAGGGCCTAGGCAAAGCCCTCAAGCAGGTGCTGCCTGAGCAGAGGAGGGTGGAAGGGCACTGCCGGGAGGAACAGCCCATACAAAGGGAGACCCAAGAGGGGAGGCCTGGGGGTGGAGCTGCCTCCACGGCTCTGAGAGGGGGGCCGTGGCTCCCCACGCTCTCACAGGGAGCACACCCACCTCCAGGGACTGAAGATGGAAGGTGCTCCAGCAGCGACAGCAAAGCTGAGTAGCCACCGGCTGAGAATCCGAGACCCAGGCTTCATGTCAGGTCAGAACAACATGACCTGTCCCCAAAATAAGGCTCTTTTTTTTCCCTCTTTCCCTCTTATTGTGTAAATACCCACACAGGTTCCCCTCTGCTGAGACCAGGTCAGCCTCTGACCCCTGAGTCTTTCCTTCCTCAAGCCCCGCCCCCCGACCCCCTCAGCAGACACACACATTCCCGCTGACCCCCTCTCAGCTCTGTCTGCAGACACATCCGACACGGGTGTCCCTGAGGACAGGCAGACATATGGGGAGACGGCAGGGAGATGCAGGGTGCTGGGCAGAAGAGGAAAACAGGAAAGTGTTGGTGATAAGAACAGAGTCTTGAGGGAACTGGAAAAAAACTTTTAAAAACAGCAGGTTTGGAGAAATCTTGGCAGAAGAGTTGCAGTCCCCAGTCCCCAGGATGAGAGCTGAGCTGGCCCAGAAACACCCTTTGTCACAGTGCAGGGATGGAAGACACGCCTGCGAGCTGCTGGGAACGGCTCCTCGAGAAGGCTGGCCATGCAGTCATGCAATATTGGCATTTATGGAGGCCTGTTTCTTTTCTGTTTTGCACAAGCACAAATCTGGAAGGTTCCCACATGCTGAGGTGCCTGGGAAGCAGCCCAGCTTCCTTTTCCTGAATATGCCAGGCACTCTCCTGACTCAGGGCCTTTGCACATGCCTTTCCTCTGCCTGGAATGCTCTTCCAGAGACTCCCATCACTCCTCTCCTTATCTTCCTTGGATCTTTTAGTAAAATGTTGCTTCCACAGCCATCCTGTTTAAAATTGCAGTAACACCCTCCCCCCAAAAAACCCACCCAATCCTTAGTCCCAGGCCTGCCCGCTAACATTTGTAGAGCTGGAGCAAGAGTAAAAATGGCAGTTCCTAAAATATGGCACACCCCCTTTCTCCTCCCAACCCCATTTCCACCCCACACTTCAGGGAGCTTCACAAATGCGTGTGAACATCCCAGCTACATCCCCAGCAAGCAGCAACCTCTGATCACATCTTAGGCTTAGGGTACACACACCTGCGTTCCATTCCACTCTCTAAGGTCAGACCCAGGGGAAGTCCAGATAGGCCCCCGATATGGACTCAGCACCATTTAGCCAGGAACTTTTGAGGTCCTGGATAACCAGAGTGTGGTCTAGAAAGGGGGGTTCAGGCTCCCAAGGGTGCATCCCTGTGGGCTGGCACACTCCTCACCCTGAGTGTGGGGCTAAAATGTGGGGTTTTGAGCAGGGGTCCCTCCTGCCCAGAGCTAAAGATAGGACCCTTCCCTGCTTTATTTTTCCCCATATGATATACTATATATTATACTTATTTATTTGGCTTATTGTCTGATTCCCTCCAGTAAACTGTAAGCCCCATAGAAGGCAGGGATCTGTTTTGATCACTGTTATATGCTCTGTACTTATAACGGTATCTGTCACATAGTAGTTGCTCAATAAATATTTGTTGAATAAATAATGGATGTAGGGGCTTCAAGACGCCATGATAGAAGCCAGGCTGGGGGATCCCTTGTCTTCACAAAAGTTTTTTCTACAGAGGGCTTCTGACACCACGGGTGATCTGGTGCTTGCTGCCAAACTTCCTTTCAAATCTACAAACCCTAGGGAAGAAACTATAAGTCTTCTCCTTTAGCAGATAGCTGAAAAGATGCAGCAGTGTATTTTAATTATGAGCAAGACATTTACTTCAATATGCGTATATTCAGTGAAGGTGTATTGTGACAAAGACTCTCTTCTCCTTGGTCAAAGTTCATTCAGCCTCCTCTGAGGCCTCCTGTCACCCGAGGCCTCGGCGTGGCCCCCATCCTCTCTTTGGACCGCCTTGCCCAGTTTGAGCAAGAATTCCCTAGCCCTGGTGTCTCCTCCTAGCAATTTTCCACCCACTGACCTCCCCCCTCCCCCGCCTGCTCCTTGGCTACAAATCCCCACTGGTTCTTGTTGTATTCAGAGTTTAACCCAATCCCGACTGAAACAATCATGAGAATAAAGTCTTCCTTACCATTTTAACAAGCATCAGAATAATTTCTCTTTAACAGTTAGGAATACAAAAATCTATTAGATATGGCCCACAGCCTCAATGTGCTCTAGTCAGGTGGGGAAGTCATATGCATAAATCAATAGCTAAATACAAGATAGTAAGTACTGATACAGAAGTACAGTCAACAAGAACGCCATAGACACCCATATGAGAGAGCCATTAACAGAGCCTGTGTGAGTCAGAGTTCTGTAGGGAGGAGTGACATCAGCTGGGCTTTGAAGGCTGAATAGGAGTTCCTGCTTTCTGGAAGCTCAAGAACTAGCTGCAGGAGCATAACTTTTGCACATTAAATGATGGTTAATATATATGATCTTATGTTTGTAAAATACATATACATGCAGAGAAAAAGAATTTTCTAAGTCTAGAGGGATATATTGATTAAAGTTAATTAAAAATTAATAATGATATCAGAGTAGAAGGATAATGGGCAGTTCTTTTTCTTCTGACTTTTTGTATAAAATACCACATATATTGCCCTTCTAGTCAGAAAACATTAAGATAATTAACAGGCCACATGCACACATGCACACACCCAACGTGAGTTTTGCTCCTGGAGATGGGGCGGCAGGCTTCGGGCCAGCAGAGCCGGTACCAGGACAGGCCGCTTGCAGGCAGTGTCAGCAGGAGAGCCCTTCCCCGACAAGGGAGTGGCACCAGGGGCTAGACTGGGGAACGCAAGACCTCGCCAAGGGCTGGGCGCACGCGGAGTTAGGGGGGAAGAGCCGGCCGAGGCCACACTGGGGGCTGGACCTACGGGTGGAGGCTTTGTCCTCTGACCTGCGGGCTGGGGAGGGGGCTAGGGGTGCAGCGCAGGGCTTGGGGTGCAAGCCAATCCAGGAGGCTCTCCACCCCGTCACGTACGACAAGACCCTCCTGCGGACCTCAAGTCTCCGGACCGCCAGCCTCGGGTCGTCCAGCCGCCAGACACGGAGGCGTTTCATGAAAAAGAGGGAGGAGGAGGAGGAGGCGGCGGCAGGACGTCCCGAGCGGAGGGAGAAGGCGGCCGGCGCAGCTGGGAGGCCCGGGCCCCACGGCCCCCGCGACGCGAGCAGGGGGAACGCTTGCGGCACGGCGGGGACGCCGCGGAGGGGCCTTCAGCGGCCGTGCGCCGCCCGCCACCCTCCCGTGCGATGCCCCTCTGCCGGCACGGCTGCCACCGGGACGCAAGCGGCTCGGCGCCCAGGGCGGCCTCGCTTTGCGCGGTGCCGGCCGCTAGGGGGCGCTGTGGGCACGAGCGGCTGCGCGGTCGGGGCCCGAGGACCCGGCTCCGCGGAGACCCCGGGGCGCCCCCCTGCTCGCCGCGCGGACGCAGTCGCAGACCCGGGGCTCCCACGCGTGGCAGCTTCCCGAGGGGTCCCGGGGGCAGGCGCGTGGCATCTCCCGAGACGGCAGGGCAGGGATGGCGGCTGGGCAGGGTCTGTGGTCCCGGAAGCCGGTTCCTCTCCGTGTGGGATCCAAAGTTCTCTGGCTCCGAGGCCCAGGAAGCACAGCAGTTTCTGTTGTTTGTTGTGTGGACAGTGCACGTTCGTGCAATAAGTAAAGGCGGGAGAAGAGGCGACCCGCAGGGAAGAGGGAGGAGAGGAGACAGGCCTGTACTCTGATTTCAAGGCCAGTAAACGACAGAGCGGTCGCAGCCCGAAGAGGCTGGAGACTGCCCTGCGGGTGCGCCGCCCAGGGCTCCTGGCTCCTCACTCCCAACCTGTCAGGACCTCAGCTGGAGTCACTGGAAAATGGGCACACAGACCAGGGCCCTGCCCATCTGCATGGGAAGCAGTATAGCGGGCAGGGTCATACTTCTAAAAATTGCTACATGCTCCCTAAGTGTAAAGAATGATTAATAACCTCATCCTAATGATCACTATGGGCAAAGTCCCTGCCCAGTGATCTACAAAACCTCCCAGAGGTAGCAGAGCAAAATCCACCAAAGCCACGCTCCCGGCTGCTTCGACCAGACGCGGATGGGATTCACCTGTACTTGTGGACAGTTGGCAGTCAAATGTCCACAGTTTGAAGGATTTTCAACCTGAGCCCCTGTGAGGGCTGGGACCAAAAAGTGGGAAAAGGTGCCCAGACTGTGACCTCCCCTGTCACGTGGGCCCCGTGTCAGAGGTTATGACACCATAAGACGCCTGCCAGCCTCGTCTGTCCCTCTCTTATGCCTGCCCTGCTCCTCTGCTGTGGGACCCTCTGTGCTGCATGTGTCCAGGTCCTTACAGTCCCCCTTCACCACTGACAGATTTCAGGCCATGACAGAGGCGACAAGCTACAGAAGTCAGGAAAGAAAAAAAGGCAGAGCCCACTGCCCCTGGGCGAGTCACTGGCGTGTTTATAACACCCTCTGTACTTTGTGTTTTACACGCTCAGAAGGCAAAGAGCCCAGTTTCAAACATGGGCAAAGGGCTTGACTAAACATTTCACCAAGAGAAGATGTGTGAATGGTTAATAAGCACCTGAAAAGACGTTCAGCATCATTAGTCATCAGGGCAACGCAATTAAAGCTCGGTGAGGAACCCTGCACACCCACTGGGTAATGACGCTGAGAGACGGTGCTCAACGCGTGCTGGTGAGCAGGGCGACCACTGGACGTTCGTGCGCTGCTGTGGGAACGTCAGTGGTGCTGCTTTGAAACCAGTTTGACGGTTTCTTATAAAGTTCAGGGCACACCTACATATGCCTAGCCATTCCGTTTGTAGGTACTTACCCAAGACAAATGAAAATATACACGGACACAAAGACTTACACTGGAATGTCCTTAGCAGCCTTTTAAAATATTAGCCAAGAAATGGAAACAACCCAAACTCCCTCCACAGGTGAGGGAATAGACAAATCGTGGTGACGGATAAGATGCTGCAGGAATGACAGGCTGTGGCTTCTGGGGCAAAGACATAAAAGACTTGGTGGCTTCTGTCTTGCTCTCTGATGGGTCGCTCTGAAGCCAGCCGCTATGTCGCAAGGACACTCAAGCAGCCCAGATGGGGAGAGACTGAGGCCTCCTGCCTACAGCAAGCACCAAGCTGGCCAGCCACGTGAACCAGCCACCTTGAAACAGATCCTCCAGGCCCCGTCAAGCCTTCGGATAACAGCCCCTCTTCCAGGAGGGCCCCTGAGCCAGAGCAGCCCAGCTCCAGCTGCTCCCCAGCTCCTAATCCACGGGAACTGGGAGGTCATCAGTGATGGTTGGTGCTTTAATCTACTAAGCCTTGGGGTCATCGAGGGCTCAGCAAAAATTAACTAATACAGGAGGTGCTGGGCAGAAGCCCTAGACCTGGGACAGAGCGCTGAGGGCCAGTCGCTGCTCTTCCGCTTAGCGCTGCGTCACTTTACTCTTTGAGCCCCGTTGCTGTCCTAGCCAGCTCAGGGTGCTGTCACGAGTACGCCATCGACTGGGCGGCTTAAGCAACATTTATTCTTCCAGTTCTGGAGGCTGGAAGTCCAAGATGAAGGCGCCAGCAGATCCAGTGCCTGGTGAGAGCCCACTTCCTGACTTTCTGACAGCTGCCCTCTGGCTTGTCCTCACATGGCAGAGCAAGCCCTCTGGTCTCTTCCCCTTCTAATAAGGACATTCATCCCATCATGTGGACCCCACGTCATAACTTCATATAAACCTAATCACCTCCCAAAGGCCCCACCTCCTAATACCATCATGTGGGGGGTTAGGATTTCAACATATGAGTGGGGGTTGGGGGACAAACATGCAGTCCTTAGCAATTGTATTTTTTTTAAAAAACTCTCATGAAAATAGCATTTGCCTCCCAAGTTTGTTGAAAGGCCCAGATGTGTATCAAGTACCTAGCACAGTGCTAGGCCCAGGGGGGAGATGTAGCCACTGCTGGTTGTCATCTCTGTCAGTCACCCTTTTCTGCATTCTCCCTCCTAAGGACGGGTCTCCTCTGTCAAACGGACCTGAACCACCTACCTCCAGGGTTGTTGCGGGAGTGGAGTGGGAGTGTGTGTGTGGAGAGGCTTTGTAAGCTCCAAAGAACTATAGGAGGGCTGTGATCAGCCCTGCTTGGCCTGTCTCAGGAAGCTGGGTGGCGCGGGGTTTCCTCTATCAGGATCAGCTCGGACGCCGCCCACGGCCCTTGGCATCATGTGGAAGGAAAGCTGCAGAAAGGCTCTTCCCCACTGCTGACATCAGGCCCACACGCTATCTTGCCAAAGAGTTGGGGTTTTATAAAGCTCAGACTCCAGAGTAGAGGAAGGCATGTGATTCCACGGTCAGAGACACTGAGGTCAGCACATGGGCCAGAGGTCCACAGAGGAAGCAGAAATGCAAACGTCAAAGAACTTGGCAATGACTTCTGAAGAAACCAGCAGAGTTCTGCTGCACTGTGAGGTCTGTGCCCTGCGCTGAGCTGTCCCTGGGCACCAGGCAGCGGCCACGCTCTCCCCCCACCTTGGCCCTGCCCGTAGGTCCTCTGACCTGGGACCTGACCTGGGGTACCTCAGATGAATCATGCTTGACAACACGTGAGGAAATATGCAAACTGGGGAAGAGAAAGACAAAAGAAAACCACCACCATGTCTTGGTCAAATTATGCCTGCAAGTCCCTGATTATGAAAGTTTCGCTCTCTGAAGATTTTGCCTCAAAATCTGGATTTCTTTTTTTTCTCTTCTATTCCTTTATCCTAAAATACCCAGACAAAGCCATGCATGAACACATTTTAAGAGCAGGCTATGCATGAAGGAAACCCAATGACATACAGCCACATAAACTAACATGTATGCATGTTAAGTATATGACACTGGATGACAAAAGCATATCACAAAACCAGGACACACAAGCATTCAAATAAACCCCAGAATAAGTAGAACCAAACAACTGTCATTTACAGTTTCATAATTCACAATAACACTATTTTTTTAAAGGCAAAATAATAACATGTACTCAATTTTGAAAATGTTACCTCTGGGAGAAAGGGGGATAAATAAGGAAAGCATTTACATAGAGGTGAAGCAATTTCATGGCTGACATTGCTATTCTTAAGTGGGGTAGCAGTTCACACTCTTCATTAACATGCTCCATAAGCCACATGTTTCTCACATTCTCTCTTAAAATCTGGAACCTTCCATTTAATTTTCCTATAATAGTTTCCCTAAGTGAATTTGAACGCATTAAAGAATTTTGAAAAATTAAAAGAGAGAAAATCCTCCCCACTCCTACCATCCTATTTGTATTTCAGCTCAGAGCCTCCTCTTTTTCTGTAGCCTGAAGGTTTCTTTGAAGGCCAGTCATAATCATACTGTCCATACTTCTGCTTTCTGCTCTTTAGATTGTATCACAAACTGTTTTCCAAATTATCTAAAATCTTCAAAATTATCCTTTTGCATGGCCAAAGGAGTAGCTATCCTTCTTAATGAAAATTCCAAGAATCCCAGTGACTTCCGTGTAGTATACATGAGCTTAAAAGAAACAAATATGCGGTCATATCAGTCTTCTAGGGCTACCATAAGAAATTACCACAAATGGGATGGCTTAAAACAATAGAAATGTATTCTCTCACAGTTTTGGAAGTCAGAAGTCCAAAATGAAGGTGTCAGTAGACCACACTCCCTTCAAAGGATCTAGGGAAAAAATCCTCCCTTGCCCCTCTCCTAGCTTCTGGGGACTCTTGGCAATCCATGGTTTCCCTGATCACTCTGTCCTGATACGTCCTCCTTCTCCATGTGTCTCTGTATGTCCTCTCCTCTTCTTATAAGGACACCAGTCATTGGATCTAGGGACCACCCTAATCCAGTACAATTTCAACCCAGTTACATCTGTGAGGAGTGTACTTCCAAAGAAGTTTACACTCTGAGGTTCTGGATGAACATGATTTGGGGAGACACTGTTTGAACTGCTGCAGCTATCTTCTGCAACCATCTGAAACACCAAAACCCAACTTTCAACAAGGTAGCAATGGACTGCCACGAGCCAACCCAGCCACTGCACTGGCGGTGGGCTCCTAATCTATATTGCAGGAAGTCTGCACTGAGAGCAAACTTGAAAATCTGTCCAAGATTCTTGTTTCCTCAATAAGGAATTGGACGAGGCCAGTGGTAAGGTGATTTATCCCAGAAAAACTCAAATTTCCAGTTATATTTAAGGAGTCCTCCCCAGGCCGATGCTGACTGGGCCTGAGATAAACATCTGACTACATACCTAGGACCTTTTACAGGATTGTAGTGCTTATCTACTGCTGAATAACAAATGAGCATGCACTTAGTACCTTGAAACAACACACATCTATGGTCTCACGGTTTCTGCAGGGCAGGAATCCCGACACAGCTTTGCTGTCTCCTGCTTCAAGGTCTCTCGCAAAGCTGCATTCCAACTGTCTTATCTGAGGCTCAGGTGGTCAAGGATCTGCCTCCAAGCTTTCTTACATGGTTATCAGGAGACTCGGTTCCTTTCGGGCTGTTGGACTGAGAGTCTCAGTTCCTAGCTGGCTTTCAGCTGGAAGCCAACCTCAATTTCTTGCCCTGGGGCACAGACTGGATGACTTGAACAACAGAAATTTATTTTCTCACAGTTCTGGAGGCTGGAAGTCTAAGGTCAGGGAGCCAGTGTGGTCAGGCTGTGGTGGGAGCCTCTTCCTGGCTGGCAGATGGCACCTTCTCATCTCGCTGTGTCCCCACATGGTATTTCCTGTGTGTGCTTGTCTGGCACCTACATTTTCTCTTCTTGTAAGGACACAGTCAGACTGGATTAGGGTCCCCATTAGTGGCCTCATTTAACTCAGTCTCCACTTTTAGGACCCTTTCTCCAAATGCAGTCACACTCTGAGATACAGGGGTTATGTCTTCCACATAGGAGACTGGGGGGCGGGGTGGAGAGACACAGCTTAGCCCATAACCCGGACTTGACCTCACGGTGGCAGCCCTCGCCATCCTTGGCGTTCAGCGCAGGACCGGACTCCGCAGCCCTCTGTGGCCCTTTGACTGAGGCGCATTCTGCCAACGGCCTTGGCTCAGGACAACCTTCCTGGGGGACAGCCCAGCAGACCCGGAGGAATGCCAGAGCCCCGTGTCCTGCCACCGCCCCACGCCTTCACTCGGGGGACTAACCCCAGTCATGCAGGTTTCTGGAAGGCTGTTTTACCGAATCACAGATTCCACTCATCTCTCAGGGCCCTCTGGCCCCACATCCTGGTCCTTCCTGACCTGCTCCTCAATCCCACTTTCTAAATGCAGCCCCATGACTCAGCCCCACCAGACCTCACAGTGACCCCCCACTCAGCAGGCCAGAGGACAAACCCCATCAGGCCCAGACCTGAGTGCCCAGGGGCCCTTGGAGCAGTCTTTGTGGATACACCCTCCCGGCTGTCCGCCTTCCCAGCTGCTTCTCCTCGTTTCCCCCAGGCCCCTGCTTACATGCCTGAACTCTCAGTCTCGGCGAGGCTTCACACTCACTCCCGGACCCGTTTTTCGGGCTGCTCTCCTCCTTGGCTGAGCTGGAGCAGCCGGGCAGCGTGAGATAGCATCCGAATGCTGATGACTTGCAGATCTTTATCTCTTGCTTGGCTGCTGTGACCTCCAGACACAGCTGTCCATGAATCACGGCTCCAATGTTTCATAAGGTATCTCACTCTGGACATTCCCAAAACTGAGATCTGGGTGTACTCCAAGAAACTTTCCCCTCTGACATCTTCCTCCAACTCTGCAGCAACTCTGTCCTTCCAGGTGCTTAGGCCAAAACTCTAGGAGTTATCCTCGAGTGCTGTTTTTTTCTCATAGTGCCCACCAAATCCATCGGGAAGCCCCAGTGGCTCTGCCTCTCTCACTCACCCCCCGTCCTGCAGCCACCTGGTCTGAGCACCGTCTCTGCGTAGACATCTCCACCTCCTGCCTCTGCCCTACTCCCCTTGGCGGCCTTCTCCACCCAGCAGCCAGAGAACACCTGGTAAACCTCCATCCTGTCACAGCCCTTCTCTGTTCAAAACCTGCCCACAGTTCCCACAACAGCCAAGTATAGGCCAAGGCACAGGAAGGAGGATGGGGCTGCGGGGCTGGGGGGCTTGTGGGGAGCGTTCCCTGGGTGCTGAGTGTCAGTGTGGGGAGATGAAGGGCTCTAGAGATGGATATGCTCAGGTTTGCCCCACGGTGTGAATGCACTGACTGTGACTCAACTTATTCTTTAAAATGGATAAAAAGGTAAATTTTATGTGTATGTTACCACAATGAAAATAAAGATAGAGGTGATAGATGGTCAATAGACAGATACATATATACATACATACATACATATAGATACATAGATATAGCAATAGATAAATAATAGACTGGTGAAAGACAGATATAGATAGGTAGACAGATGATAAATGATGATGATAGATAGATAGATAAATAGATGTAGATAGAGACAGATATAGAGGACAGATAAATGATAGATATAATAGATGAAAGGTACATAGATATAGAGATAGATAAATAATAGGTGTAAATAGAAATAGAGATAGATAGGTGATAGATATAGGTAGGTAGATAGATGATAGATAATAGATGGTGATGATGACAGATGATAGATGTAGGTAGAGACAGATATAGATGATAGATACATAGATATATAGATAAATGATAGGCATAGATACAGAGACAGAAATACAGAGATAGATAGATAGATAGATGGATGACAGATATTGATAGATTTTACGTAAATAATATAGATAGAGATGATAGATAGGTAGGTAGATAGATAGATAGAGAGATAGATAGGTAGGTAGGTAGATTTTTTTAGAAAGCAAGCAAGCCTAGGTGCTCCACATTGTCCCACTTTCTCCGGTCTGACTATTTCCCTACCGGTGCCCACTGCACACACTCTCCCTCAGTCGCATAGGCTCCTTACTGTTCTTCAGACACACTGAGCATTCAGGGCTTTTGCACTTTTTAATCTCTCCTTTGAAAACACTGTTCCCCAATATCTGGATGGCTTGACTGCTCACTTTCTCCCACTCTGGCGGGGTAGAGGGCTTTCTTGCACCATCCTAGCTGAAACTGCAAACCACACCTTGCTCTCCATTGTTATTTCCGTTCACCTTTTCCTGCTTAATTTTTCTCCATAGCTTATCATCATCGAACACAATATTATTAAAATTTGGCTTTTTTTTTGTTGTCTGTTATACACCACTGCAATGTGAGCTCCGTGGAGTTGAGATTTTTGTCTGCCTTTATGTACTGCTGCCTCCCCAGCCCCTAGAACAGTGCTCAATCAAACGTTTGTCTTAGTACTTACTGTGGCACTGACAATCTTTTTTTAAAAACTAGAAATATTATAAATTCATGACAAAATTATGGTCATTCTATACAGATCTTCTGCAAACCATACAAAAAAAAAGTGAGATCATAAGAGCAATACAGAAACAAACGCAAAGGGGAACCATCAAAGTGGAGGTGGCTACATACATTTTGACTGCAGGGACTTAACATGTATTCACATGGATAAGAATGGAAAGAAATGAGCAAAATGAGAAACGTTGTGAGGATAACACCTTTTTTTCCTCCAAGAAATTAGCATCATTATTAATTAGAATACTCAGAATCTACTAGGCGCCAGGTCATATTCTAAGTTCATCGCAAGTATAGTCTCATTTGATCTTCACAAGAACAGGCCCTACACTCTGATGGTAAGAAGTTAAGGAACTTGGTCAGGATCACACAGACAGCCGTGCAAGCCAAGCCACACTTACGTCTGACTCACACCGAAGTATGGACCAATTTCTGTCTAAGTCGGTGGCAGCCACGGCGATGCCGCGTGACGGGGCGCCCCACCGTGTAATCCACCTCGTCACGTCGGTGAGTGGCACCCCTGTGGCTGTGCGGTGAGCAGTCTGCACAGCTGTTCAGTGCTTTCTGGAGGCACAAGGAAGATGCACATGGGGCACTGACCTGTGAGAGCAGGGAGGGCAGGCTCTGGCCCCACATGGGGCTGGGGGACCCACAGGCTAACGAAAGGAGTCCTGTCAGCTTTACTAGAAAAAAGGAGAGAAATGAGGAAGGCCTGGGAGAGATCATGTTGGCAGGCCACAAAAGAAAATGAAAGGATTTAACCCTTTCTGCTTTCATTGTCACCAAACCACAAGGTCCTCAAACGGGAGAGGGCAAGGTAAACATCAGGAAGCCTGACGTCCAAGGTTAGGGACGTGCACCTTGACCCCTGTTGGTATTGGCTGGAAGCTGGGGCTTGCAGAGGACTCCAGACTCAGGGTCAGGCCTCAACTGGATGTTTGCTATCATACTAAAAAGGAGGTTTCTGGACACTAAGGGCCCAAGACCAGACAAAGTGTTTCATGCCCTTTATCTCAAGACCCCCAGACCCCCAGGCCGACCAGGACATGCTCTCTTCCTTCCTCTGCAATACTGAGGGGCAAGCGTTCTGTTCCGTGACTGTCCGAAGGAAACTGTACAAAGCGAGCAGACCTTGTAGACCCCGGGGGGCTCCCGAGGGAGATTCTTCAGGAGCCAGGGCTTCTCCTTTCTCCGCCAGACGTATTTTCTGACAAAGGGGATACAAACCTCGGTGAGAGTCAAGACTAGACAGTGGTCACAGCTTAGCCCCGTCCTCCCCAGGGAATGTTTGACTTGCCGCAGGTGAGTGACTTGGGGGCCAGTGATGGGCTGAGGGGCTCCCGTCAGCAAGTCCCTGGACTAGTCCAGCAGCCACAGGGCTGGGGAGGCAAGGACCGAGGAAGGAGGCCCGGATGAGCGATGACCGCCCAAGTGCAGGGCCAGAGACAGGGCCCTGAAAAGGGACAGAGATTGAGCAAGACCCCACCTCTCCCACTCAGGGCTCCCATAACCCACCACCGGCCCCTTGACTGCTGGCAAGGTCTCCACCCAGCACGGACAACCGATCCAACTCCAGAGGCCTCAGAGAGGGAGTGCGCACTTCCCGCCACTGGGATCAATGAAAGCTTCAGGGAAGAGATGCATTTATTCTTAGCCTGGAATCCCAGGGGGGACGGAGAGAAGGTCGCAGGTCAGAGAGGAGGGCGCTGCACACCACCATCCTGGCAGCTCTGCACAACCTGCCAAGTTCACGCCCCTTCGCGGGACCCCCTCCTGTCTACAGGCTGGCCAGAGGCCCGGTGGGGAAAGCCCTCCTGGTCCTGAGTCAGGGTTCCCTCCGCTCCCTCGCAGCCCTCAGCCTGCCGCAGCGTGTGTGTGCATGCGTGTGCACACCTGTGTGGGTGCGTGTGTGAGATGTGTGTTCATCTGTGTGTGTGTGTGTAGTGTGTGTATGTGTGGGAGGGGGGTGTGGGTTTGGGTGTGTGGTGGCTTGTGTGCTGAAGTGCGGTTGGGCAGTTCCCCAGCTGGGGGGTGGGCTGGGGGGGTGCTGGGGCCCACCCTGCTTCCTGGGGGCCCGGCCATCCCGGGTGTCCGGCTCAAGGGAGGTTCCCCCGCCTGGCCTCGGTTACAGCTACTGCCCGATCTGCTGAGCGCAGCCAGATGCCCTGAGTCTGTCCTGGATTCACTGCTGACCACGCTGGGTCCCTGGATGATTACCTCACTCCTTGGGCCTCAGTTTCCTCAACAGTTAAAAAGGTCTCTTAGGGTGGGTTGATATGAAGACTGAATGCCCTTCTGCTGAAAGTGCATATTGACTATTATTATTATTTATATTCAGTTGTTATGTATATGTAACATACATTTTTTAATCTACCTTTGAGAATTCCTAAGTCCTTTTCACCTTGAACCCAGAGAATTCGCTTCAGTGACTGAAACTGAGCATATAGGGATGACCTGGCCTCAGGCTCACAGCAACCTGGGATTGTTCTGGAAAGACAAAGGAATTCCTGTCACCAATCTGCAGCTCAAACCACAGGTCAGGCTTTCAGAAATCCATAAAATATTTAGGACAGATCTTTGCTACACCAGACTTTGCATAGCTGGTCAGCCTGCTTATAAATAAATGAATATCATTGTTGTAATAAAAGAAGAGGATGAGAGACACACGGCTTCATTATGCCACCCTAATGTGGAGAAGGGAAAAGGCAGGTGACTTAATGAAGAGCCTGAATGTTGGAAATTTGAGAAAACAGACTCTTGTCCTTAGAAAAACTATCTGCTGCCCCAATGCTTCCAGGAAGTGGCTCTTGGGTCTTGGTGGTGAGCGTTGTACCCCCACCCCCATCCTGGGTGCTGTACTGCCCCAGAGTTGTGTGTACTCTGGAGTCCATGCTTTTGGGAAGATAGTGGCAAATAGTAAGAAGCCCGACCAGGATGGCGTCAGGCCTGGGACCCACACCCCAAAGCTTCAGCCGAAGGAGCCCAGGTTTGCCGTAGACATCCTTTGACACGGGCATCCTTTGATGTATGTGGCAGCCTCACCTGGTCAGAAAGTGATGTTTGAACCTGGGGCGTTAGGCAAATAAGGCAGAAAGCCCACCCCGTATCAGGAAATTCAGAGGCCTCGTGAGGCAGCCAGCATCCTGGCCCCCAACTGCTCAAGCGCAGGGCCGGTGACCACTAGCTGGGATTTATATTGTGCGTAGAAACTGCCACTGCCTTGTAAGCCTTTGACAGCGGAGGTGTGGCCTGCAGAGCAGAGAGCCTGTCAGGACCCTCTGTAGCCCCAGTAGCCAGCACAGTACAAAGCCGCAGTCATGAGGGAGGTGCCTTTTGGTTTTAAAATTACTTAGACTCTCTCAAGGACTATAACAAATAAATAATAATGCTACCAAGAGAGGCCTTGCCACGGCGGTTCCACACCCGAGGAGGTACAAATACCCACTAACCACCCCCTTTCACCCGGGCAGCAAACAGCCCATCACAAAAGACACAAGAGGTGGGTTGTAACCACATGTTTTTGCTCAGGTTGCAACACATTTTCTGCCAATTCCAGACCAGCAAACAACTTCTCGGTAATCCCAGCCCCAGACGAGGACCGGAGGGCAGGCCCTGCTTACAGAGAGCTGAGCAGGCTTTTCATGTTTCTCTCTGCCTGCCATTAATGAGCTTCTACTATTACACTCTGTGCAAAATACCTAATGACCAACTCCCAAACCTCAGAAACATTCCAGAATTAGAAGCGGGGAGAGAGAGGCTGGGGAAAGAAAAAGAAATAGCAGGGCCTCATAATAATGAGCCTGTCTGGGGCCCATGACTTGGCTAGAAGGTTTACCTGGTATAAGGGAATCAATCGTGTCCCCCCCCCAAGATTCACATGTTGGAGCCCTAAGCCCAGGGACCTCAGAATGTGACTGTATTTGGAGATAGGGCCTTAAAGAGGCAATTAAATTAAAATGAGGTCATTAGGGTGGCCCTAACCCAATCCGACCCTGTCCTTACAAGCAGCGGCGATCAAGGACACAGGCGCACAGAGGGAAGGCCACCGGAGGAGAAGGCGGCCCTCTGCGAGCCAAGGAGCAGGCCTCGGGAGAAACCACCCCTGCCACCCCCTTGATCTTGGTCTTCCAGGCTCCAGAACTGTGAGAAAATACATTTCTGCTGTTGAAGCCACTCAGTCTGTGTCATGTTCTTATGGAAACCCTAGAAAGCTAGTGTAACTGGGGTATTTCATTTCATCCTTATGACCACTCAATATTTTCCTCATTGTGCAGAAGAAATTGATGCTCAGAGAAATCAGTTAATTTGTCCCAATTCTTACAGTGAGCAAGTGGCAGAGCCGGGATTCGTATCAGACTTTCTTCTACCACTTTAAGTTGCCTGGTAAAACTAATGCTTTACTGAAGGTGCCCTAGGAGCTATCCTGGGCAAATCAACGGAGGGCACTCCAAGGGGAGACGTTTCTTGTGAATACCCTAATTCCACATGGAGGCCTGGCTGCTCTCTTGGACATGCTTCACCGGCACCCACTGCAGTGTCGCCTGGACCCACAGACCTGACCACAACCTGACAGGGAAAGCTCCATTAGGTCCTCACATGGTCTTAGAGCCACATAGTGCCCAGCAGGACCTCACAGGAAGCAGCTGGGGGTGAGGATGGGCGGCCTTTGCACTCTCTGAAGGAGACACTAACTGCTACATGAACCCTGATCTCAGCCCCTATCCTCATGGATATCAGAGAGGGGCCCCTTACCTAATAACTATGACGATGACCATCCCCGGCAACTTCCATCCAGCAAGCACTGTGCTAGGCACTTGGCAGGGGTCACTTCTCAGGTGGACATCCACTTGTGAGGTAAATGCCTTTCCTGTACCACAGGTGACACAGAGGATGAAACCGGGGCTTAGGAAGTCGAGTGACTTGCTCATGGACACTCCGACAAGCGGGGCACAGAGCCCAAATTCCAGCTCCCAAAGCCTGTCCCTGCCTCTCGCCGGGAGGAATGAGGACCCACGGAGGCACACCTGTGCAGCGCACTGGTGCTGTTCCTCAGAGCACGGAGGACACCCCCGAGAGGCCGCTGAAGCCTCTGCAGTGGGGGGATCACTTACAGGGGCCGGGAGGCCTCCAGGGATGGCAACCCAGAACCCACCTGATTAAAGGGGAACCTAGCCAGCAATGGACCTAGGATGGCTTACAGATGGCTTTCCTGCCAGCCACCTCCCTGGCTCCTAGAACCCCTTCTCTCAGCCCCACAGCCCTGACGCACACCCCAGCAGGCAGCCAGGGGCTCAGGGACCCGTCAGCATCTGCCCTGTGACCTTGGTGTTTATTGACACTGTTCCTGGAAACACCAGCGTGATGACAGCCTGTCAGGTGAGCACCTGCATCATGTCTGGTGACATCGTGCCAAGGGGTGACGTCAGTCATCCGAGTGCACGTGGAAGGGTGGGCTGTCTGAGAGTGGCTTCAGATCCACAGTGCTTCACCCAGAAACGCGGGTTCTCGTTCTGGTTCGGATGAATTCCACCCACGTTATTGCCCCAGGCCTCATCCTCCTCAAAGCTGTTAAGGAGTTCAGCTCAAAGAAGACGTTCAAGCGCCAGTGTTTTGATTGCACTCCCTGGATTTCACCTGGGATGCAGACTGACTGCAGCAAGCTCTTGTATTAAGGAGAGGAGATTTATTCTAGGAATTGGCTCACACAGTCATAGAGGCGGAGAAGTCCCACAGTCTGCCACCTGCAAACTGGAGAGCAGGAAATCCTGTGATATAATTCAGTCCAAGTCCCAAGGCCTTAGAACCAGAAGCTCCAATGCCTGAGGGCAGGAGAAGATGGTCACCCCAGCTCAAGAGAGAAAAGCTTCACCCCTCCTTCGCCTTTTTGTCCCGTTAGGGCCTCCAGTAGACTGGACAGTGTCCCTCCTACAGGTGAGGACTGATCTCTTTTCTCAGTCTATTGAATCAAATGCTAACTAATTTCTCCCAGAAACACCTTCACAGACACACCCAGAAAGGATGTTCTACCAGCCACCTGGCCTCCCTTAGTCAGTCACGCCTACACATAAAGTGGACCATCACACTCCTACATGAGAATCAGTCATACATCATCCTTTACTCAGTCATTCGGCCAGCGTCTGCTAATTGCTTACGATCTGTGAGCCAAGTGTTGGAACAACTACAAAGCCCTTGGAAAAGAGGAGCCTGGCACTTGATAACTGGCTTACCCTCCCTGGAGGATGCAGCCCCTAGGCAAATACCAAGGCCGTGGTGGTTTCCCCAGGTTGGGTTGACTGGCTCACATCTGTCTCTGCATCTGCATCCTAAATTTCTTATCCATCATGCCTGCCATTCCGTTCCCAGTGCCTAGTCTAGAGCCCAGCACATGGGGACCAAGATAAATATACAAACACTGCCTGCCTGAAGAACACAGTATTCATAGGTTACTACAAAATACATTGTGAATGAAAGTCAAACTTCACATGCATTTTTAAGATGAAAACTATGGCACAAAAGTGAGGGAGGGATGAGTGAGTGGGGCACAGAGGACTTTAGGGCAGTGAAACTACTCTGTACAATACTGTCACGAGGGACACGTATCACTGCAAATTTGTCCAGACCCCTAGAATATACGACATCCAGCGTGGACCCTAACGCACGCTATGGACTCTGGGTGACGGTGATGGGCAGGTCAATGTCAGCTCATGGACTGGAACAGACGCAGCCCTGAGGTGGAGGCTGTCCCTAGTGGGGAAGGCGGGGGGTGGGGGGCAGCAGGAGCGCACAGACCATCTCCATACCTTCCTCTCCATTTTGCTGGGAACCTAAAACAGCTCTAAAAAATAAAGTCTACAAAAAAATAACAAACAAGAAAACTTCAGGGCAAGTTTGCTTTCCAGGCAGGTGTGTCTAGAACATGCTCCCCCCCACCCCCCACCCAGGCAAGCTTCTGGAGCGCACGCACAGTGACGGGGCGACTGGGAAGGAGCCCCTGCCCCACCCCAGGGCCCGCCTTCTCCTGCCAGCGGGGGTCCTCTCCCTAGGCCCAGCCGGAACCGGACGGGCCCCCACACAACACACCGGCAGTACTGCCCTGATTCGATTGCTTTAGCTGAGCGAGGCCAGAATTTCCAAAAGGACTTTTCCTAAGAAGAGAAATATGGAAGAGAGAGGGGAGCGGCCTGCCATGGCGCAGGGACAGAGCGTCCTCCGTCAGGCCAGGCTGGGGCAGCTGAGGCCTTGTGGGATGAAGGGCAGCCACACAGGGGCTGCTCTGTGTGAGACGGGAGGACGCAGCCCCAGGTGACAGAGCGAGGGAGCAAAAAGATGAAGAGTTTGAAATCCAGCGCTACAGGGCCACCAAACAACGTTCTGGGAGCAGATGCCTCAGGCTCTCCAGTTCCCCAAGGCAAGACCCTCGGTTGCCTCCTGTCCCCCGTCAAGGCCTTCTCCCAAATCCCCACGAGGATTCCTGTGAGCTTCAGTGCATGTGGAAATCAAGCAAGGGGTGTTCTGTGTCTTCAGAAAGCAAGCTGCCCTCTCCCCGCCAGCGCTCCTGCTTCTGGAGATTTGCAACACCTCAGGGACAGCTTGAAACATCCAAAGGCCACAGAAATGGAAGGTTTCCACCCATTTTACCTGGATCTAAAGGAAGGGGAAGTCCCAGGTGAACACCTAAAGCCCAAGGGAGAAACAGAAAAGCATAGAAGGGCTGACTTAGCAAGTACAGGAACTGCTGTAACTAACTCAGGTTTGTCTTAGACGCTCAGACCATGGTCCCCTCCTGCTCCCCGGTCTTGAGCTGGTTTACCCCGAAGGCTGGCCCCGGACTTGGGCAGAGCCCTTTTGCTCTTGGCTTCTGACTACATCTGGCTCAGTGCGACCAGCAGGCTCCGATGACGACTGGTCACACTGGAACACTGCCTCCCACATGTCAATGTCCTTCAGCTGGTGGAAGGCTCCATTCTTTTATGGGTTCAAGAGCCAACCTTCCAGGAGGCCGCTGTTCCAGGACTGAAGGCCACTTCTTGTTGAATGGAGGGCAATAAGCTGAGTTGGGATTGAGGCTGTTCCCTGCCCCCCCATCAATGTTCAGGCCCCCTCAGCTCTAGCTGCGAAATTCACCACTTCCCCCACCTGCTCCCCTGATGAGTGATCTACTGCTTCTCTTCACACAGGCACAGGGGAGGATGAATCCTCACAAAATGCTTATATATCCAGTCACAGACACAGACACCAATTAGAGGAGGGCTTCTTTCCCACACAGATCCCTAAATAAACAAACGAGGAGGGAAGACCCACACAGGCAACCGTGGGGAGGAAACGAAAAATGATTTCATGCCCCACTGTTTCTGAAGTAGATAGAGAAATTAGAGCATTCCCCGTGGCTGAGCTCACCCGTATAAAATGAGCCAGAGCCATGAGTGCACATTCGAATGGGGACAGTTTACTCTTTACCTCCCCTTAGCAAAAAAAAAAGTATTAAGAAACTACTTCTGCCAGCAGACAGTAATAAAATTTTCTTCCCATTTGGACTATGGGCTGTGCCCAAAATGATCGAGAAGCCCTGAACTGGGGGACGTCCATGTTGTTGCTGCTCCTGACAACTTAGCTGATTAGATGTTTGGTGCTCATGGCTGACAGCACGGACCTGCCTTTTGAGAGCCAAGTCAAGGGGTCTGTTCCTGGGGGAAATTAATGACCGGGACAGAACTGTTCTGAAACATTCCATGGGACCCCATCGCATGAGACCTGAAGTAGATTCAATTCTCTCTAAGTCAGACCCTCGCCCAAGCTCCTCAGCAGCCCTGGAGTGGCAACAGGGGACCCCTTGTGCTGGAGGTGGTGGCTGGGATCTCAAAAACAGAGGTGGAAAAACACTGGGCTGAGGCAGGAGGCTTAGCCGCTCGAGTGCCTGTGACGCTGGCAAGCCACCCAGCCCGCCCTTGGTGCTCCCGTGGGAAGAAGCCGACCGCCCAGGGCTGCTGAGAGGCTGCAGTAGGAAAGGGCATGGTGAGGAAGGGCCATGTGCTGAAGGAGCCACGCGGGCGTAAACCTGCTCTCACACTCTCGGGGTGCTTCCGCTCGGGAGGCTGTATGGCAGTGCATGTTCAGGGAGCGCGCCCTGTGCCGGGCCCTCAGGGCCTCCCCTGTGCTAACTCCCTGCCACGCCCCAAACTGTGTCCCCCCAAATTTCATATGTTGTATTTGGGTGTATTTAGAGATGGGGCCTTTGGGAAATAATGAAGTTTAGATGAGGTCATGGGAATGCCCTTCCAAGGAGAGACCCCAGAGAGCTCGCTTCCTCTGTCCATCTTCATGCGTCCACGTGGAAGGAAGACCATGTGAGGACACAGCAAGGAGAAGGAGACCATTTGCACCCCAAGAAAGGAGCTCTAACCGGATGCCAACCCGCAAACTTGAGCTTGGACTTCAGAACTGTGAGAAATACAATCCTATTGTTGAAGCCCCCTGATCTATGGTATTTTGTCAGGAAGCCCATGCTGACTAACATGCCCCCTAATCTCACAACACCCCTATGCTGTCCGCCCTACTGTCACTGCCGTTCTACAGCTGAGGAAAAGGAACCCGGAGAGTTTAGCGAATTTGTCCAAGGCCATGGCCACCAACTGGGAAGCAGTGTAACCAGGATTATGAATTTGCAGCAGAGACCAGCGAAAGTTCACCTTAGCAATTTCTCCTCTCTGGCACCCAACCGAACCATGTGCCCCAGCCCTGCTGCATCCGGGGAGTTTTCTTCAGCAGAATGTGTGTGAAGCATTCCACTCACAGGCTAGGGTAGAGAAGCAGGGTCTTCCCATTCTCTCCCTTTCGACGGAGCCTTTGGCAGGGACCTCAGAGTCAACGTGGAGGGGATGGCAAGGTGACAACAGGGAGCAGCCTGAGTCCCTCGGGGACATCACAAAGTAGAGGACTTCCCCCCAGTCAACTCTCACTGGTCTCCTACATTAATCAGAAATGACCTGTTTTGGGGATAGGTCTGTTTGTTATAGCAGACCTATTACTTACTTTTGAGAACTTTCTGGAGAGAGGACTGTGTTCTGTATCTTGATAGGGCTTTGGGTTATGCAAGTGGACCCCTTTGGAGACACTGGGTAAATACACATTTCAGATTTGTGGATGAATAAACATTTCATCCTTGCAGATGCCTTTCACATTTTACATCAAAAGAAAAGTCACTGTAAGCCAATACGGGAGTCTGCTTAATGACGCAGATGCCTGCAATTTCAAATGCATTAAGGTAATGGCGGGATGGAGGGTGAGAGGGACGGACGCGTAAATGGAGAGACGTGTAATAAAGCAAATGCAGTGAAATGTTCCTGGTAAAATCTAGGTGGTGGGCGTACCTGTGTTCAACAAAAAACTCACTGTAAAATTCAGCTTTGCTGTCTTTGAAATTTTTAATATCACAGTGGAATAAAAATTCTGTTTACATGAAACAAAAACAAAATGTAAGTTGAAAACAACTCCACAAAAACTATTCTTCAGAGATGGGCTCAACTTCCCTTCTCTTCTGCACACAAACATCTCTGGGGTCTCTTTCTGTGTCCTCATCACCTCTTTTTATAAGGACATCAGTCAGATTGGCTTAGGGTGTTTGTGAGTGGCCTCATTTAATGTAACTACCTCTTTCAAGGCTCTGTCTCCAAATACAGTCACATTCTGAGATACTAGCCATTAGGGCTTCAACACATGAATTTTGGAGGGACACAATTCTGCCCAGAACACTGTCCTACAACAGACGGCTGCCTTGGACTTTTGCAGAAGACCTCAGAGAAAAAAAATCTTCCTGGGGACATTTCTCACTGTATGAGTCTCAACAGGGCAGTGGAGCAGAAAGCAAGGAGGGGGCGATAGCCCGCCATTTGCTCAGCGACATGAACTGACAGTCTCGGATGGACAGGTGCCATGCTGAGGACTGCCAAGTGGAAAGGGAACTCTGCTATAAGCCATACTGGATTAGATTGCGTATGTGTCAGTGATCAGAGTACATTTCCTCAAAGATAAGCCCGATAGCCAATGAGCTTTCCTATATTCATTTAAAAAATATCTTTGTTTGGTTTCCTGGTTTGTAACTGGAAGTGGCACCCATTCAGGTTTTTATATTGCAAGCAAATATCTTCCTCACTTTTGCATTTAATACTGGCTCGGTTACCTTGCTGATACTTGTTTAGAACTAACCTTATGCTGTTAAGCCTGCCTGAATGGTCGTACCTACTTGCTGCCTGGGCTGTAGTCAAAAGAGGGCTCAGTACTCCCTTTTAAGAAGGACTCTTGGGGACATATTAGTTGGGGTAAGTAAGAGAGTTTTTTTGTTGAACACAGGTACGCCCACCACCTAGATTTTACCAGGAACATTTCACTGCATTTGCTTTATTACACGTCTCTCCATTTACGTGTCCGTCCCTCACACCCTCCATCCCGCCATTACCTTAATGCATTTGAAATTGCAGGCATCCGTGTCATTAAGCAGACTCCCGTATTGGCTTACAGTGACTTTTCTTTTGATGTGAAATGTGAAAGGCATCTGCAAGAGATGAAATGTTTATTCATCCACAAATCTGAAATGTGTATTTACCCAGTGTCTCCAAAGGGGTCCCCCTGCGTAACCCAGAGCCCTATTAAGATACAGAACACAATCCTCTCTCCAGAAAGTTCTCAAGCCTCTTTTCAGTCAACTCCCATCCTCACCAGCCCCAGAGGAAACTATATACTATTGTAATTTTTGTTCCTCTACTGATTAGTTTTGCTTGTTCTGGAACCTCATTTCAAAGGAACCACACAGTATGCATTCTTTTGTGAATAGTTTCTTTCACTCACCATGTTTGGAGACCAATCACGTAGCAGTGATTTGATGTCTTTTTGTGCTTGGGAAGTATTGTTAAATATGCCACGGCTTGTCATCCATCCTCCTGCACATGGGTACCTACCTGGTCTGTTTCCAGTTTGGGGCTAATATGAATAAAGTCGCCCTGAACACCCTTGTACAAGTCTTTTTGTGGCCACATATTTTCATTCTACTGAGTAAATATATAAAAATAAAATTTCTGGATCATAAAGTAATGGTATATTTAGGTTAAAAACAAAAACCTGCCAAGAAGACAAGTAGTGATTCTATAGCATCTTACTACAGTGATGGACAGTGATTGTAATGAGGTGTGCGGTGGGGACTTGATAATGGGGGGAATCTAGTAACCACAGTGTTGCTCATGTAATTGTATATTAATGATACCAAAAGAAAAAGAAAAAGAAAAAAACCTGCCAGAACGTTTCTTAAACCAAGGTGGCGGTACGCTCTTCTTCTCCCACCGGCAATATTCAAGAACTGCATTGCCCCACATCTTTGCCAACATTTGGTGCTGGCAGTGATTTAATAAGACCAGAAGTTTTTATATATCTGGCTCTGGACATCAGAAACCGGGAGGGACTTTGTCACCACTAAGCATGATCTGTGGGCACTGCGGCTGATGTGCCGTGGAGATCTAATTGAAATGTGTTTCTCGTGACTTGCGTGGAGGCTGAGAGCAGCGAAGGAACTGTGGGGCTAGATCCACACCCAGGTTTCTCGGGCTCCTTTTCTCCCCCCTCCCTTGGTTAGGACTAGTGAAGCAAGAGGGTGTTGAGGGCAGACCCCCAATGCAGGGGAGTGTCGTCAGCCTTTTCCCATTGCTCAGAGCCCTCCAGGAATCTCAGAAGATTCTGGTCCGTGGTGGAATCTTTTGCTTTTGGCTCTATGGGTTTGGATGAACTGGGGACAGAGGTAAAGGGGAAAGGAAATCCTCCTCCCCACACTGGCTTCCTTCCACCTGCGGGAGGTCCGGGAGATGAGCTCTCAGACTCACGAAGGGCCTGAAGGCAGAATTAGGGGCCCAAGAAGACTTTCAGAAGGTCGTATCTGCTCCAGGCCTCTGGGCCTCTGAGGGAGGAAACCTCTGGGGCCAAGCCATGCAACTCAGATTCCAAGCACAGTTCCACCTGGCTTACGTAATATCCCCAAATGGGCTGTTTGAGCCTGTGGGAGCCGGTTCTGGGTGGGAAGCACCCGGATGTGAGGGACTGCATCAGTGCTGGGGTTTGGGACACAGATGGGGAGGACTAGGCAGAATGGAGCGTGTCCATTTAGTCCTCACAACTGTATGAGGTAGGGGAAAAAACAAAATTCAACCAGTTTGAAGACCTGGTTGGCTTTATGAAGTGATTTGTGAATCCGGCAGCATCCGGTCTATGAAGCAGAGAGAAGCCCTGAGGAGTTGTATAAAATGGGAGGTTTTTTTAGGAAGGAGGATGGGCATTATTAGCAAAAGAAAAGATAGGATTGTTTTGGGCAGGGGTACTCTCCTAAGGGGGAAAGACAGGAGGTCCCTAGGAAGCTAGCTTTTTTTTTTTTTTGGTGGAGGAGGAGGCGACAAGGAGGACCCGCGGGACATGTCCCTGGAGCAGCGCTGACCAAGAAGTTCCTGCCTTCCTGTTACCAGGTGACACGCCTGGAATAGGTCAATCTGTAAGTCAGTCTCGGCTTGAGGGAGCAAACGGGTCCATTTGGACTTGTTTCCTTTTTTAACTGGTAAATATAACCATCTTCAT
>JAVSCE010018568.1:0-17753 GCA_032199065.1 Smutsia gigantea | reverse complement strand
GCCGTGGAGGGTCGCAGGGGAGCTGAGGTTTCCTGAAGCCCGAGCGTTTCTTATGACGAGGAGGATTTTTGGATCCCGGGGGTCTGAAGCGTTGGTCACCTTTGAGTCCCTTCAGAAATCCCTGTTGCGTCCATCCCACTGATATGGAGGACGACAGTGGGGAGTCAATTTCCAGGCCCTGTAGCACATCCAAAGCAAAGATGTCAGAAAGATCCACAGGGCTGCCAGTAAGGGCAAGGTAGCCAGAGTGCAGCAGATTCTGTTTATGGGGAAAAATGGCTTGAATGACACGGACAAGAAGAAAAGGTAAGAGGGTCTGGGAGGCCAATGGCGGCCTGGGAGGAGGTGGGTGGACCCGGGAAGCGCCCACCTTCTGGGCTCACCTGGGGATCGGAGGCAGCAGCAGGACCTGGGTCCCTGAAGCCTGCCAAGGGGCCCGGCGCCGGTGCCCACGTTAGGAGCAGCAGAGCCAAAAAGTGGAGTGCTTTCAGACCCATGCATAGTTGTGATGGAGCAGCCGACTGACAGTTTCACAGGGGTTTGTTTAACTGAGCATCACTAATAGAAAACCGGGGTATAGACAGCATTTTATTTTTAATGTAAATATTGCCATAGCATAATATTAGGTATTATAGAAAGGTGTATAATGGCATAAAGGTGCCTAATACATAATGAGAAAAAGGAAAAAACAATTTTTTTATTTTTAATTAAATTTTTAATTTTTTTATTTTGCTGCTCTTAATGTACAATTACATGAGCAACATCAGTGTCACTAGACTCCCCCTATTATCTAGTCCCCACCAAATAGCCCATTGCAGTCACTGTCCATCAACGAAGTAAGATGTTATGGGATCATTACTGGTCTTCTCTGTGTTGTACTGCCTTACCCGTATCCCCCCACCCCCCACGCCCTCTACCTTATGTGTGCTAATTGTAATAGCCCTTTTCCCCCCTTATTCCTCCCTTCCCACCCATCTTCCCCAGTCCCTTTCCCTTTGGTAACTGTTAGTCCATTCATTCTTGGGTTCTGGGGGTCTGCTGCTGGGTTTTTTCCCTCCGTTTTTTCTTTGTTCGTATACTCCACACATGAAGGAAATCATTTCATACTTATCTTTCTCCGCCTCTCTTATTTCACTGAGCATAATACCCTCCAGCTGTATCCATGTTGTTGCAAATGGTAGGAATGGTTCTCTTTTTATGGCTGATTAATATTCCATTGTGTATATGTACCACATCTTCTTTATCCATTCATCTACAGATGGACACTTAGGTTGCCTCCATTTCTTGGCTATTGTAAATAGTGCTGCGATAAACATAGAGGTGCCTCTGTCTTTTTCACACTGGGTTGCTGCATTCTTAGGGTCAATTCCTGGGAGTGGAATTCCTGTGTCAAATGGTATTTCTATTTCGAGATTTTCAGGACCCTCCATTCTGCTTTCCTCAATGGTTGAACTAATTTACATTCTCACCAGCAGTATAGGAGGGTTCCCCTTTCTCCACATCCTCGGCGACATTTGTTGCTGTTTGTCTTCTGGATGGCGGCCATCCTAACTGGTGTGAGGTGATAGCTCATTGTGGTTTTAATTTGCATTTCTCTCATGACTAGCGATGTGGAGCATCTTTACATGTGCCTGTTGGTCATCTGAATTTCTTCTTTGGAGAAGTGTCAGTTCACCTCCTCTGCCCATTTTTTAAATGGCCTATTTGAGTTTTCATTGGTTGAAGTCCGTGAGCTCTTTGTATATTTTGGATGTCAACCCCTTATCGGATATGGCATTTATAAACATATTTTCCCATACTGTAGGATGTCTTTTTGTTCTAGTGATGGTATCCATGGCTCTACAGAAGCTTTTCAGTTTGATATAGTCCCATGTGTTCACTCTTGCTTTTGTTTCAATGAAAATGTTTTTAGTTGATAAACCTGTAACCATTTTGGGGGTAAAATCCCATATCCACCTTATGTTTGTGTACACCTATGCATAGATCTGTTATTTACTGATGGACGTGGGAAAGGAATTATGAAATGGGAAAAATCTTCCTATTAAATAGGAAGATTCATTTTCTCAAAATGTGTGCTCTTCTTATATGTAAATTTCACATAAACAGAATAAAAAATAATCATGGTTTTAAAAATTGGGGGTTCTGCATGCCGTCCCTCTTTTAGTGCTGTGATGAAATTTAGAAAAGTCCTGTATAATAAACAAAGATTTGCCCTTCTAGATATAAAAATGTGCTATAAATTTTCACAGAGTGTTGAGTTCCTAACAGCTGAAAGACAGATAAATGAATGGGACAGAGTGGAAAGTGCCCAAGTCCACACATATATGTAAGACTCAGAACTTGATTCGGATAACATTTCCTATCCGTAGGAAGAGGTGAATCATTTATAAGTCGTGGAGAAATACCTGACCTGCTAATGATGTGGAGAATACTAGCTAGATTTTTATCCCTCCAAAAGAAGTTCCAGATGGAATTGGTAGTACCAGTGTATTTTTCTTTTTCTTTTCAAAAAGTCTGAGTTCTACAATGAACATATTTACAAATTATAGTAGAAGTTTATTATGAATGAAACAATTCTGAGGGAGTGCCCAAGTATGACGGTCACACAGATAAAAATAACTACCTTTATTTATTTATTTAATGAAGGTCTTATTGATATACACTCATGAAGGTTTCACATGAAAAAACAATGTGGTCATGACATTTACCCATATTATCAAGTCCCGACCCATAGCCCATTGCATTCACTGTCCATGAGTGTAGTAAGATGCCACAGAGTCACTATTTGCCTTCTCTGTGCTACACTGTTTTCCCCGTGATCCCCCACACCATGTGTACTAGACAAAATACCCCTCAATCCCCTTCTCCCAACCTCGCCACATGCCCTCCCACACCACTCCCTTTTGGTAATCACTAGGTCCTTCGTGGAGCCTCTGAGCCTGCTGCTATTTTGTTCCTTCGGTTTTGCTTTGTTGTTATACGCCACAAATGAGGTAAATCATTTGGCACTTGTCTTCCCTACCTGGCTTATTCATAGCATAATACCAACTGGCTCCATCCATGTTACTGGAGATCATATGAGAGAATTTAATGTCTGATAAATGATTTAAACAAGGTGGGGAAACATACTTTAGGACAAGTGAATTTATTTTAAAAGTTTGTAAGTAATAAATCTTGGGTTGAATAAAGATTTAATTGGGGGAAAATAAAAGTAAAGAAGTCTAAGTCTTAGGGTGGCCACAAGAGGAGGACTCCTTGGAGATTTCACTGGAGAATGTGCATTGTTTTGTCATCAGTCTGCAGTTGATGACACACACTGCCACGATCTCTGAGACCAAGAAAACTGCCTTCTCTTACTGCATTCTTGGAGACCATCTGAGGCCCAGGAGAATGGAGAAGAGGAAAAAACTGAGCGATAAGGAGATTTAGAGTTTTTTAAGGGAGTTTTGTGTGGAGCAGGCCTTAAGCATCCTGAAGTTTCCCTCTGCTCTAGTCCCACGAGTACACAGCTTTTCCGTATGGACTAGTCTACCTGCCAATTTCCCAAGTGAGCCACCCCGCGCTGAAGTGGAAGGGAACCCAATGCTGCTGTCAAGCACCGGTCGAAATTTGTCTTGTCTGGGCCCTGCGCATGTGCTCCCCACACCGTTGGACTCTGTGAGCCCGGCATTGTGACGTCATTGGGGCGTGGCTTGTGTTGCCAGCAGTTACTGTGTGCTGACTGCCAACAGGATTCTAGGCTGTTGTGGCCCCTGGGTAGGCTTATACAGCACTAGTACTGCGCCGTGGAGGGTCGCAGGGGAGCTGAGGTTTCCTGAAGCCTGATGCTTTCTTATGATGAGGAGGATTTTTGGATCCCGGGGGTCTGAAGTGTTGGTCACCTTTGAGCCCCTTCAGAAACCCCTGTTGCGTCCATCCCACTGATATGGAGGACGACAGTGTGAGAGTCAATTTCCAGGCCCTGTACCACATCCAAAGCAAAGATGTCAGAAAGATCCACAGGGCTGCCAGGAAGGGCAAGGTAGCCAGAGTGCAGCAGATTCTGTTTATGGGGGGAAATGGCTTGAATGACACCGACAAGAAGAAAATGTAAGAGGGTCCGGCAGGCCAAGGGCGGCCTGGGAGGAGGTGGGTGGACCCGCGAAGCGCCCACCTTCTGGCCTCAACTGGGGAGGGAGGAGGTGGCAGCAGGACCTGGGTCCCTGAAGCCTGCCAAGGGGCCCGGCGCCGGTGCCCACGTTAGGAGCAGCAGAGCCAAAAAGTGGAGTGCTTTCAGACCCACGCATAGTTGTGATGGAGCACCCGACTGACAGTTTCGCAGGGATTTAACTGAGCATCACTAATAGAAAACCGGAGTATAGACCGCATTTTATTTTTAATGTAAATATTGCCATACCATAATATTAGGTATTATAAAAAGGTTTATAACGGCATAAAAGTGCCTAATACATAATGAGAAAAAGGAAAAAACAATTTTTAATTTTTTAATTAAATTTTTAATTTTTTTGTTATTTTGCTGCTCTTAATGTACAATTACATGAGCAACATCATTGTCACTAGACTCTCCCTATTATCTCGTCCCCACCAAATAGCCTGTTGGAGTCACTGTCCATCAACGAAGTAAGATGTTATGGGATCATTACTGGTCCTCGCTGTGTTGTACTGCCTTGCCCGTATCCCCCCACCCCCACGCCCTCTACCGTATGTGTGCTAATTGTAATAGCCCTTTTCCCCCCTTATCCCTCCCTTCCCACCCATCTTCCCCAGTCCCTTTCCCTTGGGTAACTGTTAGTCCATTCATTCTTGGGTTCTGGGGGTCTGCTGCTGGGTTTTTTCCCTCCGTTTTTTCTTTGTTCGTATACTCCACACATGAAGGAAATCATTTCATGCTTGTCTTTCTCCATCTCTCTTATTTCACTGAGCATACTACCCTCCAGCTGTATCCATGTTGTTGCAAATGGTAGGAATGGTTTTCTTTTTATGGCTGATTAATATTCCATTGTGTATATGTACCACATCTTCTTTATCCATTCATCTACAGATGGACACTTAGGTTGCCTCCATTTCTTGGCTATTGTAAATAGTGCTGCGATAAACATAGAGGTGCATATGTCCTTTTCACACTGCTGCTGCATTCTTAGGGTTAATTCCTAGGAGTGTAATGCCTGTGTCAAATGGTATTTCTATTTTGAGTTTTTTGAGGAACCTCCATACTGCTTTCCTCAATGGTTGACCTTATTTACATTCTCACCAGCAGTGTAGGAGGGTTCCCCTTTCTCCATGTCCTCGCCGACATTTGTTGCTGTTTGTCTTTTGGATGGCGGCCATCCTCACTGGTGTGAGGTGATATGTCATTGTGGTTTTAATTTGCATTTCTCTCATGACTAGGGATGTGGAGCATCTTTGCATGTGCCTGTTGGCCATCTGAATTTCTTCTTTGGAGAGGTGTCAGTTCATCTCCTCTGCCCATTTTTTAAATGGCCTATTTGACTTTTCATTTGTTGAGGTCCGTGAGCTCTTTGTATATTTTGGATGTCAACCCCTTCTCGGATATGGCATTTATAAACATATTTTCCCATACTGTAGGATGTCTTTTTGTTCTAGTGATGGTATCCTTGGCTGGCTGTACAGAAGCTTTTTAGTTTGGTATAGTCCCATGTGTTCACTCTTGCTTTTGTTTCAATGAAAATGTTTTTAGTTGATAAACCTGCAAACATTTTTGGGGTAAAATCCAATATCCACCCTATGTTTGTGTACACCTATGCATAGATCTGTTATTTACTGATGGACGTGGGAAGGGAGTTATGAAATGGGAAAAGTCTTCCTATTAAATAGGAAGATTCATTTTCTCAAAATGTGTGCTCTTCTTCGATGTAAATGTCACATAAACAGAATAAAAAATAATCATGGTTTTAAAAATTGAGGGTTCCATAGGCTCTCCCTCTTTTATTGCTGTGATGAAATTTAGAAAAGCCTTGTATAATAAACAAAGATTTGCCCTTCTACATATAAAAATGTGCTATAAATTTTCACAGAGTGTTGAGTTCCTAACAGCTGAAAAGACAGATAAATGAATGGGTCAGAGTGGAAAGTGCCCAAGTCCACACATATATATAAGATTCAGAACTTGATTCGGATAACATTTCCTATCCCTAGGAAGAGGTGAATCATTTATAAGTGGTGGAGAAATACCTGACCTGCTAATGATGTGGAGAATACTAGCTAGATTTTTATCCCTCCAAAAGAAGTTCCAGATGGAATTGGTAGTACCAGTGTATTTTTCTTTTTCTTTTCAAAAAGTCTGAGTTCTACAATGAACATATCTAAAAATTATAGTGGAAGTTTATTATTAATGAAGCAATTCTGGGGGAGTGGCCAAGTATGACGGTCACACAGATAAAAATAACTACCTTTATTTATTTATTTAATGAAGGTATTATTGACATACACTCATGAAGGTTTCACATGAAAAAACAATGTGGTCATGACATTTACCCATATTATCAAGTCCCCACCCATACCCCATTGCATTCACTGTCCATCCGTGTAGTAAGATGCCACAGAGTCACTATTTGCCTTCTCTGTGCTACACTGTTTTCCCCGTGATCCCCCACACCATGTGTACTAGACAAAATACCCCTCAATCCCTTTCTCCCACCCTCCCCACCTGCCCTCCCACACCCCTCCCTTTTGGTAACCACTAGTTGCTTCTTGGAGTCTCTGAGTCTGCTGCTATTTTGTTCCTTCGGTTTTGCTTCGTTCTTATACGCCACAAATGAGGGAAATCATTTGGCACTTGTCTTTCTCTACCTGGCTTATTCATAGCATAATAGCAACTGGCTCCATCCATGTTACTGGAGATTATCTGAGAGAATTTAATGTCCGATAAATGATTTAAACTAGGTGAGAAAACATACTTTAGGACAAGTGAATAACCATTTATTTTAAAAGTTTGTAAGTAATAAATCTTGGGTTGAATAAAGATTTAATTGGGGGAAAATAAAAGTAAAGAAGTCTAAGTCTTAGGGTGGCCACCAGAGGAGGACTCCTTGGAGATTTCACTGGAGAATGTGCATTGTTTTGTCATCAGTGTGCACTTGATGACACACACTGCCACAATCTCTGAGACCAAGAAAACTGCCTTCCCTTACTGCATTCTTGGAGAGCACCTGAGCCCCAGGAGAATGGAGAAGAGGAAAAAACTGAGGGATAAGGAGATTTAGAGTTTTTTAGGGGAGTTTTGTGTGGAGGAGGCCTTAAGCATCCTGAAGTTTCCCTCTGCTCTCGTCCCACCAGTACCCAGCTTTTCCATATGGACTAGTCTACCGGCCAATTTCCCAACTCAGCCACCCCCCACTGAGGTGGAAGGGAACCCAATGCTGCTGTCAAGCACCGGCCGAAATTTGCCTTGTCTGGGCCCTGCGCATGTGCTCTCCACACCGTTGGCCTCTGTGAGCCTGGCACTGTGACATCATAGGGGCTTGGCTTGTGTTGCCAGCAGTTACTGTGTGCTGACTGCCAACAGGATTCTAGGCTGTTGTGGGCCCTGGGTAGGCTTATACAGCACTAGTACTGCGCCGTGGAGGGTCGCAGGGGAGCTGAGGTTTCCTGAAGCCCGAGGGTTTCTTATGACGAGGAGGATTTTTGGATCCCGGGGGTCTGAAGCGTTGGTCACCTTTGAGTCCCTTCAGAAACCCCTGTTGCGTCCATCCCACTGATATGGAGGACGACAGTGGGGAGTCAATTTCCAGGCCCTGTACCACATCCAAAGCAAAGATGTCAGAAAGATCCACAGGGCTGCCAGTAAGGGCAAGGTAGCCAGAGTGCAGCAGATTCTGTTTATGGGGAAAAATGGCTTGAATGACACGGACAAGAAGAAAAGGTAAGAGGGTCTGGGAGGCCAAGGGTGGCCTGGGAGGAGGTGGGTGGACCCGGGAAGCGCCCACCTTCTGGGCTCACCTGGGGATCGGAGGCAGCAGCAGGACCTGGGTCCCTGAAGCCTGCCAAGGGGCCCGGCGCCGGTGCCCACGTTAGGAGCAGCAGAGCCAAAAAGTGGAGTGCTTTCAGACCCACGCATAGTTGTGATGGAGCACCCGACTGACAGTTTCGCAGGGATTTAACTGAGCATCACTAATAGAAAACCGGAGTATAGACAGCATTTTATTTTTAATGTAAATATTGCCATACCGTAATATTAGGTATTACAGAAAGGTTTAATAATGGCATAAAAGTGCCTAATACATAATGAGAAAAAGGAAAAAACAATTTTTAATTTTTTAATTAAATTTTTAATTTTTTTGTTATTTTGGTCCTCTTAATGTACAATTACATGAGCAACATCATTGTCACTCGACTCTCCCTATTATGTTGTCCCCACCAAATAGTCTGTTGGAGTCACTGTCCATCAACGAAGTAAGATGTTATGGGATCTTTACTGCTCTTCTCTGGGTTGTACTGCCTTGCCTGTATCCCCCCAACCCCATGCCCTCTACCTTATGTGTGCTAATTGTAATAGCCCTTTTCCCCCCTTATCCCTGCCTTCCCACCCATCTTCCCCAGTCCCTTTCCCTTTGGTAACTGTTAGTCCATTCATTCTTGGCTTCTGTGTGTCTGCTGCTGGGTTTTTTCCCTCAGTTTTTTCTTGTTCTTATACTCCACCCATGAAGGAAATCATTTCATACTTGTCTTTCTCCACCTCTCTTATTTCACTGAGCATACTACCCTCCAGCTGTATCCATGTTGTTGCAAATGGTAGGAATGGTTTTCTTTTTATGGCTGATTAATATTCCATTGTGTATATATACCACATCTTCTTTATCCGTTCAACTACAGATGGACACTTAGGTTGCTTCCATTTCTAGGCTATTGTAAATAGTGCTGCGATAAACATAGAGGTGCATATGTCCTTTTCACACTGCTTCTGCATTCTTAGGGTAAATTCCTGGGAGTGGAATTCCTGTGTCAAATGGTATTTCTATTTTGAGTTTTTTGAGGAACCTCCATACTGCTTTCCACAATGGTTGAACTGATTTCCATTCTCACCAGCAGTGTAGGAGGGTTCCCCTTTCCCCACGTCCTCGGCAAGATTTGTTGCTGTTTGTCTTTTGGATGGCGGCCATCCTAACGGGTGTGAGGTGATATCTCATTGTGGTTTTAATTTGCATTTCTCTCATGACTAGGGATGTGGAGCATCTTTGCATGTGCCTGTTGGCCATCTGAATTTCTTCTTTGGAGAGATGTCAGTTCATCTCCTCTGCCCTTTTTTTAAATGGCCTATTTGACTTTTCATTTGGTGAAGTCCGTGAGCTCTTTGTATATTTTGGATGTCATCCCCTTCTCGGATATGGCATTTACAAACATATTTTCCCATACTGTAGGATGTCTTTTTGTTCTAGTGATGGTATCCTTGGCTGGCTGTACAGAAGCTTTTTAGTTTGATATAGTCCCATTTGTTCACTCTTGCTTTTGTTTAAATGAAAATGTTTCTAGTTGATAAACCTGTAAACATTTTGGGGTAAAATCCAATATCCACCCTATGTTAGTGTACCCCGATGCATAGATCTGTTATTTACTGATGGACATTTGAAAGGAATTATGAAATGGGAAAATCTTCCTATTAAATAGGAAGATTCATTTTCTCAAAATGTGTGCTCTTCTTCTATGTAAATTTCACATAAACAGAATAAAAAATAATCATGGTTTTAAAAACGGGGGGTTCCATATGCCGTCCCTCTTTTAGTGCTGTGATGAAATTTAGAAAAGTCCTGTATAACAAACAAAGATTTGCCCTTCTAGATATAAAAATGTGCTATAAATTTTCACAGAGTGTTGAGTTACTAACAGTTGAAAATACAGATAAATGAGTGGGACAGAGTGGAAAGTGCCCAAATCCACACATACATGTAAGACTCAGAACTTGATTCGGATAACATTTCCTATCCATAGGAAGAGGTGAATCATTTATAAGTGGTGGAGAAGTACCTGACCTGCCTAATGATGTGGAGAATACTAGCTAGATTTTTATCCCTCAAAAAGCAGTTCCAGATGGAATTGGTAGTACCAGTGTATTTTTCTTTTTCTTTTTAAAAAGTCTGAGTTCTACAATGAACACATCTAAAAATTATAGTGGAAGTTTATTATTAATGAAGCAATTCTGGGGGAGTGCCCAAGTATGACGGTCACACAGCTAAAAATAACTAACTTTATTTATTTATTTAATGAAGCTATTATTGATATACACTCTTATGAAGGTTTCACATGAAAAAACAATGTGGTCACGACATTTACCCATATTATCAAGTTCCCACCCATACCCCAATGCAGTCACTGTCCATCAGTGTAGTAAGATGCCACAGATTCACTATTTGCCTCCTCTGTGCTACACTGTTTTCTCCGAGATCCCCCACACCATGTGTACTAGAGAAAATGCCCCTCAATCCCCTTCTCCCACCCTCCCCACCCGCCCTCCCACAGCCCTCCCCTTTTATTAACCACTAGTTCCTTCTTGGAGTCTCTGAGTCTGCTGCTATTTGGTTCCTTCGGTTTTGCTTCGTTCTTATACGCCACAAATGAGGGAAATCTTTTGGCACTTGTCTTTCTCTACCTGGCTTATTCATAGCATAATACCCTCTGGCTCCATCCATGTTACTGGAGATCATATGAGAGAATTTAATGTCCGATAAATGATTTAAACTAGGTGAGAAAACATACTTTAGGACAAGTGAATAACCACTTATTTTTAAAGATTGTCAGTAATAAATCTTGGGTTGAATAAAGATTTAATTGGGGGAAAATAAAAGTAAAGAAGTCTAAGTCTTAGGCTGGCCCAAAGAGGAGGACTCCTTGGAGAATTCACTGGAGAATGTGCATTGTTTTGTCATCAGTCTGCAGTTGATGACACACACTGCCACGATCTCTGAGACCAAGAAAACTTCCTTCTCTTACTGCATTCTTGGAGATCATCTGAGGCCCAGGAGAATGGAGAAGAGGAAAAAACTGAGGGATAAGGAGATTTAGAGTTTTTTAAGGGAGTTTTGTGTGGAGCAGGCCTTAAGCATCCTGAAGTTTCCCTCTGCTCTAGTCCCACGAGTACACAGCTTTTCCGTATGGACTAGTCTACCTGCCAATTTCCCAAGTGAGCCACCCCGCACTGAAGTGGAAGGGAACCCAATGCTGCTGTCAAGCACCGGTCGAAACTTGTCTTGTCTGGGCCCTGCGCATGTGCTCCCCACACCGTGGGACTCTGTGAGCCCGGCATTGTGACGTCATTGGGGCGTGGCTTGTGTTGCCAGCTGTTAGTGTGTGCTGACTGCCAACAGGATTCTAGGCTGTTGTGGCCCCTGGGTAGGCTTATACAGCACTAGTACTGCGCCGTGGAGGGTCGCAGGGGAGCTGAGGTTTCCTGAAGCCTGATGCTTTCTTATGATGAGGAGAATTTTTGGATCCCGGGGGTCTGAAGTGTTGGTCACCTTTGAGCCCCTTCAGAAACCCCTGTTGCGTCCATCCCACTGATATGGAGGACGACAGTGTGAGAGTCAATTTCCAGGCCCTGTACCACATCCAAAGCAAAGATGTCAGAAAGATCCACAGGGCTGCCAGGAAGGGCAAGGTAGCCAGAGTGCAGCAGATTCTGTTTATGGGGGGAAATGGCTTGAATGACACCGACAAGAAGAAAATGTAAGAGGGTCCGGCAGGCCAAGGGCGGCCTGGGAGGAGGTGGGTGGACCCGCGAAGCGCCCACCTTCTGGCCTCAACTGGGGAGGGAGGAGGTGGCAGCAGGACCTGGGTCCCTGAAGCCTGCCAAGGGGCCCGGCGCCGGTGCCCACGTTAGGAGCAGCAGAGCCAAAAAGTGGAGTGCTTTCAGACCCACGCATAGTTGTGATGGAGCACCCGACTGACAGTTTCGCAGGGATTTAACTGAGCATCACTAATAGAAAACCGGAGTATAGACCGCATTTTATTTTTAATGTAAATATTGCCATACCATAATATTAGGTATTATAAAAAGGTTTATAACGGCATAAAAGTGCCTAATACATAATGAGAAAAAGGAAAAAACAATTTTTAATTTTTTAATTAAATTTTTAATTTTTTTGTTATTTTGCTGCTCTTAATGTACAATTACATGAGCAACATCATTGTCACTAGACTCTCCCTATTATCTCGTCCCCACCAAATAGCCTGTTGGAGTCACTGTCCATCAACGAAGTAAGATGTTATGGGATCATTACTGGTCCTCGCTGTGTTGTACTGCCTTGCCCGTATCCCCCCACCCCCACGCCCTCTACCGTATGTGTGCTAATTGTAATAGCCCTTTTCCCCCCTTATCCCTCCCTTCCCACCCATCTTCCCCAGTCCCTTTCCCTTTGGTAACTGTTAGTCCATTCATTCTTGGGTTCTGGGGGTCTGCTGCTGGGTTTTTTCCCTCCGTTTTTTCTTTGTTCTTATACTCCACACATGAAGGAAATCATTTGATACTTGTCTTTCTCCGCCTCTCTTATTTCACTGAGCATAATACCCTCCAGCTGTATCCGTGTTGTTGCACATGGTAGGAATCCTTTTCCTTTTATGGCTGATTAATATTCCATTGTGTATATATACCACATCTTCTTTATCCATTCATCTACAGATGGACACTTAGGTTGCTTCCATTTCTTGGCTATTGTAAATAGTGCTGCGATAAACATAGAGGTGCATATGTCTTTTTCACACTGGGCTGCTGCATTCTTAGGGTAAATTCCTAGGAGTGGAATTCCTGTGTCAAATGGTATTTCTATTTTGAGTTTTTTGAGGAACCTCCATACTGCTTTCCACAATGGTTGAACTAATTTCCATTCTCACCAGCAGTGTAGGAGGGTTCCCCTTTCTCCACGTCCTCGCCAACATTTGTTGCTGTTTGTCTCTTGGATGGCGGCCATCCTAACGGGTGTGAGGTGATATGTCATTGTGGTTTTAATTTGCATTTCTCTCATGACTAGGGATGTGGAGCATCTTTGCATGTGCCTGTTGGCCATCTGAATTTCTTCTTTGGAGAAGTGTCAGTTCATCTTCTCTGCCCATTTTTTAAATGGCCTATTAGACTTTTCATTTGTTGAGGTCCCTGAGCTCTTTGTATATTTTGGATGTCAACCCCTTCTCAGATATGGCATTTATAACATATTTTCCCATACTGTAGGATGTCTTTTTGTTCTAGTGATGGTATCCTTGGCTGGCTGTACAGAAGCTTTTCAGTTTGATATAGTCCCATTTGTTCACTCTTGCTTTTGTTTAAATGAAAATGTTTTTAGTTGATAAACCTGCAAACATTTTGGGGGTGGAATCCAATATCCACCCTATGTTTGTGTACACCTATGCATAGATCTGTTATTTACTGATGGACGTGGGAAAGGAGTTATGAAATGGAAAAGTCTTCCTATTAAATAGGAAGATTCATTTTCTCAAAATGTGTGCTCTTCTTCTATGTAAATTTCACATAAACAGAATAAAAAATAATCATGGTTTTAAAAATTGAGGGTTCCATAGGCTCTCCCTCTTTTATTGCTGTGATGAAATTTAGGAAAGCCTTGTATAATAAACAAAGATTTGCCCTTCTAGATATAAAAATGTGCTATAAATTTTCACAGAGTGTTAAGTTCCTAACAGCTGAAAAGACAGATAAATGAATGGGTCAGAGTGGAAAGTGCCCAAGTCCACACATATATATAAGATTCAGAACTTGATTCGGATAACATTTCCTATCCCTAGGAAGAGGTGAATCATTTATAAGTGGTGGAGAAATACCTGACCTGCTAATGATGTGGAGAATACTAGCTAGATTTTTATCCCTCCAAAAGAAGTTCCAGATGGAATTGGTAGTACCAGTGTATTTTTCTTTTTCTTTTCAAAAAGTCTGAGTTCTACAATGAACATATTTAAAAATTATAGTGGAAGTTTATTATTAATGAAGCAATTCTGGGGAGTGGCCAAGTATGACGGTCACACAGATAAAAATAACTACCTTTATTTATTTATTTAATGAAGGTATTATTGACATACACTCATGAAGGTTTCACATGAAAAAACAATGTGGTCATGACATTTACCCATATTATTACGTCCCCACCATACCCCATTGCATTCACTGTCCATCCGTGTAGTAAGATGCCACAGAGTCACTATTTGCCTTCTCTGTGCTACACTGTATTCCCCGTGATCCCCCACACCGTGTGTACTAGACAAAATACCCCTCAATCCCTTTCTCCCAACCTCCCCACCTGCCCTCCCACACTCCTCCCTTTGGTAACCACTAGTTGCTTCTTGGAGTCTCTGAGTCTGCTGCTATTTGGTTCCTTCGGTTTTGCTTCGTTCTTATACGCCACAAATGAGGGAAATTATTTTTCACTTGTCTTTCTCTACCTGGCTTATTCATAGCATAATAGCAACTGGCTCCATCCATGTTACTGGAGATTATCTGAGAGAATTTAATGTCCGATAAATGATTTAAACTAGGTGAGAAAACATACTTTAGGACAAGTGAATAACCATTTATTTTAAAAGTTTGTAAGTAATAAATCTTGGGTTGAATAAAGATTTAATTGGGGGAAAATAAAAGTAAAGAAGTCTAAGTCTAAGGGTGGCCACAAGAGGAGGACTCCTTGGAGATTTCACTGGAGAATGTGCATTGTTTTGTCATCAGTCTGCACTTGATGACACACACTGCCACCATCTCTGAGATCAAGAAAACTGCCTTCTCTTACTCCATTCTTGGAGACCACCAGAGGCCCAGGAGAATGGAGAAGAGGAAGAAACTGAGGGATAAGGAGATTTAGAGTTTTTTAGGGGAGTTTTGTGTGGAGGAGGCCTTAAGCATCCTGAAGTTTCCCTCTGCTCTAGCCCCATCAGTACACAGCTTTTCCAAATGGACTAGTCTACCTGCAGATTTCCCAACTCAGCCACCCCCCACTGAAGTGGAAGGGAACCCAATGCTGCTGTCAAGCACCGGCCGAAATTTGCCTTGTCTGGGCCCTGCGCATGTGCTCTCCACACCGTTGGCCTCTGTGAGCCTGGCACTGTGACATCATAGGGGCTTGGCTTGTGTTGCCAGCAGTTACTGTGTGCTGACTGCCAACAGGATTCTAGGCTCTTGTGGGCCCTGGGTAGGCTTATACAGCACTAGTACTGCACCGTGGAGGGTCGCAGGGGAGCTGAGGTTTCCTGAAGCCTGATGCTTTCTTATGATGAGGAGGATTTTTGGATGCCGGGGGTCTGAAGTGTTGGTCACCTTTGAGTCCCTTCAGAAACCCCTGTTGCTTCCATCCCACTGATATGGAGGACGACAGTGGGGAGTCCATTTCCAGGCCCTGTACCACATCCAAAGCAAAGATGTCAGAAAGATCCACAGGGCTGTCAGTAAGGGCAAGGTAGCCAGAGTGCAGCAGATTCTGTTTATGGGGAAAAATGGCTTGAATGACACGGACAAGAAGAAAAGGTAAGAGGGTCCGGGAGGCCAGGGGCGGCCTGGGAGGAGCTGGGTGGAGCCGGGAAGCACTCACGTTCCGGGCTCACCTGGGGAGCCGAGCCTCCTAACGCCTAGGCCCCAGCAGGACCTGGGTCCCGGAAGCCTGCCAAGGGGCCCGACGCCGGTGCCCACGTTAGGAGCCGCAGAGCCAAAACGTGGAGTGCTTTCAGACCCACGCATAGTTGTGATGGAGCAGCCGACTGACAGTTTCACAGGGGTTTGTTTAACTGAGCATCACTAATAGAAAACCGGGGTATAGACAGCATTTTATTTTTAATGTAAATATTGCCATAGCATAATATTAGGTATTATAGAAAGGTGTATAATGGCATAAAGGTGCCTAATACATAATGAGAAAAAGGAAAAAACAATTTTTTTATTTTTAATTAAATTTTTAATTTTTTTATTTTGCTGCTCTTAATGTACAATTACATGAGCAACATCAGTGTCACTAGACTCCCCCTATTATCTCGTCCCCACCAAATAGCCCGTTGCAGTCACTGTCCATCAACGAAGTAAGATGTTATGGGATCATTACTGGTCTTCTCTGTGTTGTACTGCCTTACCCGTATCCCCCCACCCCCCACGCCCTCTACCTTATGTGTGCTAATTGTAATAGCCCTTTTCCCCCCTTATCCCTCCCTTCCCACCCATCTTCCCCAGTCCCTTTCCCTTTGGTAACTGTTAGTCCATTCATTCTTGGGTTCTGGGGGTCTGCTGCTGGGTTTTTTCCCTCTGTTTTTTCTTTGTTCGTATACTCCACACATGAAGGAAATCATTTCATACTTATCTTTCTCCGCCTCTCTTATTTCACTGAGCATAATACCCTCCAGCTGTATCCATGTTGTTGCAAATGGTAGGAATGGTTTTCTTTTTATGGCTGATTAATATTCCATTGTGTATATGTACCACATCTTCTTTATCCATTCATCTACAGATGGACACTTAGGTTGCCTCCATTTCTTGGCTATTGTAAATAGTGCTGCGATAAACATAGAGGTGCATCTGTCTTTTTCACACTGGGTTGCTGCATTCTTAGGGTAAATTCCTGGGAGTGGAATTCCTGTGTCAAATGGTATTTCTATTTCGAGATTTTCAGGACCCTCCATTCTGCTTTCCTCAATGGTTGAACTAATTTACATTCTCACCAGCAGTATAGGAGGGTTCCCCTTTCTCCACATCCTCGGCGACATTTGTTGCTGTTTGTCTTCTGGATGGCGGCCATCCTAACTGGTGTGAGGTGATAGCTCATTGTGGTTTTAATTTGCATTTCTCTCATGACTAGCGATGTGGAGCATCTTTACATGTGCCTGTTGGTCATCTGAATTTCTTCTTTGGAGAAGTGTCAGTTCACCTCCTCTGCCCATTTTTTAAATGGCCTATTTGAGTTTTCATTGGTTGAAGTCCGTGAGCTCTTTGTAAAATTTGGATGTCAACCCCTTATCGGATATGGCATTTATAAACATATTTTCCCATACTGTAGGATGTCTTTTTGTTCTAGTGATGGTATCCATGGCTCTACAGAAGCTTTTCAGTTTGATATAGTCCCATGTGTTCACTCTTGCTTTTGTTTCAATGAAAATGTTTTTAGTTGATAAACCTGTAACCATTTTGGGGGTAAAATCCCATATCCACCTTATGTTTGTGTACACCTATGCATAGATCTGTTATTTACTGATGGACGTGGGAAAGGAATTATGAAATGGGAAAAATCTTCCTATTAAATAGGAAGATTCATTTTCTCAAAATGTGTGCTCTTCTTATATGTAAATTTCACATAAACAGAATAAAAAATAATCATGGTTTTATAAATTGGGGGTTCTGCATGCCGTCCCTCTTTTAGTGCTGTGATGAAATTTAGAAAAAGTCCTGTATAATAAACAAAGATTTGCCCTTCTAGACATAAAAATGTGCTATAAATTTTCACAGAGTGTTGAGTTCCTAACAGCTGAAAGACAGATAAATGAATGGGACAGAGTGGAAAGTGCCCAAGTCCACACATATATGTAAGACTCAGAACTTGATTCGGATAACATTTCCTATCCGTAGGAAGAGGTGAATCATTTATAAGTCGTGGAGAAATACCTGACCTGCTAATGATGTGGAGAATACTAGCTAGATTTTTATCCCTCCAAAAGAAGTTCCAGATGGAATTGGTAGTACCAGTGTATTTTTCTTTTTCTTTTCAAAAAGTCTGAGTTCTACAATGAACATATTTACAAATTATAGTAGAAGTTTATTATGAATGAAACAATTC
>JAVSCE010018567.1:0-140045 GCA_032199065.1 Smutsia gigantea | reverse complement strand
AGAATGATGTTGACTTTGTAGAATGAGTTTGGGAGTAATCCCTCATCTTCTACTTTTGGGAAAACTTTTAAGGAGGATGGGTATTAGGTCTTCACTAAATGTTTGATAAAATTCAACAGTGAAACCATCTGGTCTATGAGTTTTGTTCTCAGGTAGTTTTTTGATTACCAATTCAATTTGTTTGCTGGTAATTGGTGTATTCAGATATTCTGTTTCTTCCTGGTTCAGACTTAGAGGTTGTATTTTCCTAGAAAGTTGTCCATTTCTTCTAGGTTATCCAGTTTGTTACCACATAATTTTTCATAGTATTCTCTCATGATTCTTTGTATTTCTGTGGTGTCTGTAGTGATTTCTCCTTTCTCATTTCTGATTCTGTTTATGTGTGTAGACTCTTTTTTTCTTGATAAGTCTGGCTAGGGGTTTATCTATTTTGTTTATTTTGTCAAAGAACCAGCTTCTGCTTTCCCTTATTCTTTCTATTGTTTTATTCTTCTCAATTATATTTATTTATGCTTTAATCTTTATTATGTCCCTCCTTCTAGTGACTTTGGGCCTCATTTGTTCTTCCTTTCTAGTTTAATTAATTGTGAGTTTAGACTGTTCATTTGGGATTGTTCTTCTTTCCTGAGGTAGGCTTGTATTGCAATATATTTCCATCTTAGTATGGCCTTCGCTGCATCCAACAGATTTTGTGGTGTTGAATTATTGTTTTCATTTGCATATATTGCTTGATTTGTTTTTATTTAGTCATTGATCCATTGATTATTTAGGAGCATGTTATTAAGCCTCCATGTGTTTGTGGGCTTTTTCATTTTCTTTAAGTATTTGTAGTTTCATACCTTTGTGATCTGAGAAGCTGGTTGGTACAATTTCAATCTTTTTGAATTTATGAAGGCTCTCTTTGTGGCCTATTATATGATCTATTCTTGAAAATGTTCTATGTGCACTTGAGAAAAATGTGTATTCTGTTGCTTTTGGATGGAGTGTTCTGTAGATGTCCGTTAGGTCCATCTGTCCTAATACGTTGTTGAGTGCCTCTGTCTCTTTATTTATTTTCTGTCTTGTTGATCTGTCCTTTGCAGTGAGTGGTATGTTGAAGTGTCTCAAAATGAATGCATTGCATTCTATTTCCCCATTTAATTCTGTTAGTATTTGTTTCACATATGTAGGTGATCCTGTGTTGGGTGCATAGATATTTATAATAGTTATATCCTCTTGTTGCACTGACCCGTTTATCATTATGTAATGTTCTTCTTTGTCTCTTGTGACTTTCTTCGTTTTGAAGTCTATTTTGTGTGATACAAGTACTGCAACTCCTGCTTTTTTCTCCCTATTATTTGCATGAAATATCTTTTTCCATCCCTTTACTTTCAGTCTGTGTATGTCTATGGGTCTGAAGTGAGTCTCTTGTAGGCAGCATATAGATGGATCTTGTTTTTTTATCCATTCAGTGACTCTACATCTTTTGATTGGTGCATTTAGACCATTTACATTCAGGGTGATTATCAATAGGTACATACTTATTGGCATTGCAGGCTTTAGATTCGTCATTACCAAAGGTTCAAGGGTAATTCCCTTACTATCTAACAGTCTAATTTAACTCACTTTGTATGCTATTACAAACACAATCTAAGGATTCTTTTTTTCCCCTCCTTTTTCTTCCTCCTCCGTTCTTTGTACGTTATGAATCATATTCTGTATTCTTTGTCTGTCTCCTGGGTGACATCTATTTAGTCTTAGGAATACTTCCATCTATAGGAGTCCCTCCAAAATGAACTGTAGAGGTGATTTGTGGGAGGTAAATTCTCTCAGCTTTTGCTTATCTGAAAATTGTTTAATCCCTCCTTCAAATTTAAATTATAATGTTGCCAGATAGAGTATTCTTGCTTCGAGGCCTTTCTGCTTCATTGCATTAAATATATCATGCGACTCCCTTCTGTCCTGTAGGGTTTCTGTTGAGAATTCTGATGATACCCTGATGGGCTTCCCTTTTTGTGTGATCTTTTTTCTCTCTCTAGCTGCTTTTAAAAGTCTGTCTTTATCCTTGATCTTTGCCATTTTAATAATTATATGTCTTGATGTTGTCTTCCTTGGTTGGTTCCCTTGTGTTGTGAGATCTGTGCACCTCCATGGCTTAAGAGACTATCTCCTTCCCCAGATTTGGGAAGTTTTCAGCAATTACCTCCTCAATGACACTTTCTATCCCTTTTTCTATCTCTTCTTCTTCTGGTACCCCTATTATGTGAATATGTTTGAATTGGTCACACAGTTCTCTCAATATTTTTTCATTCTTTGAGATTCTTTTTTCTCTCTGTGCTTCAGTTTCTTTGTATTCCTCTTCTCTTATTTCTATTCCATTTACCATCTCTTCTACTACATCTAATCTGCTTTTAAATCTGTCCATTGTATGTTTCATTTCAGATATGGAATTTCTTAATGATTGAATCTTCATCTTAAATTCATTTCTGAGTTCTTGAATATTTTTCTGTACCTCCATAAGCATGTTTATGATTTTTATTTTGAACTCTCTTTCAGGAAGATTGGTGAGTTCAGTTTCATTTGGCCCTTTTTCTGGGGTTTTTGATATTTTGGTCTTTACCATGTTCTTTTGATGTTTTATATTTCTGTGTGGTGCTCTCTGTTGCCCAGAAGCTCCAGTCTCTGGAGCTGCTCAGCCCCGAGAGTGAGGTTGGGGTCGTAGTGGAGCGGAGCTGGTGCCTGGGTGAGGAAAGATGTTTCCTGTCTCCTGTCTGCCCTGTCTGTCTTTGGTATCACAGCCCGTGGGCCGAGCACACACGTGTAAGCCTCTGTGCTTGGCATCTCTAGCTGTTGTAGGCAAGGCCTCTCTCTGGCTGGCCTGATGCCAGCGCAGTGACTGCCAGTTTGCGAGCCCGTGCCAGCAGGCCAGGAGGAAGGCTCAGCAGGCTGCGTATCACAGTGCGGGGGCCTCAGAGCTGAGTAGCCTGCCCGGGGTGTCGAGCACCTGAAGCTCCTCAAAGTTCCCAATCTGCTGGGCAGAGTGCACCCAGACAACCTGTCCCCCTATCCCTTCTCCTGCCCAGCAAGCTCTGTGCAAACCCCGTGCCTTCAGCAGCCCTCTCACTGCTAGGAAGCCTCTCAGACTGCCTACCTTTCCCTTGTCTCAGAGTGGCTGGGTGTGGATCCCATCCTCTACAAATGGCTGGAATCTGTCTCTTAAGTACTCTGCCTGTCCCCGTTCCCCATCCTCCAGAGCACCACACAATGTAGATTTCTGCTTTCAAAGCAGATATCCAGGGCTAGTGTTCAGCATGCCCAGGCTTCCACCCCCTCCCTTGCTCTGTTTCTCTTCCTCCCGCTTGTTAGCTGGAGTAGGGGATGGGCTCAGGTCCCACCGGATCAAGAATTTCATACGTTATCCTGTTTTGTGGGGTCTGCTCTGTTCTTGAGGTCTGTATGTAGTCTGGTGCAGCCTTCTTTTCTGTTGCTGTTTTAGGGTTAGTTGTATTAACTATATTTTCACACTATCTGTGGTTTTGGGAGGAGTTCTCTGTCTTACCTCTCACCCTGCTATCTTGAATCCAATGCATATATATTTTTATCCTGCTGATGATCTAAACCATATCCTCTGTTACTAGAACCCATTTGATTTTTTCCTGCCATGAAATCCACTAGAAGTGATAAAAGGTGAGGGGTGCCTGGGTGAATTGCCAGAAAACTCCTTTAGGTTTCCAGAACATTGTGAATTTGTGATAAATCCAGAAATATCAACACTGTCTAGTTTTCAACTAGACAGTATCACCACAAACATAAAAAATCCAAACATGGTAAAGGAAGCAATTAAAACAAACCATAAAGTATTCATCAGATTTAAATAAAAATTTTAAAATTTACTAATACATTACATTAGAATAGTGTTTTATGGTAACAGTCACCTTTTAGTTGGACATCTTTTTTTTTTAAGTCCTTTTTGATAAGCCATTTCTATTTGCCTACAAGTACATTAAAATCACTACAATGATTTTAAATGTAAAATCACACACTTTGAACTTTGAAGCTTTTCTTTCAATGAAGCCCCAATTCTGTAGCACAAGGATAAAAGTAGTCTCTGTCCTTTTTAAAAGAAACATGTGTCACTGTTCATTTTGTGATCTCAAAAAGTGATTTTTATTTTCTTTCTGTAAATATGAGATTTATATTTGAATAACAGCATGAAAGGATGTTCTGGGTTAAACTAAGTTTTTTATTATGTAGAAAAAAAGATTGAGTCTTATATATAATAATATATATAAGTATCTTAATACAATATATATAACATTTTACATGTCTCACATATATAACATAATAAATGTAAATATATCTGGTAGTTATGTATGTGTGTGTTTATTATCGAGGGATTTTCAGTGTTGCTGAATCAGGAATTGGTAGTCTGAAGGTTTACTTAGCTCAGTTTCTGACTGAGGATTATGGCATTGTGGTTTAACTGGATAAAACTTAAAGATTTCCATTTATATAATTTTAGTTTCTATTTTTTTCCTGGTCTTGTGCTCTCTGCTTAGTTATTTTCTTTAATGCCCAAATATTCTTCCTTCCAACACAAAACTTTATCTTTAACAGGAGTTTGATTCCTCCGTTTATGGTTTTGTGAAGGCAGCTGCTTCTTAACAGAGTTGGGGTAAATGTACATTTTTACTACTTCTGTTGTATTGAAATCACAAAACCATTGTAGATACTACTTGAATGTATTCCCCCAACTTTAGTAAACTTCAGTAAATGGTGGGCAAACTATCTAGGCTTTTGGTGGGCAGAACGCATCATGATAGACTGGCTCATGAGCACAGGCTTCACAATAACAATGACAAAATAAAAAACGGCAGCTCTAAGAATATTTTTAAAAATCAAGGTTGCTTAATCTATAGAGAGAAAGAGCAGATGATAGCAATGCTTAAATACATCAGACTGAAGATAATTCGTTTCTTTTTTCTCCCCCAGAAGAGACTAAACTTGAAGGACAGTTTAGATTCTAATAAGAATGTTGGCTGACATATGGAAGAATTTCTTGACTTCAGAGAAATGAATTCTAACTCATGATAATGGGCTATTGCTCTCCAAACCATGTTGAAACAACTTTCTGTATTGGGTACTGTATACATAATATCATATAAAGGCAAAATATTACATCATGTATTCTCTTCATGTTTCTCTAATTCCATAATAAAAGTCATAGTCACAATGTACTGAGCCCTTTCCACAGGCTAAGCACTTTAGTTATCACATTCAATTCTCTCCACAAGCCATAAGGTCATATATAACTAGTTTACTTTGCAGACCAGGAAATAAGTTCAAAGGGGTCGAACAACTTGCCCAAGATATTAAGCAACAGAGCTGAGACTTGAGCACAGGTCAGCTTGGTCCCAATTTAAACTTTTTACCACTAGGCATATATTGTCACTATCACACTGATTTCCATATTGAAAAATTTCAGAGTCTAATTTTGAAAAAGCGTTTCACAATTGAGTCCTTTTCTCCCCAAAGTCCATGCTCAGTTTCAATTTTTAATTCCAGGTGCATTTGACAATGCCTACTCTTTTGTTTTGCTTTTCACATTCCTATCTCAAATGCTAAGTCTAGGACACGGTCATTGAATCAACCATCTCAGCCCTATCAACATTAAATATTTGAAATGTAATTCAGCTAGATACCAAAAGGATAGATGTGTCATGGCCAGTTTAATCACTAAGACACGGAAACTGTAGAAACAAAGCTCAAAGCCTTTGGTTAAGAATGATCAGCCCGTTCCTGATAGTTACACCCCAGGCTTTTCTGTCTATTTCTCTTACTTCCCTGTGGAACAAGCCTAAACCACAGCAACTCAGATTAGAAATATTTTTCAGGCAAATACCTGTCAGCTGCATAAGCAGGGCCAGCCTGAGAAAAGTCATAAAGTAGGTCAACTTCATCTTTGATCCCCACCCAGGCGTTTTCTCAGCATCGCTGTCCACAGTCCCTCTCAAGATTCTATTTCCTTCCTTCCCACCCCAGTGACCTATGCTTAACACATGAGACACTTGATACAGTCTCACCTTTACTCCTTCCACCGGAAATTGCACCTGTGCAGCTTTGATGTTGAGGACGCACTCTGTTACCTACCTCATCCCCACCTCATCTCAACATTGATGGCCTCCAGGGCTCTCTCCTTTTCTTTCTGGTTTCGCTTTCAGGCAAAGGGTTTCCATATGAGAAATTTCAACACCAGCATTTTCAGACTAACCTATAGTCTGCTATCCCAGCAGAAAGGAGATATTCTCTTTGGAAGAGTCTATATATTAAATTAACCCAATGTCAGTAACTTACCCATCCCCAGTCAAATTCCACTGATTAAGGGATTGGAGGAGCCTGGTTGGCCAACCACAGATCGCGTGACATTCTCCTAGTAGGAAGTGGAGAGAGAATAGTGTTAGACTCACTGAAGTGCACAATGTAAGTTCTACAATAAAAATCAATTTCCATTACTAAGAGGTAAGTCTACCATAAATTAAAAAAAAATTATCAGTCCTATTTTGCATATTCTTGGCTTCCTTTCTTGCTTTTTGGGGATCCTTTATGTCTTATTTTCCTCTTAGTTTGTAGAGCCATATATTAGGAATGGTTTTTTAGTCAAGGATAGACGAACTGTAATAAAAACAAGAGAATAACCTAGTGTTTTGATGGATGCATCATATCAATTCCTTTCGTCTGAGTAATGGGCTTTCTTTTAGAAAAGTCATGTCAGATTGTATCTTTATGTATTTCTTTTGATAAATCATTCTATTTTACTCATGAAAATTCAAATTTTTCAAGTATACAACTACATATTTTAAAACATTTGGAAGGCAAAACTGATAATTGCTGTTGAAAACCCATAAATATTAGATTGATCCAACTGAAGTTACTAATAATTGATTATTTTTGACTTGCATATATGGCAATTTCAGAGGAGCCTGCCTGATACATATTTACCACCCAACTGAGTATATAGACATTTTTTATATGCAGAATGTGTTATATACATTAACTTCACGGCAGTTTTTTGGTGAAAAGAGTAAATTAATCAGATTAAAGTGATTGTCAGTTTGATGGTGAGTCACTTGTTAATCAATTCTATGATTAGAGAAGATTAAATGGTGAGTAATAGAACAATTCACTGAATAAGTACTATTGTTCTTTGATCATTGCAAATAATCGAAACAAGATTTTTGTATTGAGAGCTTCTTTCTATCTTTCTCTCTCCTAAGAACAAGATGAGAACAATCATTTAATAATTTAATCTACTGCTCAGCACTTCATTATTGTAATAATAAAAATAAATAACTGTATGTGCTATATCAAGCAAAGCAGCCAGTTTCCTGAAATTTTAGACAACAGCTGTTTTCAGCAACTCTTGTAGTGTATCTGTTTTATTCACATCTGAGGCTTTCCTATTGAAACTTGGCAGAAACAAATATTCTCATTCCCCATGCTCTCAGCTCTGGGTCTTTACTGGATGAAAATGTTATCACTGACAAGTAGTGGCATATCCATCCACATTACATGATATTGTGATAAAAAAAAGAGACGAAACAATGTTTTAAATAGTGCATCATTTTATTAGGTTTCTGTCAATGACATTAGCGAATTCAGCTCTCTACCATCATTCAATAGCATTTGAAATTGTCTGAACGTTCTATAAATATCTCAGGAGACAGATTTTACATACTTTTTTGCCATGTTATGTACATTAAAGGCTAGAGGCATTTAAATATATGAAGATATGTATGAATCTTCTTGAGAGCTCATTAAGAATAACTAGAAATCCTCGTACAGTGCTCATTAAGCCCATCTATCTGCACAGGGACTAATAACCTAGGATTAGGGACAATTGACAATCACTCCTTTATTCCGGGATTCATCACCTAGCTCCAAAAAAAGGGTTTCACATTGTTTATGTAAATACACAAGATTTTTCAATGATAAAATTAAATTCAAAATAAAAAAAAATTAACAAATATTTATTTTTTGAGAGTTTTACCCATAGTCGAATAAAGTTTAGTCTCTAGGTCTGCTGTGTCATCAGTTAACAACTTAGTGGTCCATTTTGCTGCTGCCCTCTCCCATTTCCACAGCCTCTAGCTTTACTCCTAAACAAGTTAGTACCAGAGACACTGTTACTTAATGAAAACTTTGACAATACTACCGAAGTCGCAGCCTTCCACCCCTAACATGGACTGACTACTTGGGACTGTCCATACAGCTTCCACCAGCATATCACTAACTCCTTCCTGTACCACAAGTTGCAGGACTGCTTGAATACTTTCTTTGCAGTCTGTATACAGGTCTTCTACCAGCAACAGGGACTACGTCTCCATCTAACAGGGCCTCCCTGACTTCAGGAATGCATTTTGTACTGGACTTTTCTTCATGTTCTGTCTTACTCTGAGCAAGCAGATTATGTGCTAAATGCAACTTGCCCACTATAGAAATATGTTTTTGGATAAGAAAATCAGAGACACAGAGAAGTTGTGAAGTCTAGGAAATGCTCCAAAAGTAAAGCAGCAACACTGATAATTACAGTAAGGCCAAGGAGCATTTGTGTTTGAGAAAATTACTACCATATGGGCTATATAATTGTGAGTATATGTTTTGTTTCTCACCTCATTTATTTTTTCCATTTTCAAATCAATTTATAACTTCGGTAACTTTGGATGTTAGAATCTAAAATAAAAATAGATTACCATTTAATTCAGAAAAAAATTTAAATTCTGTTTGTTTGTAATTACATAAATGTTAGTTTTGACAGCCTTGAAGCTTTTGTTAAGTTGTTAATTCTCTATATAGGCAGTACTGTCCTGAAACATCTTGAAAATATCATGGAGAGTAGCTAAGAAATGAACTTAAAAAATTTTTTTTGCAGAAAATCATTAGATGAAATGTCATTGGAAAAATATTTAATAAAAGTAAAATATTTTATATTTATGGAGTTTCACCTAGTTTTCATAACATATGACACATTTTTAAAAGAAAGAAAAGCATATTTGATAAGTACATCTTTTTCATACAGATGTGTTTATTGTATTTTATGTAGAGGTGATTCATTAAATATTAAATGACTAATGATTCAAAAGCAATATAATAGATATAACTTTCTTTTTTCTGGATGTATTTTCAGAATTGAGTACAAATTGGTGGTTAACTTTTTGGCCAATTATGGGCCTTATATTGCTTAAACTATTAAATATGATCAAAAATAAGTAATCCTGGACTCACAAAATAACTGTTTCTTGTTTTCATTTATAGATCTGGAAGAAGTCAGCAGTAAGAAATGAAAAATCAAACATCTGTGAAAGAGTTCATTCTTCTGGGATTAACAAATGACCCAAAACTAAATGTTTTGATTTTTCTATTTCTGTTTTTCACATATATACTTAGTATAACTGGAAACTTGACAACCATTACCCTGACTCTGACAGATTCACACCTGAAAACTCCCATGTATTTCTTTCTTAGGAATTTTTCTTTCCTAGAAATCTTATTTACAACAGTTTGCATTCCTAGATTTCTGGTTAGCATAATAACAGGGAATATGACCATTTCCTATAATTCTTGCGTGGCCCAAGTGTTTTTCTTCATCCTTCTTGGTTCAACAGATTTTTTTCTTTTGACAGCTACGTCCTATGACCGGTACATAGCTATCTGTAAGCCCTTGCATTACACAACAATAATGAACAGCAGAGTCTGCAACCAGCTTGTAGTTAGTTCTTGGCTGGCTGGATTTCTCATTATCTTTCCACCTGTGATCATGGGACCGCAGCTGGATTTCTGTGGCTCCAATATCATTGACCACTTCACCTGTGACTCTTCTCCTAAGCTACTGATCTCCTGCACTGACACAGCATTCCTTGAGCTCATGGCATTTTTGCTGGCAGTATTCACACTCATGATAACCTTGACATTAGTTATCCTTTCTCATGCATTCATTCTTAAAACAACTTCGGGAATCCCCTCTGCTGAGCAAAGGAAAAAGGCCTTTTCTACTTGTTCCTCACACATGATTGTTTCTATTTCTTATGGAAGTTGTATTTTCATGTATGTCAAAACTTCTGCAAAAGACGGTGTGGTTTTCACTAAAGGTATAGCGGTGCTCAATACCTCTGTTGTCCCAATGCTTAATCCTTTTATTTACTCCCTAAGAAACCAACAGGTAAAGAAGTCCTTTAAGAATTTAGTTAAAAAATGGTTCTCGAATACACTTTAAACATAACAAAATCCATGACATGAATTTTAATGGACTTATGTGTAACATAATATAATATTAATATTATTATATTTCTCTATCCATTACAACATTCAACTTCTTTTTCCTTCAGGTTTTATTCTCAATTTTTTCCATTTTGACCTCATTTGTTTCAACTACTGTTGTGCCCAAGTCGCGAGTCCCTGAAAAACTACCAAGGAGCCGATTCCGATGCAAACACACAAGGGTCGTTTATTTCAGCTTGGGCCCACACCTGTCTCCAATGCAGCGGATCCAAAGTGAGAGCCCCGAGCCAAGGGTAGGCAAGGTTTTTATGCATTACAAGGTACTGGAAGAGTGGAACTCTAACTTGGCATATGCTGATTGAATGATTTAAAGTAAGGGTGTCTTGTACACTCTTTATTGGTTGAGTCCGGCTGGTGCTGAGCTGCTGGCAGATGTAACATGTAACGTATGTTATCTTTAAGGAGCAGGTGCGTCTGGATCTTGAGGTTGTTGTTAGGAAACTATCTGGGGTGAGGGTTACTGGAAGAGTGGGTGTTTTTCCAGTAACTGGAACAAAGTTTTCTTAGAACTAGGTCTGGGTTGAGGCCTCCTTCTTAAGATGGCCTTTTTAAAATGCAGTTTCTCTTGCCCTCACACTACCTTTTATGTTTATATGCCCTGAAAATTTTCTGACCATGAGTAATTTAATGATAGATAAATGAGAATGACATTTAATGAAATTGCAAGAATTTAGTTTAACAATCATTGAAGAACTTTCCCTTTACACCAATCAAAAGCTAAATAAGAGCTATCATCAAGCAATTCTAAGAAAATTATTTTATCCAGTGCATAAGCCAGAGTGTCAGGCAGAAAAATAGATGAGTGGGGTGAAAAGAGAATAAGGCCAGTAAACGCCACTAAAAGGGACTCAAAAGGGTTTACCAAATAAAACTAGAGAGCCAAAAAAGACACACAGAGCTAATGAGTTCATCAGTTGATGCTCCCAAGGCCAGGAGTAACTTGGAATGTCTGGATATTCCCCAGGTAAAGAAAAGTATCTAAGCACAGCCATTTCTTCATTGTGTCATTTAGATTATGTCATTGTAAGATTTACTTTAGCCTGCTAAAAGGCCCAGTTTATTCTTTAACTTTACCTATATGCTCTTTTCTCCTCTTCCAGCCCCTTAACAAGTAATCTGCACCATGGGCAGGGGACGAGCATCACGATTAATTTAGCAAACAAGCCATTATAAACCTCATAGTAAAAACAGGAAATATTCCACCTTAACGTTAGGTTTACATAAAAACCCAAGTAGTTAAGATGTAAGATTCTTAGCATACTCTTTAGCAAACACACAACTCAGCCCATCTTGGGGTCAGGGCAGCTGGTCTTGATTGATATATTCCCAGAGGGAAGCTGCTATCCTGGGGAGAATCCGGATTTGTAAATTTCTTGTGTTAAGCAATTTTGCAGAATTACTTGGAGGACTGATAATAAAAGAGACCTAATGTCTCTCATAAAAGATACACATCTTGGGACCACTTTACAAACTCACAACCCTGGCCCTTTGTCACATTCCTGAAAAATCCTTAAAAGAGGGAGCCCCAATCTTTAAGGGTGCTTCCTCTTTGAGTATTCCCACACTGTCTCTTTAAGTGTGTAAGTTCAAATAAAAGTTTTACTCTGCTTCACTACTGTGTTTCTGACCTCCAGTTCTTTGTTGTGGTGGGGACAAGAGACAAGGAAAATTAACTCAACCTGCCTAACGTGAGTATTAAACAAACTCTTTTGTGAGGTCAATTCTCCTACCTCTGAAAGGACCAAACTAACGCCATGACAGGCCCCAGAAAGCCTCAGAAATCAGAGGGCCTGAGTTTCAGTTTCCCCGAAACCACCTGAAAGAATAGGAAAATTTTAAGTAGGCTCTGACCCTTGGCCTGAGTCATAAAAACCGGCCTGAACACAATGACACAATAGCTTGTAAACCCGTGCCTAGGTAATCTTTCCCAAACTTATAGACCTTACAGATAAAGCCCTGTGAGACCCTACTGTGAAGATAAAGCCCTGTGAGACCCTAATTGAAATATTTTTGCTATCAAATCATCAGCAGACCTCCCCCTTGCTTCCCCCTGGTTATGGTCCCTTTTTACTTTAAAACCTCCTGTAATTTCTGCTCGAGGTCAGACTCCTCTGCTCCTGCGTGAGTTATGAGTCTTGACCCCAGCGTGCTGGTGGAATCAATAAACCTCTTGCTGTTTGCATCAAGACCGGTCTCTTGTGAGTATTTGGGTCGCCGTCCATCCCGGGGCTGAGCAGGGCCTGTTTTCTGGGTCTTACATTTGGGGGCTCGTCCGGCATCTGCGGCCACCCTATTCTCCAGAAACCCACTTGGAGGTAAGCAAAGGATCCTTAAGTTTCTGTGTGCGCCGGCGCCTGTTTGTTCTGTCAGATATCTGGGTCTGTGAAAAGCACTTTCGGTTTGGCAGCCACTTGCCGCTCCCGTAAGGGAACGGAAATCTGTGGTAAGGCAGACGTGCCAGGGGCCACAAGCTGCAACCCTGGGGGATGCCCATGGGTGTGAAACGGGGGATTTTTCCGCCCATCAGTTGGAAGGGGAAAGGGTGCGGTTTGAGCGGATTCACCGGAGGGACCCTCCCCCGTCTGAATACCTCTTGTGTCTGTGGAAAACGAGAGGAGGAAAGTGTTTGTTGGCGTCTTTTGTCATTTTCTGGCTTGCTGTTTTTGTGTATTTAGAAACAACCAAAATGGGACAGACTGTGACAACCCCTTTGTCTCTGACTTTGGACCGCTGGATGGATGTCAAGAATAGGGCCCATGACTTGTCTGTAGAAGTTAGAAAAAGACAATGGCAGACCCTCTGCTCAACTGAATGGCCGGCCTTCAACATAGGTTGGCCTCCTGAGGATACTTTTAATAGAGAGTAAATTTTTGCAGTTAAAAATCTTGTTTTTCAGCCAGGACCTGATTCTCACCCTGACCAACAACCCTACATCATGATCTGGCAGGATTTGGTAGATAATCCTCCTGCGTGGGTAAAACCCTGGGTCCAAAATCCAGGAAACCAAAGTTTCAAGTGTTGGTACTAAATAGAAGCAGAACTGCAGGAACCCTGAAACCTAAAATATATCCTGAAGTAGAGTCCCCTCCCGAATGGCCGGAACCTTACCCTCCCCCGTATTATCTTGGACAGGCGGCAGAACCTGCTCCAGCCCCTGAGACACAACCTGCTCAGCCAGTAGTGCAAGAAAGGTAAGAAGAAGGGCCCAATGCTCCCCCTTTACCAGCAGCAGCAGGGGGCCCAGCGGCAGGTACCCGAAGTCGTAGAGGGGCCCCTCCTGGGGATGGGCCGGATTCTACAGTAACCCTCACACTTAGAGTTTATGGCCCTCCCGTGCTGCCCCCCGGCGTCCAACCCATGCAGTATTGGCCATTTTCTTCTGCAGATATATATAATTGGAAGGCTAATCATGCTTCCTTTTCAGAAAATCCTGTAGGACTTACTGGATTAATAGTGTCTCTCATGTTCTCCCACCAACCCACTTGGGATGATTGCCAGCAACTGTTGCAGTCTCTTTTCACCACGGAAGAGAGAGAGAGAATCCTGTTGGAAGAGCGGAAAAATGTTTTAGGAGACAATGGGCAACCCTCCCAACTTCCCCATGTGATAGTTGCTGGATTCCCGCTGACTCAACCCAACTGGGACCTCAACACTCCGGAAGGTAGGGAGAGGTTGACTGTCTACTGCCGGGCTCTGGTGGCAGGTCTCAAGGGGGCTGTGCGACGGCCCACTAATCTGGCTAAGGTAAGAGAAATTCTTCAGGGGCCCACTGAACCGCCTTCAGTTTTTCTTGAGCGCCTTGTGGAGGCTTATAGGCGCTATACTTCTTTTGATCCCACCTCTGAGGGGCAGCGGGCAGCCGTAGCTATGGCATTTATAGGGCAATCAGCTTCTGATATCAAAAAGAAGCTACAGCGCCTCGAAGGATTGCAGAATTTTACTTTACAGGACCTAGTGAAGGAGGCTGAGAAAGTGTATCACAAAAGAGAGACAGAGGAAGAGAAAGAAGAAAGGGAGAAGAGACAGAGAGAGGAAAGGGAGGATAGAAGAGACAGAAGACAGGAGAAAAACTTATCTAGAATTTTGGCCACAGTAGTAGGAGAGAAAGAAAGAGGATTTCAAGGACCTAGACAGGTAGGGAACCTGAGCAACAGGGGCCAGAAGACAACGAGAAGCATGGGCAGACCACCCCTTGACAAAGATCAATGTGCCTACTGCAAAGAGAGAGGGCACAGGGCCCGAGAGTGCCCGAGGAGGAGGGGCAGAAACCCAAAAGTGTTAACCCTAGATGAAGAAGATTAGAGGGGACGGGGCTCGGATCCCCTCCCCGAGCCCAGGGTAACCTTACAGGTGGAGGGGCGACCAGTGGACTTTCTAGTCGATACTGGGGCAGAACACTCTGTGTTACTAGAACCCTTGGGAAAATTGAAAGACAAAAAGTCCCTAGTCCTGGGCACCACAGGAAAAAGACTGTATTCATGGACTACCCGAAGAAATGTAGATTTAGGTGTGGGACAGGTAACCCACTCATTTCTAGTTATACCTGATTGCCCCTCCAACCTGTTAGGGAGAGACCTCCTTACCAAAATGGGAGCCCAAATTTTCTTTTCCCCATCGGGGCCTGAAGTCACCTTGCAGGAAGATCCCACAGTTGTTTTAAGTTTAAAATTGGAAGAAGAATATCGGATATTTACTGAGAAGTCAGTCCCTGAAGATATGCAAGACTGGTTGAGACAATTTCCCCAAGTTTGGGCAGAAACAGTGGGAACGGGCTTAGCAGAACAGATTCTGCCTCTGGTGATAGAAATGAAGGCTTCTGCCACACCAGTAGCAGTGCGCCAGTACCCCATGAGCCAGGAGGCCAGACTAGGCATTCGCCCCCGTATTCAGAGGCTCTTACAGTCAGGAATCCTGGTGCCATGCTGCTCCCCATGGAACACCCCATTGCTACCTGTCAAAAAGCCCGGTACAGGGGACTACCGGCCAGTCCAGGACTTGCGGGAAGAGAACAAGAGAGTCCAAGACATTCACGCCACGGTGCCCAATCCATATAACTTTCTCAGCTCTCTCCCCCCAGAAAGGGGCTGGTATACTGTGCTGGACTCAAAAGACGCCTTCTTCTGCATGAGATTACATCCATCAAGTCAGCCCATCTTTGCATTTGAGTGGAGAGATCCTGACACTGGGCAAACAGGACAACTGACCTGGACCCGATTACCTCAAGGATTCAAGAATTCTCCCACCCTCTTCTATGAGGCGCTACACCGGAACTTGGCCCCCTTTCGGGCCGCACATTCCAAGGTAACTCTCCTCCAGTATGTTGATGATTTGCTTTTAGCAGGAGAAACTTATCAAGATTGCCTTGAAGGGACTAGAAGCCTCCTCTCCGAGCTGGGCCGGTTAGGATACCGAGCCTCTGCCAAAAAGGCTCAGCTATGTAAACAGGAGGTGGTCTCCTTGGGCTACTCTTTAAAAGAGGGGAAAAGATGGCTGACTGAGGCCAGGAAGAAGACTGTCATGCAGATTCCAGTACCTAAGACATCTAGACAGGTACGTGAATTCCTGGGCACTGCTGGCTTCTGCCGACTTTGGATCCCAGGCTTTGCTACCTTGGCAGCCCCCCTCTACCCTCTAACCAAGGAAGGGGCAAAGTTCCAATGGGAAAAAGAACATCAACAGGCCTTCAATGAAATTAAGAAAGCCCTCCTCTCAGCACCAGCCTTGAGCTTGCCAAATCTGACCAAGCCCTTTACCCTCTATGTAGATGAGAGAGGGGATGTAGCCAGGGGAGATCTTACCCAGGCCTTGGGACCCTGGAAGAGGCCGGTGGCATACCTGTCAAAGAAACTGGACCCAGTGGCCAGTGGATGGCCATCCTGCTTAAAGGCCATTGCAGCAGTCGCGATCCTTGTCAAGTATGCTGACAAACTAACTATGGGACAACAGGTGACTGTAATTGCTGCCAAAGCCCTAGAGAGTGTTATCTGCCAGCCTCCTGATCGGTGGATGACGAATGCTCGCATGACCCACTACCAAAGATTACTGCTGACGGAGAGAATCATTTTTGGCCAGCCTGCCCTCCTTAACCCCGCTACCTTACTGCCTGAGGACACTGAGGAGCCAGTTGTTCACACTTGTGCAGACATACTGGCTGAGGAAACTGGAGTCAGAAGTGACCTCACAGACACCCCCTGGCCTAATGGTACCACCTGGTTCACGGATGGCAGCAGCTTCATAGTTGAAGGTAAGAGGATGGCTGGGGCTGCGGTAGTAGATAGAGGGCAGACAGTGTGGTCAAGCAGTCTACCTGAAGGGACCTCAGCTCAGAAGGCAGAACTCATAGACTTGATACAGGCTTTGAGGCTAGCTGAGGGGAAAGTCATCAATATCTACACGGATAGTAGATATGCCTTTGCCACAGCACATGTACATGGTCCCATCTATCGGCAGAGAGGATTATTGACATCGGCAGGTAAAGAGATTAAAAATAAAGAGGAAATTCTGAGTCTATTAGAGGCAGTGCATTTGCCTAAAAAGGTGGCCATCATACACTGCCCTGGGCACCAAAAAGCCACCGTTAAGATAACTAAAGGAAATCAGTTGTCTGATCAGACATCAAAGAAAGCTGCTCACAGAACCCCAATATTGCCAGCAATGAGTGACTATGAGACAGAGCCCAGCCCTGAGGGATTCTAGTATACTATAGAAGATTGCCAAGTCATGAATCACCTAGGGTACACTATAGAGACGCCTCAAGGATTAAGAAGGACAGAAAATGGGAAAATCATATTCCCCCAGAGGGAGGCTAAAAATATGTGGAACAGCTCCACCGGCTCACCCATCTGGGACAAAACACCTAAAGAAGACAATAAAATCGTCCCCCTACTATGTAATTAGACTTTCTGAGGTTGTCAAGGCTGTAGTTAAACACTGTATCCCTTGTGCCATGACGAATGCAGGTTCCAACCGACACCCCCCTGGACGAAGATTGCGGGGTGATCGACCTGGAGCTTACTGGGAAATAGACTTTACTGAAATAAACCCTGCCAAATATGGAAATATCTACTAGTTTTTATAGATACCTTCACAGGATGGGTAGAGGCGTACCCCACTAAGACAGAAACTGCCAACATAGTGGCCAAGAAGATATTAGAAGAAATTTTTCCCAGGTTTGGAATCCCTAAGGTAATCGGATCTGACAATGGGCCCGCCTTCGTTGCTCAGGTAAGTCAGGGACTGGCCAAACAAATGGGGTTTAGTTGGAAATTACATTGTGCATATAGACCCCAAAGCTCAGGACAGGTAGAGAGGATAAATAGAACTCTAAAAGAGACCTTAACTAAATTAGCCTTAGAGACCGGCGGGAATGACTGGACAGCTCTCCTTCCCTTTGCCCTGTTTCGGGTAAGGAACACCCCAGGGCGCTTTGGACTAACCCCCTATGAGCTTTTGTGTGGAGGACTGCCCCCCCTTGTAGAAGCAGGAAAGATACATAACCCTGATGTTGTTCTTTCTCAATCTTTGTTCGTCCGCCTAAAAGCCCTAGAAGTAGTTCGCCAACAGGCATGGGAACAACTGAAAGAAGCTTAGTCCACTGAGACCACCACCGTCCCTCACCAGTTCCAAGTGGGAGACGCTGTCTACGTATGCAGACACCGTGTTGGGAATCTCGAGCCTCGTGGAAAGGACCCTACCTAGTCCTGCTGACAACTCCCAATGCAGTGAAGGTCAAAGGAATAGCCGCCTGGATCCACGCCTCCCACCTAAAAGCTGCACCAAAGGCAGAAGAAGATGAGTCCTGGCACGTGGAAAAGACTGATAATCCTCTTAAGCTTTGCTTACGCCATAAGCCTGACCCTTCCTAACCCCCATGCTCCCCAGCTACTTACCTGGCTCCTTATTAACTCTGATACAGGCACTGTACTTAATAGCACGCAAAGTATCATTCCGCCTGGGACGTGGTGGCCAGACCTTTACTTTTGCCTACGTCAGATAAATTTGGGAGCGAGAGGAGAACAGTAGTACGTGCGCCGCTATGGCTTCTATAGTTGCCCAGGCACCGACAAAGGGCAATACTGTGGAGGGATTGCAGATTTTTATTGTAAGAAATGGAGTTGTGCCTCATCAGATGACGGGGACTGGAAGTGGCCAATGGACTCCTCTCAAGATAGAATACAAATTTCCTTTGCTAATCCAAAAGATACCCATGTCAACCTAACTTATGTAATTGGTCCACGCGGGTGGGTATCCTGGGTCTCTGTATTTCCAAAAGACTGTTCCTCTAGAGATTTAGATTTTTTAAAGGTAACCTTTACTGAGAAAGGGAAAAAGGAAGATATCAGTAAATGGGTACGTGGCATGATGTGGGGAATAGTTTTTTGGGAATATTGGAATGGAGGAGAAGGTTCCACCCTGATAATAAGACTAAGGATAGAAACCCCCCCCCCGCTCAACCAATTGGTCCCAATGAAGTATTGTCTAAACAGAAGTCGCCTCCTCGGCTGCCTGTGCTAGCCCCACCCACTCCACCTCTGCCTCCTCAGAATAACATAAAAACCTCTACCATCCCTGACCATGCTGAGATTTCCCCAGAGGTACCAGGCACCCTGTCACTTAATACGGGGCAGAGATTGCTGAATTTGATACAAGGAGCCTTCAATCTCCTGAATAATACTAACCCTGATATCACTAAGTCATGCTGGCTGTGCCTGGCCTCAGGTCCCCCTTATTATGAAGGCATAGCTACTGTTGGAACTTACAATAATACTACTAGTCATGACTTTTGTAATTGGGGATAAAGAAATAAACTCACTCTTACAGAAGTCTCAGGAGAAGGAATATGCCTCGGTAACCTGCCTAGAGCATATCAACACTTGTGCAATGTTACTGTTCAGAGCCCTCAGACCTCTTCCAATTATTACCTGGTACCCAGCCTGGATAAGTGGTGGGCCTGCAGCACTGGCCTGACCCCGTGCATTTCTACGGCAATTTTTAACAGTTCTAAAGATTATTGTGTGTTAGTACAGCTTGTGCCTCGGGTCCTCTACCACCCTGAAGAGTCATTTGTTGATGAGTTTGACCACAGACCCTCCAGGTATAAAAGAGAACCGATCTCTTTGACTCTAGCCGTTCTTCTAGGTCTCGGAGTAGCAGCTGGAGTAGGTACTGGAACTGTAGCTTTGATACAAGGGCCTCAGCACTTCCAGATGTTGAGAGCCGCAATAGATGAGGACTTACGAGCCTTAGAACAATCTATCTCCAAACTAGAGGAATCCCTGACTTCTTTGTCTGAAGTAGTATTGCAGAACAGGAGAGGGCTAGATTTGTTGTTTTTGAAGGATGGTGGACTGTGTGCTGCATTGAGGGAAGAATGCTGCTTCTATGTAGATCATTCTGGAATTATAAAAGACTCCATGTCTAAGCTGAGGGAAAGGTTAGATAAACGCCTGCGGGAACGAGAATCTCAACAAGGATGGTTTGAAGGATGGTTTAGTAAATCTCCCTGGTTTACTACTTTAATATCTTCCCTTAAAGGACCTATTCTGATTCTGCTTCTTTTACTCACTATTGACCCTTGCATTCTGAACAGATTAGTAACTTTTATTAGAGAACGGATTAGTGCAGCACAAATCTTAATGTTAAGACAACATTACCAGTCCGTACCTAATTCTGAAAAAGAATTTTATGATAATACGGAATTCTAGTTCTATGATTAGAACTATGCATAAGAAGAAGTGGGGAATGAAAGGACCAAACTAACGCCATGACAGGCCCCAGAAAGCCTCAGAAATCAGAGGGCCTGAGTTTCAGTTTCCCCGAAACCACCTGAAAGAATAGGAAAATTTTAAGTAGGCTCTGACCCTTGGCCTGAGTCATAAAAACCGGCCTGAACACAATGACACAATAGCTTGTAAACCCGTGCCTAGGTAATCATTCCCAAACTGATAGACCTTAAGGATAAAGCCCTGTGAGACCCTACTGTGAAGATAAAGCCCTGTGAGACCCTACTGTGAAGATAAAGCCCTGTGAGACCCTAATTGAAATATTTTTGCTATCGAATCATCAGCAGACCTCCCCCTCGCCTCCCCCTGGTTATTGTCCCTTTTTCTTTAAAACCTCCTGTAATTTCTGCTCCTGCGTGAGTTATGAGTCTTGACCCCAGCGCGCTGGTGGAATCAATAAACCTCTTGCTGTTTGCATCAAGACCGGTCTCTTGTGAGTATTTGGGTCGCCATCCATCCCGGGTCTGAGTAGGGCCTGTTTTCTGGGTCTTACACCTCTACTGTGTTTCTATCTGTCCTTGTGTTGGGGAAGAGGCATTGTATATTTTCCTCCGTCCTTGTTCCCACCTGCAATGAAGAATTGAAGGGCAGAGACACAGTAAATAAGCAGAGTAAAAGTTTTATTTAAAGTTACTTACACAGAAAGTGCAGGTAACCTCAGAGAGAGGAGCCCCTGAAAGGTTGGGATTTCCCCCTTTTAAGGATTTTTCAGGAATGTGACATAGGGCCAGGGGTGTGAGTTTGTAAAGTGGTCTCAAGGTGTGTATCTTTGATGAGAGACATTAGGTTTCTTTTATTATCAGTCCTCCAGGTAAATATGCAAAATTAGCTTAACACAGAGAAATTTACTCCTCTGGTCCCCTCCCAGGAGAGCAGCTTACTGGTTTGCATAATCAAGACTGTCTGCCCTTCCTCCAAGGGGGGAAGAGTTATTTGTTTGCTAAAGAGTATGTTTAGAATCTTTCTTCTTAAACTCCCTGGGGATTTTTTTAATGCAATTTTGGCTTTAAGGGGGGATCTCCCTGTCTTTATTATGCTGTTTATAGGTTTGCCTTTTAGCAGGCTAGAGTAAATCTTAACAATGATCTATTGACACAATAAAGACAGGGGCTGTTCTCCAATACTTCTCTTTATCTGAAGAATATTCAAACCTTCAAGGCCAAGTTGCTCTTGACCTTTTGATCTTTAACTGATGAACTCATTGAGTCTTTTCTGGATTTCTACTGTTAACTGTTCTCTGAGTCCTGTGGCCTTTACTGACCTTGTTCTCTTTCCATTCTGCTCTTATCTATTTTCCTACCTAACTGTGTCAGTTAGATCATTATAATATTTAGTATAACCTGCTAAAAGGCCCACCTATAAACAGCATAATAAAGACAGGGTGATCCCACCTTAAAGCCCAAATTGCATTTTTAAAAAATCCAGGAAGTTAAGAAGTAAAATTCTTAACATACCATTCAGCAAACAAATAATAATGGGCGCACCCTCGAGGGCAGGGCAAATAGTCTTAACTGATACACCCCAAGACCAAAAAGCTGCTATTATGGGAAGAAATCAGCAGTAAATTCCTTATGTTAACTTTGCAGAATTACCTGGAAAACTAATCAAAAGTAGGATGAAATGACTCATCAAGAATAAACATTCAGGGACCACTTAACAAGTCCACACTCCTAGCCCTTTGAAAATCCTCAACTGCCTATAAAACCCCAGACCCTAAAATCTTGAGGGCACCTTTACTCTGAAGTAGCCCACACTCTCCCCTCTCTGAATGTGCACCTTTTTGCTTTAAATAAATCTCTCACGTTTTGTCTCGGCGCTTTGCCAGTGGTGTCTTTGTTACTTTGCTTTTTCGTTCTAATCACCTTGTACTCTGACTTCCCTGCACCTCCGAACCGATTTTACTGACAACCCTTGTATTGCCTATGGTTTTTACATCATGAATTTTGATCTATGCTTTTCAGAGCATAGGTGTTAGAACTTCATTGTGAATTCCATCCTTTAATATATCTTGTTTAATGCTTTTTAAACTGAATTCCAAATTTGCTACAAATTATGGTGTTAATATTTCTGTAAGACCCTACTGCCCAGACCACAAATCCCTTTTAGTGAACTACACTGATGATTGCCTCATAGCCCATTAGTTTTTTTTTATTTTGCCTAGATCTCATCTGAGGTTCCCTTGGGAAGAACAAGACATGCCTTTGGGTTCCTAAGATCCATGTAATGCCAGGTGAAAATGCATTCCCAGCCAGGAGCTAATAAACCTCAAACCTCTGAAACTAAAATCAGTTGAAGGAAAAACTAGATGGAGAAGGCCTTTTATTGCTTACAAGAATCCTGGCTCCATTTGTTTCCTCCCACTCACCCATGTCTCTCCTTTTCTCTTTCGCTGGCAAGAAGCCAAAAAAAAAACCTCTCTGATCTGGTGTATTCAACTTTTCCCCTGCCATTTGTACCTATTCATAAGGAGAGGGCTGCTTCTCACTACTCCCTATAAACAACTATTGATATGAATATGGTCTAAGGCCAGGCAAGAGATTCTGAAAATATTGCAGTTTAACCCACAATCAAGTTTCCTCTCTTTTGATTATTTTTCAGCAGTTAAAACCATATGATTTTATCTCACAGATACTTTTCAGAATTTCTGGTACACTATAGAAACACTACAGTGTTTTCCAGTGTTTGTATGATTATATTCTAAAATATATATAACTTATTTAGAACTTTTGTGGACATGGAAGGGTATAGATTTAAGCATATTGCTGTCCAAACCTTGACATAAATCTTTTCTATAAAAAGTTCTTATTTGTAGCTCTACACTTACAAGTATAAAACTTTTAATATTTTCTTCTTTCCCATCTTCTTCCACACATGTTGTATGAACTCATGAGATCATTTAATTTATATTAATATTTACCTTAATGTTCATTTGAACTTCTCAGTTTGGATTCTCTTTTCTCACCACTAAAAAATTAGTTCCTCCAACAAGTGTTTATAGAAACAGGGATACACATAGTCAAAAAAAGGTGAAAATGAACAAATTCCATATGAAAGTATGAATGACTAAAATATCCACATAATATTTACAATTTTCTATCTCGCCAAAAACATTTATTACATTTGTTTGCAAAAGTGTTTTCTTCAATTTGATAGTATCTTCAGTTAAAATTGGGAAATATATTAGACTCTCTTTTTAAGCAGCAAAGAGATGAATTTCCCAGCTATTCCAAAATTATGGTTTTGTTTCTCCCTTTGCTTTGTAAGTCTTTTAATTTTTCCAGTTCTTGCTTTGGAGATTCTGCGTGAATCTAAACACTTGTTTTGTGTCTTTAGGCAAATATGACTCAATGAACGTGGTGCTCAAGAAAGTCTAGATCCTTTGATGCTAATGATCAGAGGGAATCTGTGTGCTGGTAAGTGTTTAACAACAACCAGTTACCAGAAAAATCTGCACGGACATATTTTAATTCACTAATATAATTTACAAATAATAAAACAAAATAAATGTAACTGTAATTATATACATCAAGTTGACTTTCAGAACATTACCATTGCTTCTTAACAAACTCATGTCCCCAACCAGCCAATGTTGCCAAATCAACCATAATTTGACAAATAAAGCTGAATTTAATACTGTGGTTTCTGAATGCATGTTATAGTCAGAAGTTTCAAATCCATAATAATGGATAAAAAATGTTGAAAAAATGATAAAGTTATGGAAAACTTGAACTATTATTTACCAAATTGATCTAATTGACATTTTTGGAATATTCCACTGAACATCAACACAATACTTATTTTCTCCAGTATTACCGAAAACCTTATCATAATAGAACATTATCAGGTTAATATAAAAGTCTCAAACACATTTGCAAGATTTAAGTCACACATATTATATTTACTGAACATTATGCAATTAACTTATATATCAATTATGGAAAGATATCTGGAAGATCTAATATTTTTAACTAAATGACATTACTATATAATCAGTGAGTCAAAGAAAACCATAGAGAAAATAAAATACCATTTATACAAAGTAAATATGAAATTACAACATAGTAAAGTGTGTTGGATGCAGCTAATGCATTATAAAAAAGCTTAAGACTCTCAAATTACATTAGAAAACCAGGAAATCCTGAGATCAATGACCTCAGCTTTCATCTTAAGAAACAAGAAAAACAAGAAAATAGGAAAACAAATTTAACTCAGAGTAACCAGATGAAAATGAGTAATAATCAATGTGGAAATCAATGAAACAGAAAACAGAAAAATAAATAACAAAATATCAATGAAACCAAATCTGTTTCCTTGAAAATGTCATTAAAATTGATATATTTCTAGACAAATTCGTGAGAAAACATACAGAGAAGATACAATTACTAGTATTAGGGATGACCAAGGTCATATCCATTGATATTTTAGCTCTTAAGTGGATAACATGGAAAATTTTGAACAACTTCATGACAATTAATTAAAAAACATAAATGAAATGGAAAAATTTATTGAAAGACACAAATAAAAGCTCACTCACAGAAAAATAGATATGATAAACCTATATCTACTGTACAAATTGAACTTATATTTAAGAAACACCCCAGAAAGAACCTTTGCATTCAATGGTTAATGCTAAAAAGTACTTAAGGAAACAATACTAATAATTGTACACAAACTCTCCCCAAATGTTAGAGTAGGAAACACTTTCCAACTCATCCTATGAAGACAGAATTATCTTGAGAGCAAAATCATAAAATAGACATTATTAAAAAAACAGTGACCAATCTCACTCATGAAGATAGCCACAAATATTCAAAAATAAATGGCAAATAAGTCTAGTAATATATAAAAAGTTTAATTCACTTTGGTCTAGCGGAATTTTTCTTAGTTGTTAAAGAAAATCAACTGAAAATGTTGTACATGAATGTCTGATAAAAGCCCTTAGCAAGTAGATCTAATACGTAGCAAATACCAAAGGACATCCAAAACATGCTTAAAAAGAAAAAGACACATAAACTACAGCTAACATCTGTGGGTAAAATTGTAGTATTTCCAGAGTCGCCTGGCCTTAGTGCATCTCCATATCAGTAAGTGTTTCTGAGGGGTGGACAGAAGGAGTCCATCTCTATATCAATAGGCAATTACAAGGGTAACAAGGGCATATCTGGACCAGAGAGACTGGGGATATCCCTTTTCACAGCCTGGTAGCAAGAAATGTGAGAAGTGGATGACTGCTTGCAGGCCATAAAGTTTCTCCCACTTTATTTTTCACTTCGACTGATTTTGGTTTCAAACGTAATTTGCCCTGGGCTGGGAAAATATTTTCCCCCAGAATTAACAGCATCTTACTTCTCCGTAAAGACTGAGTGATCTCCTTCTAAGGGAAAGAATAAGGCCAGGATGCCCGTTTCAGCTACTTCTACTTAACATTATACTGTAGATACTAATTAATGCAATAAAGTTTTAAAAAATAGAAAATGTGTTCATATTGGAAAGGAAGAAAATTGATTTTATTTATGCAGACAGCATAAACTTTATAGAAATCCTACTGATTTCCTGTTTCAGCTCCAATATTTAAGACATTGGATATCATCACTTATACCTTTTAGCAGGAAAAAGTTGTAAAAACACAATTTTAATAACTTTACTTGGAGCCAGCAGATACATGAAATTACAGGGTCATGGCACCCTGAAATCTGGGCCAACTGTCATAGTTGAGATCAATGTACCTGGAACATAAGTCACTGGAATCATAAGTAGGTAGGGATACCACAATAATAATTTGGGCAAATTTCTGGAGGCTAAGAGCATACTGATGCAAGAGTGAGACGTCACTGAGGGTTGTCATAAGAGGGGATCCCCACACTTTGGTAGGTTTTGGCTCTACTAACCTGAGCAGGTTTTCAAGCTGAAGAACTTCTTCCATGCACAGACAAGGACAGGGAAGAGATAATCTTTCTGAAAGAATCCTAGAATATTCTTCATACTAAGGCCTCTACTCCAGGAGAAAAAAATCTCACCAGAAACATTTATGAAGGCCCAGGAACACTAAAAGACAGATTTAACTATAAGACAATAGAATGCTAACACTCTGCCACATATTACAACCACAAGAAATACCAAAGTATTGCCCCTAAAATTACTTAATAATTTAAAAGGGGAATCTTTATAATGGACAGACTTGGAAGACACCCACTGACCAAGTTAACAAAGTTAACTTCAGTAATAAGACATATAGATATTCCATAACACACTGAAAAGGACATACCACCTCTGCAGTTTTCTCCACAAAAATGTAAAACTTCAATAAAATCATGAAAAAGCATTAGACAAACAAAATTGGAAGCCACTCTTCAAAATACCTGATTAGTAGTTTTCAAATACATTAAGGTCAAAAAAGGAAAGACTTAGAAACTTTCACAGATTGGAGAAAACTAAGGAACATAATTTCTAACACAGAGAGGAATTCAGGATTTGATGCTCAACAGGGAAATGACCTTGATAGAAAAATAGTAGAAATCCAAATAAAGTTTGTAATGTAATCATTAGTACTGTATAAAAGCTAATTTCTTAGTTTTGATAATTATCCACTTGTTATGTAAGATGTTATATATAGAGAAAGCTGAGCAAAATATATGAAGGAACTCTATAAATTTAAAATTACTGAAATATATAGGCTTTTGAAAATCTGATGCCTAATCCCATTTTCCTAAATGCAAGCAACCGTCCTATTAGCCATGGATAACCTCATAAAAATGTTATGTGCTGTAACTGTAACACCTCGTTATTTAAAGACATATCTCCTGATTACTTATTAATGAAAGACAATTTATTTATGTAATTACATATACATAATTACTTTATTTCTGACCAGCTCACCGGTTTTAACATCATTTTGAAGGGCACTGTTCAATAATTCTCCATCCAACATAATCAATTATGATTATATTAAGTGAGCCAGTGAGAAATACTTCATTTTAGAGCCAACAGTAAAATTGTCTCATACACATATCTTGAAGAATCCATTGTAAGGTAGCTGAGCCAGGATTCCAAAACACATTATTTTAGCGACTCAACTATTCTGACTTTTTTTGTTATAATTACTTTTAATGTATACTGCTATACTGAAGTCACATCATAAAGAGATCTATTAATAATAACATATACTGTTTTTAAAAGCCTTTCCATAAATCTAGAACAATAATTTCTTGAGCTTCCATATTGACATTTTGTTGAATAAGAAAATTCTGTAAATTCTGAGCAAGTTTCTCCTTAAGGTTATTTATCCTCCCCATATCATACCCATATCATATATAGATAGATGATGGATGATACAGATAGAAGACAGATGATAGATTTATAGAAATATATCAATAAATATATTGATATGCAGATGATAGATATAATTGATGAAATTTCCTATTGTACTTTTTAGAAAATTTCTCTTTCCACCAGAGAATTAACATTTCTTTATTTGCATCCTCCAAAGCAGAGATGTATAAGAAAACAATCCAAAGGGAAAATATTTGTATAAGACATTACATAAGCTTGTGGGAGAAACCATTTTTATGTGCTAAGACATGTTGTTTGCTACAGAAAAAAAGTCAAAATGGACAATACATACAAGAAAGAAAGAGATTTTATAAATATGATATAAATGTCATATCCATCATTTCTTAGTGTCTATATATTGTCAGTTTACAAAAATGTATTTTATTATTTTTAATTCTCAATACTAAATATCCAAATATTTAATTTCCTTTACAGTGAATACCAGGTAACCATATTAGAAATACACATATTATGTCATATTTCAATTGATTAAAAAGAAAATATGGTCCTAGTTGTGAATTTTAAGGTACACTAAAGTATGAGAATATGGGCCTTATTATCGAACTATGAGGCATAAGATATGTTTTAGATAATCTTTAATTTTTGATGGGTTCATTCTTAAAAGATTATTATAATTCACTTACTTGCATTCCATGGTTTTAATTTGTATTTCTTCAATACTTCATTGAAAATAATGATATAAAATCAGAGCCTTCTAACTATTAAACAATATATAATGTTACATTCAATTGAGATGTACACGATTGTTCAAAAATCATAGAATTATTTGTTTTAGGCACAATTATGGTATAATTTGGTCTAACTCCCAAATACCATTATGCTGATTTAAATGGAAACCTCTCTATACACAAAGTTCGACACCCAGAGTAAAAGAACTTTATTAGGATGTTGGCTAAAATGCTATTCAGCCTACACCTCAATTTAATTTTCAAGTATGCATGTTACATCAACTTCCTACATATCTTTCTATAACATCTCTTAATGTGTAATTTTAAATATGCGGACTTACATGTAACTATTATATGAATATTATAACTAAGTTTTTATTACAACTTGGCAACTTAAACATATTTATAACGTTTACTCCTATTCTTGACTTGACTATTGAAATGTAATGATATGAGGACATCTGGGAAGATGGTGGTATGAGCAGGGTGGCAGAAATTTCCCCCCAAAACCACATATATTTACGAAAATGCAATAAATACAACTATTCCTAAGAGAGAGACCAGAAGATACTGGACAACAGCAAGGCTACAGCTACACATGTGAGGACTCAGTGCCTCACGAAGTGGGTAAGATACAAAGCTGGGACCCAGCAAACACGAGCACTCCCCAACCACACTGCACTGGTGGGAGGAAAAGATTCAGAGCATGGAGGAAGTGGAAGCACAAGCCCGCCAAATAACCAGTCCTGTTGATCTGTGCCAGGAACACTAACACACATTGCATGGTGTTTTGGAGATTAGAGAAACAGAAGGCCAGAATCTGAGACAGACAAGGCAACCAGGTCCTTTCAGCCAGCTCCCTGGGACAAAAGAAAGAAGCGCACTTTTTTAAAAGTCTTAAAGAGACAAGGACACAACAGCGGAACAAAATCCAGTGCACTCAGCCCAGCAGGCTGGGTGTCCTGGGGAATTTCAGACCCCTTGGACGGTGGCTGGGCAAAGCAGCGGTGCTGAGGCTTCCCACAAAGATCAGCAGCCTGATAGGCTAGGCTGAGGGTGACACCGCACACAGGCAGTTCAGGGGATTATCCCAGAGAATGCCTCCTGGTGTACAGGAAAAGAGCTGAGGCCTGTGACAAGGGCAAGGAGAAAAACAAGCAGGAAGGGACTTTGTTCGTCCAGCTAACAAACGTGGTGCATACCGGCAACCACTTTTATCGCTATGAAAAACAGAGGAATATGGTACAAATTTCACCCAGACAACCCCAGAGAGGGAGCCTGATGGGATGGACATGCACAATCTTCCAGAAAAAGAATTCACAATAAAAGTCATAACCATACTGATGGATCTACAGAGAAATATGCAAGAGCTAAGGGAGGAACTGAGGGAAGTGAGGAAAGACAATGCAGAAATGAGACAAGCAATCGACGGGCTTAGCAGCAGAAGGGACGAGATACAAGAGACCATTAACGGAATACAAATCAGAGAACTTGAATACAGAGAAGCTGAGACAGAGAGAGATAAAAGGATCTCTAGGAATGAAATAATATAAAGAGAACTGTGTGACCAATCCAAACGGAACAATATTCGCATTGTAGGAGTGCCAGAAGAAGAAGAAGAGAGAAAGAGGGATAGAAAGTGTCTTTGAAGAAATAATTGCTGTAAACTTCCCCAAGCTGGGGAAGGAAATAGTCTCTCAGACCATGGAAGCCCACAGATCCCCCAACACAAGGAACCCAAGGAAGACATCACCAAGATACATAATAATTAAAATGGCAATGATCAAAGATAAGGGCAGAGTATTAAAGACAGCTAGAGAGAGAAAAAAGACCAACTGCAAAGGAAAACCCATCAGACTATCATCAGACTTCTCAACAGAAACCCTACAGGCCAGAAGAGAAAGGCATGATATATTTATCATAATGAAACAGAAGGGCCTCGAACCAAGAATATTGTATCCAGCACGATTATAATTTAAATTTGAGGGAGGGATTAAACAATTCCCAGACAAGTGAAAACTGGGGGAGTTTGCCTTCCATAAACCACCTCTACATGATATCCTAAAGGGACTGCTCTAGATGGAAGCACTCCTAAGGCTGAAAAGATGTCACCAGAGAAAATAAAATCATAGCAAAGGAAGAAGACTGAACAAATACTAACTAAAGGAAAAGAATAAAACACCTTGTATATAAAGAATGGAGGAGGAAGAATATGAAGGGAGAAAAATAAAGAATCATGAGACTGTGTTTACAATAACTTAACAAGAAAGTTAAATTAGACTGTTAGATAGTAAAGAAGATACCCATGAAACTTTGGTAACGACGAATCTAAAGCCACCAATGTCAATAAGTACATATCTATTGATAATCACCTTAAATGTAAATGGAGTGAATGCACCAATCAAAAGACACAGAGTTACTGAGTGGATACAAAAGCAAGACCCATCTATATGCTGCTTACAAGAGACTCACCTCAAGCTGAAATATATACACAGACTAAAGGTGAAGGGATGGAAAAAGTATTTCATGCAAACAACAAGGAGAAAAAAGCCAGTGATGCAGTACTTGCATCAGACAAAATAGACTTCAAAACAAATAAAGTAGCAAGAGATAAAGAAGGACATTACATAATGATAAAGGGGTCAGTCCAACAAGAGGATATAACCATTTTAAATTTATAGGCACCCAAAACAGGAGCGACAACATATGTGAAACAAATACTAACAGAATTAAAGACAGAAATAGAAAGCAATGCATTCATTTTAGGAGAGTTTATCACACCACTCACTCCAAAGGACAGATCAACCAGACAGAAAATAAGTAAAGACACTAAAGCACCCAACAACACATTACAACAGATGGACCTCAAGACATCTACAGAACTCTACACCCAGAACAAACAGCATGCACATTCTTCTCAAGTGCACATGGAACACTTTCCAGAACAGACCACACACTAGGCAACAAAAAGAACCTCAGTAAATTAAATATTGATATTCTACCATCTGATTTCTCAGATCAAAAAGTATAAAACTAGAAATAAATTGTAGAAAGAAAACAAAAAGGCTCACAAATACATGGATACTTAAAAACATTCATCTAAATAATGAAAGGGTCAATGACGAAATTAAAGGAGATATCAAAGAATATATGGAGACTAATGACAACAATAACACAAAGCCACGAGTTCCGTGGGATGCAACAAAGGCAGTTCTAAGAGGAAAGTGTATTGGAATCCAGGCCTACTTAAAGAAGGAGGAACAATCCCAAATGAATAGTCTAAAGACACAATTACTGAAATTAAAAAACAAAGAACAAATGAGGCTCAAAGTCACCAGAAGGAGCGACATAACAAAGATCAGAGAAGAAATAAATAAAATTGAGAAGAATAAAACAATGGAAAAAAATCAATGAAACCAAGAGCTGGTTGTTTGAAAAAATAAACAAAAGAGGTAAACCCCTAGCCAGTCTTATTAAGAGAAAAAGAGAATCAAAACACATAAACAGAATCAGAAATAAGAAAGGACCCCACAGGAACACAAAGAATTATAATAGATTAGTGTGAGAATCTATATGCTAACAAGCTGGAAAACATAGAAGAAATGGACAACTTCATAGAAAAATACAACCTTCCAAGACTGACCAAGCAAAGAACAGAAAACTTAAACAGACCAATCACCAGCAACGAAATTGAAGCAGTAATCAAAAAACAACCCAAGAACAAAACCCCCGGGACAGATGATTCACCACTGAATTCTACCAGACATATAGAGAAGATATAACACCCATTCTCCTTAAAGTTTTCCAAAAAATAGAAGAGGAGGGAATACTTCCAAACTCATTCTATGAAGCCAGCATCACTCTACTACCAAAACGAGGCAGAGGCCTCACCAAAAAGAAAATTACAGACCAATATCCCTGATGAACGTAGATGCAAAAATACTCAACAAAATACAGCAAACCAAATTCAAAAATATATCAAGAGGATCACACACCATGATCAAGTGGGATTCATCTCAGGGATACAAGGATGGTACAACATTCGAAAATCCATCAACATCATCCACCACATCAACAAAAAGAAGAAAAAAAACACATAATCATCTCCATATTTGCTGAAAAAGCATTTGACAAAATTCAACATCCATTCATGATAAATCTCTCAACAAAATGAGTACAGAGGGCAAGTACCTCAACATCATAAAGGCTATATATGACAAACCCACAGCTAACATCATATTTAACAGCGAGAAACTGAAAGCTTTTCATCTAAGATCAATCGGGAACAAGACAAGGTTGCCCACTCTCCTCACTGTTATTCAACATAGTACTAGAAGTCCTAGCCATGGCGATCAGACAAAACAAAGAAATACAAGGCATCCATATTGGTAAAGAAGAAGTCAAATTGTCACCATTTGCAGATGACATGATATTGTACATAAGAAACCCTAAAAACTGCAGCCCAAAACTACTAGGACTAATATCTGAATTCAGCAAAGCTACAGGATACAAACTTAACGCACAGAAATCTGTTTCCTTGCTATACACTAATGATGAGCTAACAGAAACAGAAATGAGGAAAACAATTCCATTCACAATTGCATCAAAAAGAATAAAATAAGTAGGAATAAACCTAAGGAAGGAAGTGAAGACCTATACCCTGAAAACTACACGACACTTCTAAGAGAAATTAATGAGGACACTAACAAATGGAAATTCATCCCATGCTCTTGGCTAGGAAGAATAAATATTGTCAAAATGGCTATATTACATAAAGCAATCTACAGATTCAATGCAATCCCTATCAAAATACCAACAGCTTTCTTCAATGAACTGGAAGAAATAATTCTAAAATTCATATGGAACCACAAAAGACCCCGAATAGCCAAATCAATCTTGAGAAGTAGGAATAAAACAGGGGGAATTATGCTCCCTGACTTCAAGTTCTACTACAAAGCCACAGTAATCAGGACATTTTGGTATTGGCAGAAAAACAGACCCACAGACCTGTGGAACAGAATAGAAAATCGAAACATTAACCCTAACATATACAGTCAATTAATGTATGATAAAGGAGCCTTGGATATAAAATGGGGAGATGACAGCCTCTTCAGCAGCTGGTGTTGGAAAAACTGGACAGCTACATCACAATAGTAAACTCAAAATGGATCAAAGACCTGAATGTAAGCTATGAAACCATAAAACTCTTAGAAAAAGACATAAGCAAAAATCTCTTGGACATAAACATGAGCGACTTCTTCATGAAAATATCTCCCCGGGAAAGGGAAACAAAAGCAAAAATGAACAAGTGGGACTATATCAACCTGAAAAGCTTCTGTGCAGCAAAGTACACCAACAGTAGAACAAAAAGACATCGTACAGTATGGGAGAATATATTCATAAATGACATATAAATGACATACAAAATATATAAAGAACTCACGCACTTCAACAAACATAAAGTAAATAATCCAATTAAGAAATGGGCAGAGGAGCTGAACAGACACTTCTCCAAAGAAGAAATTCAGATGGCCAACAGGCACATGAGAAGATGCTCCACATCGCTAATTGACATAGAAATCCAAATTAAAACCACAATGAGATATCACCTCACACCAGTAAGGATGGCCAACATCCCAAACACAAACAACCAATGTTGGCAAGGATGTCGAGAAATGGGAACCCTCCTACACTGCTGGTGGGAATGTAAATTATTTCAACCATTGGGGAAGCAGTATGGAGGTTCCTGAAAAAACTCAAAATAGAAATACCATTTGACCCAGGAATCCCACTCCTAGGAATTTACCCCAAGAATGAAGCAGCCCTGTTTGAAAAAGACATATGTACCCCTATGTTTATTGCAGCACTATTTACAATAGCCAAGAAATGGAAGCAACCTAAGTGTCCATCAGTAGATGAATGTATAAAGAAGAGTTGGTACATATACACAATGGAATATTATTCAGCCATAAGGAGAAAACAAATCCTACCGTTTGCAACAATATGGATTGGGCTAGAATGTATTATGCTCAGTGAAATAACCCACATGGAAAAACACAAGTATCAAATGATTTCACGCATATGAGGAGCATAAGGGCAAAGAACAAAACTGAAAGAAAAAAAAACAGCAGTAGACTCAAAGGACCCAAGAATTGACTAGTAGTTACTAAAGGGAAAGGGACTGGGGAGGATGGGCAGGAAGGGAGGGAATAGGGTGAAAAATAGTCACTATGAGTAATGTTCAGGGGGCACGGGGAGGGCTGTACAACTCAGAGAATACAAGTAGTGATTTTATACCATCTCACTACGCTTATGGACAGTGACGGTAATGGGTTTGGTGGGGGGGAACTGATGAAGTGGGTATTTTAGTAACCATAATATTGCACATATAATTATAGATTAATAAATAAAAAGAAATGTAATGATATATTTTGAACTTAAAATATGTTATGCTTCACCAGTTTCTTTCTTCATATGCATAATTATATACCTTGAAAAACTGTGCTTAATATATATTTATTTGCATAATTTATATATATATGCATATATCCTGCTTTAGTTTTTGCTTTAAAATTATACTTGGAGGAAACATGCTGGATATGAGGATAATTGATATAAAAACAAACAAATTAAGTATCAAACAATGTCAATCAGGGGGACATTAATTTTTTTTATATTAATGAAATTCAAGTCACATTTTATTTAATTTCATTATTTAATAAAAAATAGAATTAAAGCTTATGACAACGAAGCATTGAGAGGAAGAATAATCTTTAATAGTTTATATTGTGCTTTTAAAGCCATTTATTGCATAAATGCTTACATAGAATAATAAATTAACAAACTATGCCCTTAAGAACAATTTCCTGAATATAAAACTTGTCTGAGTGTGGTTAATATTTAAAAGAAAGGTAATAGCATATAATCATCTTTCTATAAAATAATTCTTAAGAGTCCTAGCATCATTTGGCTTGGTAACCATGCTCTCTGGGGACCGTTACCCAAGACTGTGGTTTATAACTATAATCATACAACATCCTAGCTAATAATATTACTACATCTCTTTTATAAATTGTCTTAGGGTAGTTTTGGTATGAATCAGCTACTGCAGTATGTGGGTTTATATTGCTGTCACTGCACATAAAAAAATAAAACCAGATGAATAAAAAATCAGATTGATTAGGAAGACTTGTAAATTCGAGATAATTATCTTTATTTCAGAGGCCAGGAAGAAGGGTTCATGTGTGCCATGACTTACTGTTGCTCAATCTCACTCTTACATGCTTCTTTCCTCACTGCTTTTTCTCTATTATATCTTTATGTGTTTAAATTTTCTCTCATTCTCCGTTAATGCAGATACTCTTTGTCACATGACACAATTGCACTTTGCAGCATCCAATTTGCTCTTTTCAGTTCATGAATATAACAAGAGTGGTTGGGGGGGGTGTGGAATATGTTCACAGCCTGCAGCAAATAACTTTTAAAGCCGAAATGAGTCAAAGGGAGAAACAAAGTGGAATAAACCCATTGATTGCATTCAAGAAATCATCTACTTTTGCTCATTCATGTCTCCTGCAATGTGGCTGCACAAAGGGACCCCATCAAACCTCTCTGGTCCAGATATGCCCTTGCTCCTCCCACCCTTGTAATCACCTATTGATGTAGAGATGGACTACTTCTCTCCACTAATTGGAAACACCTATTGATATGGAGAGGTCAGGAGAGAGATTCTGGAAATATTGCAAAATTGCAGTTTTACCCACAATGAACAAAGAGAACAAAGAGGCTACCAGCTCCAAAAGAAGTGTCAGTTTAAAATAAGTGACTGATCTGTCTGTGGTTGTTAATCACTTACCATCTTTTTAATCCAAAAGAATCAGTTACATGATTCTCCACCACAGAATATTGATTAGTTTAATTGTGCTGGTGTTATTAGGTCACTAGGTTTGTACTCTGGTGCAGTCCTTTACAAATTTGAGAATTTACTTGTCATACTAAAGATGGTGAGTAATGTTATCTATTTTTATTTTTATTGTTATCATAGTTTTATTGCCATATCTATCTGACTGCATCACTTTCTTTATTGACAGGTGGAAATGAAGGCTGGCAGCTCCATGTGTTTAAAAATGTGAGTGAAGGATTGGATTAAAGATGGCAGCATGAGAGGTGAGACAGAGGCTGCCTCCTAAAACTGCATATAAAATGAAAATATAACTAATACAACTAATCTTGAAAGAGCAACAGGAAAGAGGACTGCAACAAACTGCATACACCTAGAGACAAGAGCAGACCTACACGAAAAGGGTAACATACTAAAGCTGTGGTTCTGTGTGATCCAAGCCCTTCCCCCATCCCAGCTCACCAGCAGGAGGAAGAGGAATGGAGTAGGGAGGGAGTGGAGATCTGTGACTGCTGAATACCTAGCTCTGATGATCTGCTCTGGGAGCACAAACCTATATGGTGCTTGCATGATACTCTCATAATTAGGGGGTTGGGAAGCTAAGACAGGCAGAATTCCTGGAGAGACTAAGATTCCAGCTTCTTGTGGAAAGCAGGGATACATATCCAGCTGCACTGGGACAAAAGAAAGGCAGGCAGTATGAGAGACTTCGTAACAAAGAAGCCCTTGGCAAGAGGGCTGCTAAAGGGGCAAGGATTGCACAGAGCTTACTGCTCAGGAGAAAGGACAAGTAGACAAAATTGTCCAGGGGCACTCTGCCCAGCAGATTGAGGGCTTTCACGATCTTCAGGTGCTCTAGTTCCCTGGCTGCCTACACAGCTCCAAGAAACCCTTCTGTGACAGGCAGGCTAGTGCACCTTTCTTCTGGCCAGCCCCACACGGCTTGCAAAGCGAGAAATCCTTCCCTGGGGTTAGGCCAGCCAGAGGGAAGATCTGTCTACAGCAACTAAAAATGCAAAGCACAGAGGCTTATACATGTGTGCTCAGCCCACTGGTTCAGGCAGTGGAGACAGGCATAGCAGCCAGGAACTAGCAAACAGTGCTTCCCTCCCCAGAGGCACCAATACCACTCCCCTACAATCCCCACAGTGCTTCAGGGGCTGAGCAGCTCCAGAGAGTAGAGCTTCTGGGCACTAGTGGGCACCATACACAAATATGAAAAGCCAAAGGAACCTGGTCCAGAGTAAAATTATTAATACAACTCCTGAAAAAGATTTAAATGATATTGACCTCATGACTCTCCCTGAAATGGAATTCAAAATAAAAATCATTAACATGCTCATGGAGGTACAGAAAGATATTCAAGAAGTCAGGAATGAATCACAGTCAGAGATACAATCATTGAAGAGCACAATGGACGGTAATAAAAACAGATTGGATATGGTGGAGGAGACAATAAATGAAACAGAATCTAGAGAATCTGAGGCACAGAGAGAAAAAAGGATCTCTACGAATGAAAGAATATTGAGAGAACTGTGTCACATTTATAGGGGTACCAGAAGAAGAAGAGAGAGAAAAATGGATAGAAAGTGTCTTTGAGGAGGTGATTGCTGAAAACTTCCCCAATCTGGGGAAGGAGATAGTCTCTCAGGCAATGCAGATGCACAGATCTCCCAACACAAGGGACCCAAGAAAGACAACATCAAGACATATAGTAATTAAAACGGCAAAGATCAAGGATAAGGAAAGACTATTAAAAGCAGCCAGAGAGAGAAATAAGATCACATACAAAGAAAATCCCATCAGGCTCTCATCAAATTTCTCAACAGAAACCTTACAGGCCAGAAAGTAGTGGCATGATGTATTTAATGCAATGAACCAGAAGGGCCTTGAACCAAGATTACTTTATCAGGGAAGATTATCATTTAAATTTGAAGGAGGGACTAAACAATTTCCAGATAAGCAACAGCTGAGAGAATTTACTTCCCACAAACCATCTCAACAGTGTATTTTGGAGGAACTGCTATAGATGGAAGTGTTCCTACAGTTTAATAGCCGTCACCAGAGGTAAAAAATCCACAGTAAAGAAAATAGAACAGCTAATTACTAAGAAAATGCAAAATTAAATGAACTATCCCCAAAGTCAATCAAGAGATAGATAAAGAGTACAGAATATGATACCTAATATATAAAGAATGGCAGAGGAAGAAAAAGGAGGAGAAAAAAAAACAAATAAAGAACTTTTAGATTGTGTTTGTAATAGCATATTAAGTTATTTGTTAGACTCTTAGATAGTAAGGAAGTTAACCTTGAACCTTTGGTAACCACGAAGCTGAAGCCTGTAATGCCAATAAGTACATACCTATCCATAATCACCCTAAATGTAAATGGACACAATGTGCCAGTCAAAAGATAAAGAGTCACTGAATGGATAACAAAAGAAGACCATCTATATGCTGCCTTCAAGAGACTCACTTTAAACCCTCAGACATACACAGACTAATACTGAAGGGATGGAGAAAGACACCTCATGCAACTAATAGGGAGAAAAAAGCATGAGTTGCAGTAGACAAAATAGACTTCAAAACAAAGAAAGTCACAAGAGACAAAATCGACATTATATAATGATAAAAGGGTCAATCCAACAAGAAGATATAACCATTATATCTATTCACAGAACAAAAGAACTCCTACATATGTGAAATAAATACTACCAGAATTAAACGGGGAAATTGAATGCAATGCGTTAATTCTAGGAGCCTTCAACACTCCACTCATTTTGAAGGACAGATCAACCAGACAGAATATAAGTAAGGAGACAGAGGCACTGAACAACACATTAGAAAAGATGGACCTAGCAGACAGCTACAGATCTCTACACCCAAAAGCAGCAGAATACACATTCTTCTCATGTGCACATGGAGCATTTTCAAGAATAGATCATACACTAGGCCACAAAGAGAGACTAGGTAAATTAAAAATGATTGAAATTGTACCAACCAGCTTCTCAGACCACAAAGGAATGAAACAAGAAATGAATTATGCAAAGAAAATGAAAAATCCCAAAAGACATGGAGGCTTAATAACATGCTCCTAAATAATCAAAGGATCAAAGACCAAATAAAAACAGTGATCAAGCAATATATGGAGACAGATGACAACAATAATTCAACACTGTAAAATCTGTGGGATGCAGCAAAGGCTCTTCTAAGAGGAAAGTATATTTCAATACAGGCCTATCTAAGGAAAGAAGAACATTCCCATATGAGCAGTCTAAACTCACAATTAACGAAAGCAGAAAAAGAACAAATGAGACCCAAAGTCAGTAGAAGGAGAGACATAATAAAGATTAGAGCATAAATAAATAAAATCAAGAAGAATAAAACAATAGAAAGGATCAATGAAAGCAAGAACTGGTTCTTTGAGAAAATAAACAAAATAGATAAGCCCCTAGCCAGACTTATCAAGAAAAAAAGAGTCTACTCACATAAACAGAATCAGAAATGAGAAAGGAAAAATCACTACAGACTGCACAGAAATACAAAGAACTATTAGAGAATACTATGAAAAATTATATGCTAACAAACTGGATAACCTAGGAGAAATGGACAACTTTCTAGAAAAATACAACCTTCCAAGGCTGACCCAGAAAGAAACAAAATCTCAACAGACCAATTACCAGCAACCAAATCGAACTGGTAATCAAAAACCTACCTAAGAACAAAAATTCCTGGACCAGATGGCTTCACCACTGAATTTTATCAAACATTTAGTGAAGACCTAATACCCATCCTCCTTAATTTCCCAAGGAGTAGAAAAAAGGGAATACTTACAAACTCTTTCTATGAGGCCTGTATCACTCTAATACCAAACCAGGCAAATGCATCACAAAAAGAAAACTACAGACCAATATCCATGATGAACATACATGCAAAAATACTCAACAAAATATAAGCAAGCCAAATTCAAAAATACGTAGAAAAGATCATCCATCATAATCAAGTAGGATTTATTCCAGAGATGCAAGGATGGTACAACATACGAAAATACATGAACATTATCCACCACATCAACAAAAAGGACAAAAACCACATGATCATCTCCATAGATGCTGAAAAAGCATTTGACAAAATTCAAAATCCATTCATGATAAAACCTCTCAACAAAATAGGTACAGAGTGCGAGTACCTCAACATAATAAAGGCCATATATGACAAACCCACAGCCGACATTATACTTAACAGCAAAAAGCTTAAAGCCTTTCCTTTAAGATTGGGTACAAGACAAGGATAACCACTCTCCTCACTTCTATTTAACACAGTACTGGAGGTCCTTGCTAGAGAAATCAGGCAACACAAAGATATAAAATTCATCTATATTGACAGGGAAGTTAAACTGTCCCTATTTGCAGATGACATGATACTGTGTACATAAAAAACCATAAAGAATCTACTCCAAAACTACTAGATCTAATGCCTGAATTCAGCAAAGCTGCAGGATAAAAAATTAATGCGCAGAAATCTATGGCATTCCTATACATTAAATGACCTAGCAGAGAGAAAAATCAGGAAAACAATTCCATTCAAAGTTTCATCAAAAAGAGCAAAATACCTAGGAGTAAACCTAACCAAGGAAGTGAAAGACCTATACTCTGAAAACTAAAAGACACTCATGAGAAAAATCAAAGAAGATACCAATACATCCTGTGCTCATGGATAGGAAGAATTAATATTGTCAAAATGGCCGTCCTTCCTAAAGCGATCTACAGATTCAATGCAATTCCTATCAAAATACCAAAAGCATTTTTCGATGAACTAGAGAAAATCATTCTTAAATTCATATGGAACCATAGAAGATCCCGAATAGCCAAAGAAATCCTGAGAGGGAAGAATAAAACGGGGGATTATGCTCCCCAACTTCAAGCTTTACTGCAAACCCACAGTACTCAAGGCAATTCGGTACTGGCACAAGAACAGACCCATAGACCAATGGAACAGACTAGACAGCCCTGATTTAAACCCAACCATATATGGTCAATTAATATATGATAAAGGAACCATGGACATACAATGGGGAAATGGCAACCTCTTCAACAGCTGGTGCTGGCAAAACTGGACAGTTACATGTACGAGAATGAAACTGGATTATTGTTTAACCCCATACACAAAAGTAAACTCTAAATTGATCAAGGACCTGAATGTAAGTCATCAAACCATAAAACTCTTAGAAGAAAACACAGGCAAAAATCTCCTGAATATAAGCATGAGCGACTTCTTCCTGAACGCATCTCCTTGAGGAAGGGACACAAAAGCAAAAATGAATTCATGGGATTACATCAAACTAAAAATTTCTGTATGGCAAAGGACACCAACAGAACAGAAAGGCATCCTACAGCATGGGAGAATATATTTGTAAATGGTATGTCCAACAAGGGGTTAACATCCAAAATATATAAAGAACTTATACACCTCTACACCCAAAAAGCAAATAACCCGATTAAAAAATGGGCAGAGGATATGAAGAGACAGTTCTCCAAAGCAGAAATTCAGATGTCCAACAGACACATGAAAAGATGCTCCACATCACTAATCATCAGGGAAATGAAAATTAAAACCACAATGAGATATCACCTCACACCAGTAAGTATGGCCACAATCCAAAAGACTAAGAACAACAAATGCTGGTGAAGATGCAGGGAAAGGGGAACCCTCCTACACTGCTGGTGGGAATGTAAGCTAGTTCAACCGTTGTGGAAAGCAATATGGAAGTTCCTCAAAAAAATAAAAATACAAATACCATTTGATTCGGGAATCCCACTCCTTGGAATTTACCCAAAGAATACAACTACTCAGATTCAAAAAGACATAGGCACTCCTATGTTTATTGTAGCACTTTTTACAGTAGCCAAGATATCGAAGCAACCTAAGTGTCCATCAGTAGATGAATGGATAAAGAAGAGGTGGTACATATACACACTGGAATACTATTCAGCCATAAGAAGGAAAGAAATCCTACCATTTGCAACATGGTTGGAGCTGGAGGTTATTATGCTCAGTGAAATAAGTCAGGTGGAGAAAGACAAGTACCAAGTGGTTTCCCTCATTTGTGGAGTGTAACAATGAAGCAAAACTTAAGGAACAAAATAGTAGCAGACTTAGAGACTCCAAGGAACTAGTTTTTACCAAAGGGGAAGAGTGTGGGAGGGTGGGCTGAGAAGGTGGGAGAAGGGGATTGTGGGGTATTATGGTGTGGGGTATGCATGGGGTGGGGAATCATGGGGAAAACCGTGTAGCACAGAAGAAGGCAAACAGTGAATCTGTTTCATCTTACTACACTGAGGGACAGTGACTGAACTGGGATATGAGTGGGTACTTGATAATATGGGTAAATGTAGTAACCACGTTGTTTCTTCATGTGAAACCTTCGTAAGAGTGTATATCAATAATACCTTAATAACAAAATTGTGAGTGAAATAATTCTTGAATAAAAACACTATATAAATTTATGCCACTCAACTTCATTTGGCTCATTTGTTTGTACAAAAAGCATGCAAACCTGCAGATGCAGACACCCTTAGCATATAAAAGCCAGCTAAGCATGCATATCATTACTCTTTAAACAGTGGCACACCCTCCTGGTAAACTTATGATAGTGAAGGGCCACAACTTTGCCTTTTCAAAGTGACATATTTTGTCAGACCTGTGTTCTGCCAATCATAATCAGAAGAGTGTATAATACATAAGTCACAATATAAATTTCATCACTTACAGAAGGTTATTAGGGCCTGGGAGCCTTATATAGGGAATCACATTCTTAGCATCAGCATACTAAGGAACTGAGGACAATAGGATGATATAGGTAATGAATATTATTGTTTTTTTCTTTTTTCCCCTGTGCTGTATTTTTTAACCTAGACATGATGATACATGATGAGATATCTCCTCCCTTGAAAGCATCTGGGGCAAGTCTAAATGCTCTAGACCCTGTAAATTTCATCATTAGATTGCACAAAGTCTAAATTCTGACTTTGGATGTCTTTTTTATTGAAATATAGTTGTTATTCAATATTATATTTGTTATAAGTATAAAACACCATGGTTCAGCAATTACACACATTATTAAATCCTCACCCCAGCTATTGCCATTACTATCTGTCAGCATATAAAGATGTTACAGAACCACTAACTATGTCTTCCTTGCTGCACTTCACTTCCCATTACCAACATATATTACGATCAAGATTTTTGTGCCCCTTTACCCTCTTACCCACCCCAACCTCTCCCGCATGGTAATCCTGAGTCACTGTCTATGACTTTGGAATTTTTTTGTGTGTGTTTTTATGATATATTTCAATACCCCTGATTGACTCACATTAAATTTATCTTACCTCTCAGTTTCTTGGTTTTATTAACTATTAAATTGAAGGGTGATTTTTGATTGAGACCTGTGCAGAGTTGTTATTGTAAGTCTGTGAAACTTACTTAGTCTTTCTGTTTTAGCTGGCTTCCTCTGACACCAGTCCATCAGGGAAAGTGGGGATTCAGCCTTGTGACATCCAGAAGCAGCGAGAAGTGCATCTCCCCTTCTTGGTTACTTTGACAGGTAGGGGAAGTGGGGATCGTCATTACTGCTGGGCATGGATAGTATTTTTAGGTCTCCACTGGCCTCTGCCGATATCACAGTGGGTGGAGGGGAAGAAGAGCCTGTCAACATTCTCCCAAATGACCTCCACTGACACACTGTGGAGGTGGGGGAGAGTGCTCTTATTGCTGCTGGACAGTGAGGTAGTTTGACCCTCCATAAAGCCTTCCTTTTCTAAAACCACCCCAGTGAGGAGAGGAAAGGATGACTTGTCACTGCCACAAGAAGATGGATATCCACTGATATCACAGGGGAGTATTGCTGATGACCATACAGTAAGGATGGAAGTCCTGGCTTTCTGTTCAGCATCTCTGACCCCAGCCCAGAAGAGGCATCGTGAGCCTCATTAGGGCCTCCTGGCATCGCAGTCTAGTCTCTCCATTCAACCGTTACTGGTACCACTGGGGATAAATGGCCACAGTAGTTTCTGTGTGTTTCGCTGCAGTAGAGAAGATATTTTGTCTCTGGGCTGTTCTTTTCTTGGTGTTTTTCTTCAAAAGGCAGGGTTTGAATTTATTTCATTTTATTTTGTCTGTACCCAGTGGTGTTGTGAGGTTGCCAGCTGCACACTTGGGATATGTAAGACAGAAGGAAAACCCAGAGCATTTGCCACTCTATTACTCCTTGGGTCTCACGTTCTCTAGCTAGTCTCCTTCTTTCCATCTTTCAAAGTCTTCTTGATTTTTTTGCATTTACAGTGCCCCGAATTTTTAGTAGTACTTACTGGGAGAAATAAAGAAAAATACCTTTATTCCATCTTACGAGCAATAGTTCCACAATGATCATTCTGAATACTAAACCTACTTGATTTCTAGAGTAATTCCTACTTGGTCACAATTTATTATTCTTTTATTTATTGCAGTATTTTATTTGCTAATATTTAATCAATAATATTTTTGTATTTATGATGAGTCCTAGTCTATAGTTTTCTTTTCTTGTAATGTTATTTTCTGGTTTTGGTATCATATAATCCTAGCCTTAAAAAATGAGTTAGGAAGTCTTCCATCCTAGTCTACTTTCCAAAAAGGTTTTTGTAAAATTGGTATTTTTTCTTCTTTAAACATTTGAAAGTAACTCATAATATTTTTTGCAAAAATTTTTATTAGAATGAAATTCTATAATTGATATAGAGCTATTCAACTCTCTTTTCTTGAGAAAGTTTTGGGAATTTGTAAATTTCAGAAAAAGTATGCATTTCTTCTAACTTGTCAATTTGATTGGCATAATACATTTTACAACAGTCCCTAAATATCCTTATAATAATAACTGAAATATTTGTAATGGTGTCTGTAACGCTTAACCTCAAACTGTGAAAGATAATAATTATTGTTATTTGAAGCTAAAAATTTTTTCAGTATACCTCATGTTGCAGTAGTTAACATGTAAGTGTGGCTTACAGGTAGATTTAAGACATACTCAATCAAATAGATTTATAATGTTCTCCTGGTTAGCCTCTCAGAAGTGCTCACAAACATGCTCCAGAGAAAACCATCTCTCTCCTTGTCTCCATCTGATGCTTCGTATAACAGTCACCTCAACAAAAATACTGTCTCACTTAAAACCTACAGAATAATTTCTTGTGTTATATGTGTCTAAAGAGAAAAAAAGATTATGGCAAAGGACAAAGCAAAAATAAGTGTTTTTATTTCTCTAGGCACAGAAACAACATTTATACTAATAAAATTGACATTTTAACAAATTTCTGAAATTCTTTAAATGAATAATTGACTGTGGTTCAAAAGTTACTACAGAATCTGTACACTAACTTTGGGGAAAATTAGTTACGGACATAGGATTTTCAAAGACACATGGAAAGATTGCACAATAGTAATAATCAGGTAACAGGAGATAAGAGGACAATGACCCACCTGTACCTTTCGGTTCAGTTATTTTAGTTTTTGTAAATTAACAAATGTTGCCTATTAATTTGAAAAAATTAGACTATGTGACTATATATGCAAAAACAACCCAAAATTACACAACCTCCATATAACTCCTTTGTTAAATATTTGGTGTATCTTATTGTAGATTAGAGATGGATAGATGAGAGAGAGATACCTGTATATATTGTATTACTCCACACCTATCTATTGAGATAATGGTGTGTTTTCTCTTTTTGTCCTTTAATTTGATGAACTCATAATATATTTTCTCTTACTAAATCTTTTATGTATATTTTTCTCTGCCCCAAGATGGTTTATCTTCACATCCATTGACAAACATATTCAGTGTTTCCAGACATATTTGTTTATTTCACATCATTAGGTCTTCAAACCTGTACACTTTTTGTCTTTGTGAGAGTTCATCGTCTGTTTGAAAAGGAAGACTGCTATCAGTATTTGATCAATATCATATTAGACTTCCCACAACTTTTATTTGTAAAAAGATAGAGAACTTTTAGAGTAACTTATTTTTTCATATCATCTAAAAGAAAAAAAATCAATATGGCACATCTCTTCCTACATCTGATTAATATTCTTTATTTTGTTCTTATTTGTTATTCACAATATGTTCAAATAACACAGCTGCATTTTTTAAAAACTTAAACTTTCTTCTCAACATGGTACTACTCTTTCTTTAACATGTAATCATGTTAAAAATATTTGCTCCATGAGTGTGTCTTTCTGCTTTTTTATTTATCTCTCCTGCTGTCAAGTTCTGCAGATCTCTACATTATGGCTCTAGACATCAATGTTCTAGAACCTTAGGCTTCATTGATTTTTAAAAAATTTTGCCAGTATGAAGTGATATATAATTTGAATGAACAGTAGATTTTTGTCTGGTTTATATGCAACAGTTAATGCTTACAGATACAGCAACAAGGATATCTTTCAGTATGTGAATGGGTAAATTTTGGTATGTCTAGACAGTGAAATATTATATGCTCCAAAAATAAATGAGATATCCAGACATGAGAAGACATAGAGGAATCTTAAATGTATATTTGTAAGTGAAGGAACACAGTGTGGAAATGCTACATACTGTGTGACCCGAACTATATGACATTCTGGAAAAACAAAAACTGTGGAGGTAGCAAAAATATCAGTGATTCCCTGGGGCTAGGGGTACGGAAGGGAGAAAGCAGGCAGAGGGGGAACGTAGGGATTTTTAGGTCTGGGAAATTATTCTGTATGATACCACAATTCTGGATATGTGTCATTATATTTTTCAAAACGCATAGAATATACAACACAAAGAGTGAAATCAATGTAATCTATGGACTTTGGTTGATCATAAAAGGATAATAAATATTCCTCTAACTAGGCATAAATAATTTGGATATATCATAATGAAGAACATGGCATAAATAATATTGGCATATCAAAATGAAGAATCTTTATAAAATGATTTATTTATATATTTTACACATATTAATGTAAAGAGAAAGTTAAAAAAAAGTAAACTGAAAAATAGAATTGAATTTGTAGAGATTGAGGTCCATCTTTAAAGATGACAATTCTTTTCTTCTTTAACTTTCTTGATGTATAAGACAGAAATTAAGTTGTATAAATTTAAAATTTATGTGATGATTTGATGTATACAAATATATAGATTATACAAATAATCACACAATAAAAAATAGTTAACACATCCAACACCTCACGTTAGTACTTGTTTGTGTATGTGATGAGAACTTTTAAGATCTGCCATCTCAGCAAATTCCAAATACATATACAGTATTATTAAACATAATCATCATTGTTTGGACCACAAAATCCAAGATGCCAATTCTTAACAGGGTTAAGAGAATGTGGGATTTCACATGACTATGTTCTCTAACAAAAACATACATAAAGCATCCTGAAGGGAGGCAAAAATATACCAAATATCAAATTGTCTCTGTGCATTTCATACACAATGTATTACACTCTATAAAACATAACAAAACATAGAAAGAAATAAAAGCATATTATTTAAAATAAATAAATAAAAGATTACCATCAATGTAGAAAGAGACGCATAGCAATACAAATATTGGCATTTAAACAAGGGCTTTACATTTTCTATAGAGAATAATAAAAAGGTTATTGGCTGAAAAATTCTAAACTTAATGAAGCAATGACAAGTGACAGACTCAAAGTCACTAGCAAGACTTCATGAGATAAAGACAAAGAAATCCTTTAAAACACATGATAAAACTGATGAAAACCAAAGACAAGGAGGAAATATAACAAACAGCCCATGCAAACACACAGATTACCATCAAATGGCAACTATAATAATGGCAGCTATCTCCACAAATGAACTGAAGATTGAAGAAAACGAACTCTCTTCAAAATGCTAAAAGAAAATGAATATAAACTCAGAATCCTATTATATACTGCATTAAAATACACTATAAAAATAAGTGAAATAAGACATTTTAGAGCAGCAAAATCTAAGAATTCTAAGATGAAAATTCTTTATCAGTTGACCCACACACAGAAAAAGAAAGGAAGAAATGAAAAAAGGAATAAATAAGGATTCATGTGTTGGCACATCTAAATAAATATTGAGCAACAGATTAATCAAAACACTCTGAGTGGCTTAAAAATATCTAAAATTAAAATACATTTAAAAAATGTAAAAGATTCAGGAGTTGTGCGGCAAATGACATTAAAGTATGTCAAAGACCTTGCATTGTCCAGAAAAATGTAAAAGTAACCAAACAGCTTAAGACAAATTCAAGTCAAGATAAACAGCATTACATAAACATTCTAATAGCAAAAGCAAAACAAACCCCACCTATTATCAAGCAGCAATGTGGGAAAAGAATCATATGAAAGACAATGTATATGCAAACGAAAGCATGAAAGAAGATAGTGTTTTGAGCAAACAAAATAAATCAAATAATAAAGTTATAGATTTAAATTCAAATAAATAGGCAATAGTATTCAATGTAACCAAAAACACAGTGACTCTTCTGAAGCTTAAACAGACATTCAAATACCACAAGACCAGAATATCCATAGTATTAACTCACAAGTATGTAAACAGGGATCTCACTGTGGCAGAATAATAAGCAGGTGTTTCTCAGTCCTTACAACACACCTAACCTCCTCTCCTTTGGAACTCCGGTACAATAATATGATGATTCTCATGGATCAGTGCAGATCTACCTAAGCTTAGAAGCCCCGTCCATCCCAGGAGTTAGTCTCTTTTAATAATCTGTGAACATAGATGCCATGGTATCTACAAAGGACATGCCAAGTGACAAGAGTCATCACACTCAGGGAAGCCCAAAGTTATGGTCACCCAGTAGGTATTTTTAACTTGTTCACAGTCCTCCAGTACATATGTATTTTACCAGACAGGGTGAGAACTGCCTGATGTTGCCTAGTAACACAGCTGTTAGAGCACCATCATTACCTAGAAGTTTGAAACACAGTGTTAGTAAATTTAACACACAGTTCATTTCTCTCATACAAGGCCAAAATTTTCGTTTAAATTGTTATTGATAAATTTATATGGAATACTGTGGCATCTTACTACACTGATGGACAGTGACTGCAATGGGGTGTGTTGGGGACTTGATAGTGGGGGTGAATGTGGTAACCACATTATTTTTCTTGTGAAACCTTCATAAGAGTGTATATCAATGATACCTCAATAAAAAAAATTGTGGAAAAAAATTTCTATGGAATAAATGGTTTCCTTAAATACAAGCCTGGTCAAAATAGATTTTTTATAAAACACATATATGTTTTCTTACAGAGACATATCAAAATATGTGTAAAGATTTCAAGTGAAAGCATGGAAAATATACAAATGTAAGAAACTACAGATAGAATACCATAAAGTCAATAATCTTTAAGGTCAAATGAAAAAAAAATCAGTAAGGATAAAGAGAAAGATTTCATGATGATAGAATTTTTCACAGCTAAATAATTCTCAATGTGCATATCCTTAGTAACAGAGAATCAAAATATATAAAGCAAAATCATTAGAACTTTCAAAAGAGACAAATTCATAGTATTTTTATAAGCCACTCTCAGTAACTGATAAAGAAAATAGACAAAAACAAATGTATAAAAATGTAACACATATCTGATAAGGGGAAAATACCGAAAATATTTAAACTCAATACCCCCCTAAAAAGTATCAAGTTAAATAATGGGCAGAGGACCTGAATAGACACTTTTTCCAAAGAAGACAGATGGCCAACAGTCACATAAAAAGATGCTCAGCATCACTAATCATCAGTGAAATGCAAATCAAAACCACAATGAGAATCACCTCACACTAGTCAGATGGCTGGTATCAAAACAATAAGAAATAACAATTGTTGAAAATGTAGTAAAAAGGACACCCTCATACACTGTTGGTGAGAATGTGAACTAGGCGCAGCCACTGTGGAAAATAGTATGGCGCTTTCTCAAAAACAACAACAAGAAATATCATATGACCCAGTAATTCTACTTTTAAGTATTTACCTAAAGAAAACAAAATCACTAGTTTGAAGATAATATGCACACCTATGTTCAGTACAGCATTATTTACAATAGCCAAGATATGGAAGCAACCTAAGTATTCATCAATAGCTGAATGGATAAAGAAGAAGTGATAAATATATAATGGAATATTATTCATCCACAGAAAAGAAAGAAGGACATTTTGCCATTTGTGACAAAATGGATACATCTAGAGGATATTATTAATAAGTCAGACAGAGGAAGACAAATATCATATAATTTCACTTATGTATGGAATCTAAAATATTAAGCAAAGAAAACAGCAAGAGACTTATAAATAGAGAATAAACTGATAGTTGCCACAGGGAAGAGGGTGGGAGTATGTGTGAAATAGCTGAATGGGGATAAAGAGATAAAATCTTCCAATTATAAGTCAGTCAGTGAGATGGAAATACAACATAAGGAATACAGTCAATAATATTATAATACCTTTGTATGGTAACAGTTGATAACTACTCCTATTGTGTTGAGCATTTAGTAATGTATGCAATTGGTAAATCACTATGTTATATACCTGAAAATAACATAATACTGTGTATCAACTACATTTCACTTAAAAAAAATGAGAACAGCCTAAACTTGGTGATAATACTTTAAGGGGCTCTCAAATGCTAAACAAAGTAAATTCCACAGGAAAAGGTATCTGTGCATATAATCTAATCTATTCTTGTCAGCATCCCCAGACAAAGAGCAGTATAAAGAAGAGTACAAAAAGAAAAATTGTGGCCCCTGAATTAGTATATTTGGGATAAAGGGGAATGTGATGTGATCAGAGATTGACAAATAGGAGGTTTCCATGGTACAGGAAATGTTCTGTTCCTTAACCTAGGTTGTATATACCTCTAAAATATACAAGGTAGATTTCTTAAAAAACATAAAACTTTTTTTAAAAGATATTTAATAATAGAAGTCAATATTATAAATCTCATTGGTGAATTCATGGACAAATTATTATAACTTGCTCAGAATATAAATAGATGTTTGATAAGTGTAAGAAAATAAAATGGAAAATAAAGATGACTTGTGATAGAATATATTTATTAGAATTAAGACCTTTACTAAAGGTAATTATTTTGGCCATATATCAAAATATTTGTTCAACATATGAACAAATTATATACATTAGCAGAAAGGGAGGAAGAAAGAAAGGAGGAAATAAAGAAGAAAGAAAAGCAAGCAAAGGAGATGAAAATAAAACAATAAAATATTTAAGAATAAACTTTTAAATAGTTGCATCATATTACTTCCTGATATGATTCATTCTCATTTGAGAGAAATCGTATAACCTCATGATTTTTATAAATCTCAAACTGTTTTAACCTCTTCCACAGAGCAAAACTTTGAATACTTATTGTCATTAATACAGTATATTGTCTCCCACAATGTAAGACCAGTTATAAATAAAACTTTATTATTTACAAAATCTGAAATGTATGAAAATGAATGATAATTAAAATACAAACCCTAGCCTTAAAATATAAAATGAAAATTAGGGAAAGAAATCCACAAAAACTAATGATGTAATGGTATAATAAAAACAATTAAAAATGAGAGAAAGAACAGATTTATTTACTAAAGCAAACAGCAACAAGGGCATTTTTGCCCACTGCTTTTACCATGGGAACATTTTTCTTAATCGTGGCAAATTCATTCATCATGGGCCCTGATCTACTGTCTTCACACCTTAAAATCCTAAAGCAACTAATACGGAATCATAGGTTTGTCTAGATTTCTAGTCACCTCATCCTGAGACAGGGACCATGGGCTTAGACACAGTAGGGTGAGGGCCTCTGGAAGAAGCAAGGCAGGATATTTACAATCAAAGCAATGTAACAATGTAATGTCCCTATGGAAACTCTGTGTTCAGCATTATGCAAAGTCAAGGTCACACTAACTCTCTAGGGTAAAGATACCAGATTAGGACTATAGACATCTTCAGTTAAATAAGTTAAAGTTCAAAAGTCCAGGAGCAACTTGGCCTGGAATGTTTAAGTGTTCCACAAGGGTATCTCAGTATGACCCGTGACTTCACTGTAAAGACCCGTAGCAAACAGACAATAACCCAGCCGACCTTGAGGGCAGGGCAGGCGGGACATGACCACACCCTAAGCCATCAATTTCCAAAAATTCTCAACTGCCTATAAATACCCTAAACAATGCACCGCCCTGTGCTCTCTTGTCCCCTCATGGCATGAGCCAGGAGCTCTTTCCTCTCACTGTATTTCTAAATAAAAGACTGTACCTTGCTTCCTACCTTGAGTGTTTGTGAAGCTCATTCTTTGGCTTTGTGAACAAGAAAACCGGCATCAATCTGCAAGTTACTGTAATGCTTATTTCCCTTTTTTAATTGACCAAAGGAACATTGCTTAACCAGTCCTCCAAATCTTAGGTTTATGACTTAAAATATTCCTATTCCTGGATGGGTTCCTTTCAAACACACAAACATCAAAATCTCAGGGGCCGATATATCAAACAGAAATCATTAAATCAGTGGTTTTTATTGAGTTAGTTGTCTTTGAGTCATGTTTGTATTCCTGATCTTACAAAGCCTCAACCATAGGCAGAATAAAGAATATGTCTATTATACATAATTTTTCCTGTTTTTCAAGTGCAGATAAATATCCCTGTGATTAAAAAAACACACATTCATTCTATAATACCATTGAATACATAGTAGTTTTTCTCAATGTGTATTTTCATATTTAATAGATACTTTATAAGCAATTTTACCGTGGGAGGTAACGTAGAGCAAACTATTTTGATTATTAGAATCTCGCCCACCCATTCCCTTAAAAAGTGTAGTGAGGAAGTGAACCATGCTTTTGCTTTTATTTTACTAGTAGGATGGGCCCTGGCCTCCCTCTGATGCTATTGTTCTATCTTAACTGTCTCAAAAGACGATCCTGGTTGTTGTGTATTTTAGTTGCTTTGCCAGAGTTCATTAAACAAAAGGTTCGTTACTGGCACTAGAACCTAGGCCTCTAAGGATCTTCTCCCTCACTCGCTGGGGAGGTCCCAGGGCACCCTCAGCCGACTGAGCAGAAGAGTATGACTGTCACTAGTTCTGGAGGAAGAAAGCACCTCCCCGCTCAGAGGAATCACAGCTCTTCCAAAACCCAAGGAAAGTTCTTTTGTTTTCCTCACTTATATTAGGTTGTCTTCCCTTCATGACAAAGACCAAGGGGAAATGTTTCCAAGGATTAAAATAACAAAGGAGTTTCTAATGAGAGTCTTTACATGATATGACAGTGGGAAACTTGAATAACTCAAGAACTTCGAGAAAATGTGTGGACGTTAAGTGCAGGATAATGATCCTGTTAGACCTGTGCAGAGACACGTCGCCCTTAACACAACACAGTTAAACACAGTAAGGAGCTTCCAGCAGAAACCATGAAAAAGTATGAAAAGAGTAAGTACCAGAGGCAGAGATGAGAATTACTGTTTCTTTTGAGAGGTAAGAGAAAGAAATATTTGTTGTCATTTTCTTCCATAATGTAGTTAAACTTGTTTCAACTATTAGTATGAAAAATTACAGTAGACATGTTATGGACTATTAAATAGCCCTTTGTAAGACTAAGGTCATAGCCAGGGCCACATTTCTGCAGCTCTAAGTGGTCACCCATGCAGTACAACTTCAAGAATATACAGAGATACTCATTCCAAATCCCTGGAATTTATGCCCCAATCCACTATTACACTACTTAAAACTTTCAATATTTTCCAAATTGTTAATATTATTTTGTCATGAACAATTTAAGCAGAAATACATCAATCCCTACTGCACACTAATTAGTTCAATGGAAATGATCCCTTAGTATCTTACTCAGTGGAGAATAATCAGATGCCTGAGGAGAGGGACCTTAGTACAAAGTTCAGGAAGCCCTGCACAGGAGAGCAAGGCTGAGAATAGTTTCCCTCAGGCAGGTGTGTATTCAGAGAGAGATGTATAAAGAAGGAGATGACAGCAAGGATGTCAATTTTTAGTAATTTCATAATTTGTTCTACTTACTGCACTTTTTGTAGCCCTGAGGGAGTTGAGAGAATTAATTCTTAGATAAACCCCAAGTCAAAGGACAAGGAAAAGAATAAAGCATAATAAATTACTTTCATACTACTTTACTTACATAAAAGAGAAATCATTAATAAATTAACTTTATCTAACAAAGGCAAAAAGAGCATTTGCATAGAAAAAGAGGATTGAAGAGACATGAAATAAAAATCTGTGAGCTTGAAAACAAAGAACACTGTTTTCCATTCCTTGTAAAACCTACTGCTTGCTAAGAGGTGAACCAAAATAACATTCTTTTGGAGGCGGATGGTCATCAAAGGAAAAAGCTTCCATTCTTTATTGGTTTATTGAGAAACCTTGAGAGTTGAAGTGAAAGGTAACTATGAGAAAGCTGTCAGTATATAATGTTACCCAATGGCTTTGTCAGTGTCTGCATTTTTTTTGTGACATTTCCCTTATTAGATTTTCATTAGCTTCCCTGCATGAGTGTCCATTTTCCTGTGACACTCCCTTTAAATCAGGGGTGGCCTTGCCATATACCTCATGGGATTTTTATAAGGCATATGTCGAAGGAGTTCATTTTCCCAGGGCTCATGTCCTTTGCAGGAAATACATTAAAGCCAACTCAGGAAGAAACTTCATATAACAAATGAATTGATATTTCCTGGGGAGATTGTATTTCATTCAGTGATGGAGAAGTAACAGGAATTCTTAAGACTGTTTCAGGACATATTTTCATTGCTACCATTCTAAGTAATTACTGCTGGTTAAGGATAAGGAGTGGTTATTTCTCTGTGAACAGAAATAGAGCCTTTTGTTCTTACAGAAGAAGATACATAATGGTCACACAAAATATCAAAAAAATAAGACTCAAAATATAAGAAAAAGAAGCCAATTAATACATTGCTCATCTTTCTTGTGTATCTGAAATTATAATGTAAATATGTAAATCAAGTGATTGCACATGATATAAGGGACAGCACTAATTAGGAAGGCAGTGTGAATGGATATGTGATGATGGGGCAATAAGCTTCCATAATTTTCTAGGTAGATCTCAACTATCAATAGCAACATGAAACTTCTGATCACCATACTACTCTAATTTTTGATTTCTCAATGGCACCTAACCTCTTTCCCCTACAGTTTGGCTAAAATCTTTTTAGTTCTCTCTGAGTTCAGAAACCTATATTATGAGAGCCTCTTCGTGATTCTATATCAAAGACCTACATACACATTAAATAACAGTGAAATTAAGGTATTTCTGGAAGAAGAAATTTGAACTTTACTTAAATAACTACAGTGAGAATTTTTGCATAACATGGAGTTTTATGATACAGAGACTACCACTGCACTTCACAAACAGCAACCACGGTATGAAATGGTTGCATTTAACAAAGCTTGTCTCAGATATTCCATTAGCCAGGGGGAAGTAAGCTCTGATATAGAATTCAGTGATTTTGCTCTAATATGAGGGACAAAACGGCATACTTCAGTGTCTCTGACAAGAGAAGTGGATCTGTGGGAAAACCATAGGCGATTTCAGCTTTTAAAAGGAAAGGAAAGCAAAAAGCAAAACAACCATAATCTCTAAAAATGTTGTATGGAGGCAAATTCTGGACAATGGGATGAAAAATCTAAGTACATAACAAGCAAGAGGTCCAAGACAGAGATTTCTAGAAACAAACCAAAATGCAAACAACAGCAATTGCAGAATTAAAACATTAAAAGTAAAGTCAAATTCGAAGGTCAGAGAAAAAGTCTGGAAATGGAGAATACATGAAAGTTAGAATTGGTATTTGTCAGGCATTTTGTGTATGAATGTACTTGAAATGACAGTGCAATTTGAAACATATATGGAAGTAATGATGTTGAACCATCTGACCAGAATAGGCATTAAAAAATATAGCTTAGTCTCAGTACATAGACAACTCTGTTTTATTTTTCAGTTCACATTTACATAACACCTACATGTGCCAGATATGAGGGAACATAGAGATATAGAAAATAGAGTCTCTATTGAAGAAATTTACAGAAACACAGAGAAATATAAGTACACTGTATATACAATGTGATGCGTTCCAAGACAAGATAGGTTCCAAGCTTGGAAATAACAGGATCAATATTTCACACATTCTGGATGGCAAGTGAAGATCTCTTTGAAGAAATGATACCTAAAGAGAACCCTGAAGGATCAACAGGCATCAGTCAGTGAAAGGACTAGCCATTGCTGAGGAGACAGCATGTAGAAAATAGGAAGAATTGTAAGTCATCAATGCTAGTGGAACTTAAGTTTTGAAGAAGGTAAAAAACTGTAAGTGATGAGGTTTTAAAATAAGGAAGGTCCTGCCCATGAAGAGCCTTGCAACCATACAAAAGATACTGATCTGTATCCAGAAACAGTTGACACTGGCAGAGGAGAAGATTGGGAGGGAGCTTGATTTCACTTTGCACACATAGTATGTCATGTGTCTGAGTAACTTCCAACACTGATGCATATAAGCAATGTTCTCTACGGGGAATAGTTCGAGCTTTGAAATGCATTATACAAATGACAATAAAATCAATTCCACTGAGTGAAATCACCCTTGGAGAATATGAAATTGGAAGCATCACAAAGAAAATAAGAAGGCAGAGGTCTCAACATAGAATATAAGGGAACAGCAATATTGCATAGATAGAGAGTGAGGAGAATGTGAAGGGCACTGGAAAGAGAAATCTAGAGTGAGGAGAAAATCAGAATGATAGCGTGAAATCCATTTGAAAAATGACTGAACGTTAATTTAAAATATATTATTGGGACCTCACACCAGTTAGGATGGCCAGCATTGAAAAGACTTAAGAACAACAAATGCTGGTGAGGAGGCAGAGAAAGTGGAACCCTCCTACGCTGCTGCTGGGAATGTAAGCCAGTTCAACCATTGTGGAAAGCAATATGGAGGTTCCTCAAAAAACTAAAAATAGAGATACCATTTGACCAGGGAAAGCCACTCCTAGGAATTTACACAAAGAATACAAGTTCTCAGATTCAGAATGACATATGCACCCCTATGTTTATTGCAGCACTTTTTACAATAGCCAAGACATGGAAGCAACCTAAGGGTCCCTTAGTAGATGAATGGATAAAGAAGATGTGGTACATATGCACAATGGAATACTATTCGGCCATAAGAAGGAAACAAATCCTACCATTTGCAACAGCAGGGATGGAGCTAGAGAGTATTATGTTCAGTGAAATAAGCCAGGCAGAGAAAAGAAGTACCAAATGATTTCCCTCATTTCTGGAATGTAAGAACAGAGCAAAACTGAAGGAACAAAATAGCAGCAGGCTCACAGACTCCAAGAAGGTACTATAGGTTACCAAAGGGGAGGGATGAGGGTGGGCGTGTGGGGAAGAAGGGAGAAGGGGATTGAGGGGTATTATGATTGGCTCACATGGTGTGTGGGGGGAATCATGGGGAAGACAGTGTAGCACAGAGAAGGCAAATAGTGTTTCTGTGGCACATTACTATACTAATGGCCAGTGACTGCAATGGTGTATGGGGGGGACTCCTTAATATTGGTGAATGTAGTAACCACATTGTTTATCATGTGAAACCTTCATAAGAATGTAGACCAATAATGCCTTAATAAAAAAATTTTAAAAAGGAAAATAAAATATATTGTGGGGATGTCCTGCAAAATAACCACAGAACTGTTCCATGGGCTTCAACAGTAGTGAAATTGTAGGTATGAGGAAAAGCAGTGGTGGGTCGGAAGTGAAAGTCAAGTTTCAGAGGTTTAAATCTTATACTGAGAAGGGGTAAGAAGAAAAGGAGCAAACACTTTATCTTTTCAAAGGAATTAGAAAAATAAAAAGACACAGCCTAGAAGAATGTATTTAGTGATATTAAATGTAGTTTTAGCTTCAAGAGCTTTCAGAGAAATGGGACTACAGTGAATAAACTGAAAAATTACACGAATGGATGTGAATATATTCCTTTTGTGAATATCTTGAACATGATGACTTTTTACACTATAGATAAAATAGGTGTATATCAAACCATCTTTGAGTTAAGAATGACGAATACAGGCAGAGAAGAATAAAGACACAAAGGAAAATCTCATGCTTCTGAGTTGTGTATTTTGTTATTGTATGTTTGTTTCCCAGGAGCAATGCATCTTACCCTTAAAACAATCTTCTGAGAGTCACAATTGAAGGAAACTCATGTTCTCCGTTACGTGGATATGCCTCATATCCAAGGCATGTTGGATAAAGAATGTTTAATTACACGAGGTAACATCATCTTTTTTACCCTAGTGGATTTGTAAATCCAATCCATGTTATGAATTACAAACAATCAGCTATATTTTTATATTCTGAAGAGCAAAGAATGATATGAAAAAAATTGTTTTACAACATGAATTCTGAAGGAATCTTGCTCATACATGTAATATTGAAGAAGGCTATTGGAATAGTGGCAATATTGATTATGTTGTGAAAGGAGAAAACTAATGGAGCTGGTTTTCTTGGCTTTTGTATGCAGTCTTTTGCTGCAGAATTTGAATATCTACCTCCTCCTAAACTCTCTCTGATTCTTACATGCTTACTGAGGAGAGGTGGAAAGTCAGGGATGAGAAACCACACGGCAATAACAACTTTTATCCTGTTGGGACTCACAGATGATCCTCAACTGCAAATCCTGCTTTTTATCTTCCTATTTCTCACCTACATGTTGAGTGTAACAGGGAACCTGACTATTATCACCCTCACATTGGTGGACTCCTGTCTTAAAACCCCTATGTACTTTTTCCTCAGAAATTTTTCCTTCTTAGAAGTGTCATTTACCACTGTTTGCATTCCTAGATTCCTGTACAGTATGTCAACTGGGGACAATACCATTACCTACAATGCTTGTGCCAGTCAAATATTTTTTGATATTCTTTTCGGAGCAACAGAATTTTTTCTCCTGGCAGCCATGTCCTATGATCGCTACATTGCTATCTGTAAACCCCTGCATTACATGTCCATCATGAACAGTAGGGTTTGTACTTTATTAGTCCTCTGCTGTTGGGGGTCTGGCTTGGTGATCATTCTCCCACCCCTTAGCTTGGGCCTCCAGCTTGAATTCTGTGACTCTAATGCAGTTGATCATTTTGGCTGTGATGCAGGTCCCCTCCTAAAGATCTCATGCTCAGATACACGGGTACTAGAACAAGTCATTATCATTGTGGCTGTATTTGGACTCATCATCACCCTAGTGTGTGTGATTCTGTCCTACACACACATCGTCAGGACAATTCTCAGGTTCCCCTCTGTCCAACAGAGAAAAAAGGCCTTTTCTACCTGCTCTTCCCACATGATTGTGGTTTCCATCACTTATGGCAGCTGCATCTTCATCTATATCAAGCCCTCAGCAAAGGAGGAGGTGGACATAAATAAAGGCGTCTCAGTGCTCACTACATCTGTTGCCCCCTTGTTGAACCCATTCATTTACACCCTGAGGAATAAGCAAGTGAAACAAGCTTTTATTAATTCCATAAAGAGGATTGCATTTCTCTCAAAGAAATAAATGTTTTGATGAATAAAATTAAAATGAAAGAAGCAAGTCCCCTAAATATTTAACTACAGCTTCCAGCTTATTTCAATGCTTTGTGCCTATAATTGAACCATATTAACCTTATCAGAGACATTTAATACTGCATCCTACTCTCACCTTAAGCAAACTCCTTCTTCCCTCTTTCGAACCAAACTCATAAGTAGTGTTTTTCCTCATCATGAAACTATAAAATGTATTTTCAAGTAACTAAATTTTTTCATTTTTTAACCAATCATTTTTTAATGCTCTTGCACAGGAAGGAAAGTAGTAGTGTTTAAAAGTATATAAGTTATCTAGAAGATACATTATGTAGTAATAGCACTAGTTTCCCCTCAAATGCAAAATTATCAAAATTATCCTAAATAGCAGCAGTGTTCTTGTCAATGAGGAAAGGAAAGAAGAAAGAATGAAAGATGAAAGAAGTGGAGGGACAAAAGAAGGTAGGAAACAAGGAAGTAAAGAAGGAAGGAAGGATAAAGAGAGAGAGAGAGAGATATAGCCAACAAGCAATAAAGCAAGAAAAACAAAAAATATGCCTCTACTGATTATACTTCCACCTTTTAAATTAAATCATTAATTCTTCTGACTAACAGACCAAAGGTACAAAGAATTAATTGTTTAAGGAAAGTTTAAAAGATTACCTCTGACATTAAATTAAGAACTCAGGGATTATTTACCTTAAAATTTAAAGGTAGGTTTTGAAATCACCATTTAATACATTTTTAAATTAAAATATCACTGATATACAATCTCATGCACAGCACAGTGGTTCAACATTCACCCATATTACTGAATGTTCTTCATCCTCCATTTAACGCTTTTTAAAATTATTTCTACTGGCATAATTTTCAAAAAGATTGCTTTTATTGAATTACTAATGATATGTCAAACTTCAATCATTGTTATTAATGCCCTTGCCAATGCTATAAATCATGTTTTATTTGTATCAAAATAGAGTCAGAAGAAGATTGAGTAAATTGTTCACCATATAGAGAGCAAACCATGAAGCCTGAATTCTTATTCAAAGCATGTTCAGTACACTACAGTTCACTACTCTTCTAACGGCAGTGTACTTTTGGAGAGGGCAGGATTAGAAAAGACACTGGAATTGGAAGTATGACATATGGAAGCTAACATACTAGTAGGGATCTCTCTCTCTGCACTAATATACTCCTAGCTTTTCAATGTATCTCCTTATATTTGCATACTAAATTATTTTATTGATATCAAAGAAGAAAATCTAATTGACAACATTTTGGAATTAATGTAACAGATTTTACATACCAAAACCTGGTAGCATTTTTTAAAGCTTTTTTTGCTTTCCTTACTTAAGATTTTATGCTTTCATTAAGGAAAAAGTTGAGATACTACAGTTATCATATCCCTGCCATCTTTGAAGCATATTTATTATCAGCATGACCTCCTAGAGTGTTCACTAAAGAGACCTTATGTACTGAAATCACTATAAGAAATATCTGAATAAAGAAATTGGCACAAGACCCTCTAAAAAATTTATTGTCAAGACCAAAGTAATTAGGTGACATTTTATAATGTGTTTCATTTAATGACAAGTTCATACTTAGTGAATGTAATTATTATTTTTGATGCACTTGCAAAATAGAATTAAATACTTTTTAGTTACTTAACTGAGATTATGAGCTGCAGAACCTGTAAGTTAAAATAAGAAAAAGCTCAGGATATCATTACGTAAAATTGAAGAAGTTACAGAGGTGGAAGCCCAGAAACTAAGCCAGGTAGCATTATTCCAACCTTATTCACCTGTGAAGTTAAAATGTTCTGTCCACAAATAAATGCAAAACAATTGTTATTAGTAATTAACATTGAAGCACTGAAATTTCACTCAGGGATTGTTACTCTGGGGAGGGGAAATCCAGGGACACAGTACCTTTAAAAAAAAAATTAGTGAACGGGAAATATAAAGTTTAAAACAGGTTTATTGCTTACAAGCACTGATCCCACATCTCTCTCTTCTGCTGTGGCAGAACCAAGCAAATCCTCCGTCCAACCTCTCTGGTCTAGATAAGCTCTCACTCCCCCATGTAATTACCCATTGATGAGGAGATGGACCACTTCTCTCCACCCCCTAGAAGCAACATTGACATGGAGATGCACTAAAACCAGGTAAGAGACTTTGGAAATATTGCAATTTACCCACAGGGATATAAAGTAGCATTCTTTTAAACTGGAGGTGAAAGATATGGAGTTGTGGAACTATTAAAGTTTGTAATGAAAGAAAGCAGCTCCATTATTTGGGGTGATTTCTTAGAGCATTTTTTTCTTTCATTGTTGGTGTTTAGCCTGATTATTTATGATCCTTGTCTTCTCCCTTGGAGTCTGTACAGCTGAAGAAGCAGGTGCCTCTTCCAGTCTATACAGATGTGGACTGGGAAAGCCCTTCACCAGTCAGCCAACCCAGAGGTTCTGGGCTCACATCTGGGTTCATAGGTGGGCTTGTGCTGGAGTCTGTGGGAGGGCTGACTTTTCAACTGGTTTAGCAGATGTCAAGCCTGTTGCATAGGGGCTGACCTGGTGCTGGGGTGGAGCATGGACCTCAGTCATGGGAATGAGTCTGTTCATGAGTCTGTGGGGGCCAGCTGCTGGGGTCCCCTAAAATGGTGTGGCACCTGTGTCCATGGGGAAGGGCTCATCTGGGACTGTGCATTAGTCCTGGATCCTGGGTCAGTGTTTGGTCTGCTGCTTGGGTGGGCCTCTGTGGGAAAGTGCAGGTTTGTATGGCCAGGATTCTCACCTGGACCCGTGCAGCTAGCTCACTACACATGTGTGGGCACTACATTGTTACCGACTCTATATAAATAGCTACAATCAGTGCTCTGGATGACAGTGGCATGGCTTCAAGTCTTCAGGAGAGCAGAGACAAGACTGGAGTGGTGGCAGCACCGGGGACAGAGACTGAGACAGCTGCATGGATAGAGAGGCACAGAGGCAGAGACTGTCTTGCTTCATGCAACTTGCTCTGAGTGGACAGAATTCTAGTGATTAACCTGCCACTGTGGAAATAAAGTTGGGTATAACCCTTTCACCCCCAAAACATTCTACTGTCATTTCTTTGGTCACATTGAATCCTCAGTGAACTTGTCTGAGGTTGAAACCCATTGGCAGGACAGCCTGGAAGCTGAGTCTGCAGGGAACTGCTGGGACCTGGGAACACAGTGCCAGCCTGGATCTTAGGGCCACAGGGGCTGGTTGGTGCCGAGTCAAAGGGGCGGCTAGCCTGGAGCCTGGGATGTGGCTAGAACTTTTCTAGTATGTTAAGCCTTGTTGTTTTACCTACTAGGATTGAGTTTAATTCTACTCCACCCTGTATTCTTATTAATCCATCTCTCTCTCTCTTCTATCTTCAATGCTGGTTGCTCTGTGGCTTGCTTGTCGGAGACAAGTTGGAAATCAGACACTTAAATGCCAACAGGTGATTTTTCTCAGTTCTATGCCTAGTAGTCTATCTCCCTGTGTTCCTGAAATAAGAGGTGTCACAGTGTCTGGGACATAGGCCCTCTTTGTCTTTGATTGTTGTGATTCTTCTAAACCAAAAAACACTGTCACAAAATACACCAGCTATGCAATTAATATTACTCTTGTTAGTTAACACATTCTATTGTTTCATCTCACCCTTCAGTCTTCCCTGCAGCAAGACAAGGGTTTCCCCAAACTGTCTGACAGTTATGAACTGGGGACTCAGGTTCTGAAGAGTGTTGAATCTTGTAATGAAACCTGTAATTTTTTTATATCCCTCTCCAGAACTATGTTTTTATTGAGGTAAAATGTGCATAAAACTCACCAGTTACTCATTTTCCATGTACAGTGCAGTTCCTATTAATAATTTCACAAAATGCACAATTATCACCATTATCTCATTTCACAAACTTTCGTCATCATCATCTCAGAAAGGTGCTCCATATCTATTATGCGGTGACCCCCTTGTGCTCCCTACCTCCAGCTCTTAGCAACCATTAATACACTTTTTGTCTCACATATTTTCCTCGTATAGACATTTCACACAAATTGAATCATGATGTATGTTAATTTTTGGGTCGTGTTTCTCTCACATAACATAATGTGTTCAAGGTTCTTCTGCATTATAGGATCTGGGTATTTCATTCCTTTTATGGATGAATAATCCAGTGTATGGGTACACTGCATTATGTTTATCCATTCAACATTTGATGGACATTAAAGTTGTTTCCACTTTTTGGCTTGCATGAACAATGCTGCTATGAACCAAATTTTTGTTTGATCACAGCATATTTATACGTTTTCCTACTATTTGAAGCCGTTGAGAAAGGGACTGTAGGTTTAGACAGAGTAGGGAGAGGGCCTATGGGGAAAAAACAAAGAAAGATAATTATGCTCAGAACAATGTAACAATGTGCAAAGAAACCCCTAACAAAACAAATGATTTTCAACCTGGGCAATTGATAGCAAGCAAGCCCAGACATAAACAACCTAGTAAAAGCAGGAAGGATTAAAAATAAGATTGCATTTAAAGTAAGCTTCTTAACATACTCTTTAACAAACAGACAATAACTCAGCCCACCCTGAAAACAAGGCACTCAGTCTTAATTGATATGCTCCCAGACCAAGAAGCTGCTATCTTAGGAGGGAATCAGACAGTAAATTTCTTATAAATAAAACAGAGGACTGCTAAGAAACTTGATGTCTCCTCAAAGATAAACATTTTGGGACCACTTAGAAGGTCTACATCCCTAGCCCTTTGTCTGTCAAACACCTATAAATCCCCTAGACAACACAAAACCCCAGAGTGTCTTTTCCCTTCCCGGTGTGAGCCAGGAGCTCTGTCCTCTCACTTTATCTCTAAATAAAAGCCTCTCCCTTACTCTCCTACTTTGAGTGTTTGCAAAGTTCATTCTTCGACTCTGTGAGCAAGAACCCCAGCATCAACATAATGTTACTAAAGAGACATTAAACAGCTGGAGGGATGATCATACATATTTCATTCTGTTTTCTGAGAAAGCAATGTTACTTTGGCAATGGAAGTATAAATGAATCATATTTGATTTAAAATGCATTCATATGCCTTGTACCTTGAAAACTTAGTAAATAATATAATTAATATAGTTATTACATGCTGTTTTTATAACGATGTTTACATATGCTCTTTACATCACTCAAAAACCCAGAGGGAATTAATTGGTAAGAGTGACTTTAACAACAGTTTCACATTAAAAAGAAAATAATAGAAAGTAAAAACTTCAATCAATGTAAGATCATATGGGTGCTGATTAGAAATCAAGGCATTGCTTCCTAATTATGAGAACATCTGAGTGCAGATTAATCCTTCCCGTGTGTTGTGCAACATCCAAGCTTCTTCATAAAATACCAACTGTTGGGCCTCAACAAATTCTAATACCCTAGTTTTTGTATATGATGGTGAAATTCTGACCCTCTTAATAAGTCAATGACTAGGGTGTTGAATAGATTTCACTCACTGCTTAGCCAGCTACTCACAAATGAAGGAATGACCTGGTAATTTCAATACAGTCCATAGTCCATAATGACTACCCACATAAGGCAAGCCCCCAACAGTGGGTGGTTTTATATTGTGAGGATGGATTCCTAGGTCCAAGTTTGGTTTTGGTAATATTTTTGTAATTTTAAACTAGGGAAATGTTCCCAAAATAGTAAAAGTACTTGATATGCCCTTTATCTAGATCCACATTTGTTTGTTTTGTATGATTTACTTACCATTCTCTCTCCATATCTCCCTTCTTTTACATGTACATAAATACAGTTTTTAATGTTTTATATATAAACACTAATATTATATATATATGTCTATGTTTTTCTGCATCATTTGATAGGAAGTAGGATTTTGTGTCTCTATCCCTAACTACCTCACTACCTCAGGGTACGTTTCCTAATAGGATCATCATGTTGCACAACCAAATTAAAATGGTCAAAATCAGAAAATATGACATTGATATATTATCTAATCCCTAATCCATATTAAAATGTCACATATTGTTCCAAGAATGATTTTGGTATCTTTTATTTCCTCCAGGCCCCTAATCCAGGATTGCACATGGCATTTAGTTCTCATTTCTGCTCTCTGTTAATCTGAACAATTGCTCAGCCATTTTTCACCTTATGTTCTTCAGGTTTTCCTTTCAACCATGTAGAACACTATATTTTAATAACTTTGTCTATTTAACAGTTCTCAGTATTTACTTCTTGCTGTGACAAGAAATGAAAAGTATATGAGCACTGATTCCTCTTTAGGAGAAAACGGACACACACAGAGCTTGGAGAATGGTCCCTTCTCCCCGTCTTGGAGGAAATTAGACACAATTTTATATTTCAAGGACTTATTTGAATTTTAAGAAACTGATATTTGATATCACGTATTGTAGGAAACTTTTATAATATTAAAAAAATATTTCTGTAGACAGGTCATAAAATCCATCACATGTTTCCATTTATTCAATATATTTATTGACACACTCAAGAGATTAAACTTGTGTATATATTCTTGAAAGAGGTTGTATGAGAAATCAACTTCTTGTGTATTCAATAATATTCCATTTACTACAATATTGAAATATACCTAACACAATGTAAAATTATACATATGAAATATGATTCATTTCAAAAGAAATTATGCTTTCTTACTATGTTTACTATTGACATTTCAAAAAATTACTTTACAAAATTATTCTTTAATAATTCTTTTCAAGTATTAGACCTCTTGGGGCAATTAAACATATTTAATAAATGACAGAGTTAAAACACCCAAGAATTTTAAAGAACATGTCTTTGAAAAACAATATGGTGTTCTTACTTATTACTTGACACATATAGCTAGCCAAAAAAATTTATATTTCATAATACAACCAAAACCCGTCCTTTCACTCTAACACTATTTTAGAGAAAATGCTTTGCAATTTTATTTCTAACACTGAACATTTCACTTTTGATCAGAAAGTTAAAGGAAGAAGAACAGAATGGAAAGAGTTTTTTATCTTAGATGAACTTAAGGAAGCCAAATAATTAAAAATTAGAGATCAACCCTTAAACCAGAAGAGTCAAAATAGTTTTTATTCAATGCTTTTTTTATGTTTTCATGTTATTTCAGTAAATAGTATTACTTGTCTGAAGCAGAAAATATCTTTCTAAATACATGTCTGAAGGCTTATTTAACTTGTTGGTTCCTCAGGGTATAAATGAATGGATTCAACAAAAGGGGCCATTGAAGTATTGAGAAAAGCTACTCCTTTGCTTAAAATGACTCTTTCATTTGCTGATGGCTTTATGTACATGAATATACAGCTACCATAAGTGATGGATACAACAATCACGTGAGAAGTGCAGGTAGGAAAGGCTTTCTTCTTCTGCTGAGCTGAAGGGAATTTTAGGATTGTCTTGATGATATAAGAGTAAGAAAGGATGACTAATAACAATGTGACAACGAGGATCATCACAGCCAAGAAAAAGGCAATGAGTTCTAGTAAATGTGTATCTGAGCAAGAAAGTTGCAGGATGGGAGAAATGTCACAAATGAAGTGATCAATGATATTTGTAGTATGGAAATCCAGGTTAAGAACCAAAATCAGTGGAGGGAAAATAACCAGGAATCCGGTTGCCCATGAAGTGATTACGAGCTGATGACAAACTCTACTGCTCATGGGGGCTGTGTAATGCAAAGGTTTTCAGATGGCAACAGAGCGGTCATAGGACATAGCTGCCAGAAGAAAAAATTCTGTAACCCCCAAGAATATGTAAAACAATAACTGAGATATACAATCATTATAGGAAATGGTCTTCTGCCTAGTAATAATGGTGATCAGGAATCTGGGGATGCAAACACTTGTGAATGACATATACAAAAAAGAGAAATTCCAGAGGAAGAATTACATTAGGGTCTTGAGATATTAATCCAGTAGAGTGAGGGCGATGATGGTTAAGTTTCCTATGATGCTCATCATGTCATTTAAAAGGAGAAATACATAGACTACAATCTGTAACTGAGCATTATCTGTCAATCCCAAAAGAATCAACTCTGTCTGCCTTGTAAGGTTCTTATTTCTCTTGCATGATTTTAAACAAATTCTAGAACTAATAAGGCACAGAAATAGGAAACTACATGAGTAGCTTTATGTCCAGGAAATGATATTCAAAAGGTCCCATATTGTCAAACACACCCATTTACAAGGTAAGGCTCCGTGATGTTGAAAATATGATCTGAAATGTGTAACAAAAACTATTGAATAAGAACACCACAGAAGTCACCTCAGTTTTAAAAATTGACTTGCAAACCCCATTAAAGTATTTTTCAACCTTACTTGCAAACTTCCAGTCATGGTAACTAGCTCCAAATTTCTCCTTTTGTTAAATAAATTAGATAAAATCTTTGTTCAGGGTTAAAAAATGGTTCATTCCCTTTTTTAAAATAATTTATTCCAGATCATTAATCTACTATTACATGTGCAATATTGTTTATTAAATGAACCCTTCATCAAGTCCCCCCAACCCACCACATTACAGTCACTGTCCATCAGCATAGTGAGATGCTATAGAATCAAAACAGCCACAGGTTCATTCCTTTTTAATCATTAATTTCATCAAAATAAAATTATGCCATTGTAATCAATGAATACCTAGAGTTAAATTCTGAAACTTTAGATTTCATGTTAAAGTGACATTTTAAAACCTCTTCAAACTTCTCTATGGCACAGCTGTTGAAGACATAGAAAAGGACAAATGAAAAGAGTGTAAGTATGTAATACCATGACAAAATAAATACTAATTGAATGCAGGAAAAATTGAAACTGAATGTAAGCAGATATAAGCACATTACAAAAAACTAATAATATCTATTAAGATGTTAACATTTTGGCACATTTAACCAAGACCATTATAATAAGAAAGAATGCAGAAAATGAATTACATCTCTTCACAATCTTCACCTGTTACACGTATCTAGAATCTAAATCTACTTTCCAGTTGTAGATCTGTTGGAGTGAAAATACCTTTTATTGTCACATTGTCCATGTCCTCATGCCCCAGCAAGCAGTCACACACCTTCTCAGTGACTATTATCTAAGGCAGTATTGCTGCAGGAGGTGGGGAATGATTTACATTCATGAGACAACCGCATTCACAGAGTGTTCGGATGGAAGTTCTCAGAATCTTAGATGGCCATGATGAGAACAGAGCGAAGAATAAAGCAGAATGTAACTATGGTGGGGGGCCTATTAGCAACTAGAAATTGGACTTAAAACTGTGCTATTCCGTATGTAATTCAGGTGTGGAACTGAGAATGAACATACTAAAAGCTTTTGAGAAAAGGATGATCCACTCAGAAGGTTTAAGTTTTGACAGGCGTTTTATTGTTTAACAGTGAGTTTTGAAGGAATATCCAAGCAAATGAATGAAAACTATTACAACAATAAGAATTTCAGTAAACAGACAAAACAGATTTCAAATGTTCAGAAAATATGTTGGAAAATTTACCTTTCTCAAAAAGCATTTCAATTTCCATATTAGATATTCTATATAAACTATATGGCATGGTATAGTTTAAGAGTGAAAGATAGAAAACAATCTAAATATTAAAAAAATAAACAACTCTAAATAATTTTATTCATTCAGATAATTACATTTTGAAGTGAGGACATTGATGAATATATATTCTAATTAAAATATTCTAAATGTATTTTGGATATAAAATTACAAAATCATTTATATAAATTGTCCCCATTTTATAAATGTCTACATATGTACATGCAATTATTATTTATGCAATATATATAATTTTTCAAAAGTAATTAAAAATAAAGTTGTTTTTCAGTGAGATATTATATTATTCTGTTTTCATAATTTCCATAAAAAATTCAGTCATTCTTAATAACAACCTATCAAAGAAAATCATCCAGTGAAACATTTGTTTTTTTTCAAACCTCACTAATTTATTATTTCAAGAATGCAAAATGTTAGTGAATTCAAAACACTTAATGTTTATATATTTTACAGCCATATTTTCAATTAATATGAATCTAGTGATGCATTTCATCTTCCTCTTAGCCTAAGAAGACCTTTGCAACCATTCTGCAAATTAGAAAAACTATTTCCAAATCAGCTTGGAACATAAGCACTGCCAGAGAGAAAAAATAACATCATATAATGTGCAGTGTTTTTCTTTTAAATAAAATATATTGAAATTATATTCCTACTATTAATTAAATTTTGCCAATGTATATCTTTGCCTATACTGAAGCATTTCTTTTTTCATTACCTATTACCTCAAATGTGAATTCATAAACCCCACATTATTTAATTGAATAAGTTTATTCCTCTGGCACCTCATTACAATTTTTCATATCTCTTATCAAATTTTTCTCCTCTTAATATTAATTTTCCAATGAATTATCTCCACGTTATTGAGGGAAATGGTAAATCTTAGGGAATCATAGATTAATCTAAATCTTTCTTCCTTGATGTCCCCTTCATACAGCCCTGTTCATTTTGTTGATATTTCCTTGCTTGAACTTCTACTTTTACTGCAAAATCTATTGAGTATCCTGTAAGTTCAGTATTGATATCAGAGTCATTTCAAAACCATGAAGCAGATATTTGTTCTGTAACCAATGCAGATTTGGGCATAAATAATTATCAATGAAAAGTTGTCATTGCTCAAAGTGTTGATCAGAATTAGCACTCCCAAAAGAGCTATTTTTTTCTATTTTTAAAAATGTATTAAAATATGTGAAGTCAATTATCCAAGAGAAGTACCCTTCAATTTGTAGAAAACATTTTTAAATGATTTACAGTTCTTTAACTTCTAGAGTTGTTCAGGCTGTTTGTCTAGATAAAGAGAACAATAATCATTACTTCTGCAATTCTACAGAGTGTCTGCTTTAAACCCACCAAAGTATTAGAAATGCAGGTGCAAGCAAAGAAATCAAACAATGCTCTTGATTTACAAATGCAAAAAATAGAAAATGAGGAATAATTAGTTTTATTCAAAGAGGAAAAATAAAATATAACATTTAAATTACTATTAGTTGATATTTGTTTTTAGTTTACATGGTATTTGTAGATATTAAATTTTTGAAAGAAAAGGAGTAACACTATTTCACATACCATCAGCAGCAAATGCTTTTGCATCTTTTTCTTTCTCTAGACGATAAGAGCAGGGCCCAACCATACTGGAAGTCAAACACACTCATTGGAAGACAATAAGTAATTCTGTTGGCAGAAAATTTTTATAATCTCTCAAGTTAATTCAAATCAGAAAGCTGCAGTGTGACTATTTTAATAAATTAATTTTTCTTCACTATCACATATACCTGATCACATTGTAGTATCTATGCCTTGAGTAATAAATATTTTTAATAAAATCTTCTTAATAACAAATAATTCATAAAATGTGTGTCCAACAAATCCCACCTCACAACATTCATAAAGATTACCATAGCTGAGATGATTAGCTTGAAACTTGGGGAGTATTTAATGGGCTCAAATCATTTAAAAGGAGTGAAGTCTTCTCTACAGGTAAGCTAAGGGGACCTGTCTCTAAGGAGGTAGAGGACAGATGAAAAAATACTCAAAAGAGCCATGAAAACACAAATTGGCATTTGTCTTTAATATTCAATTTAAAATAAGTTTATTGTGTCAGGAATGATGATATAAAATACTGTTAGGGTTTCACATTTAAAAAATACTCATTTCAAGAAAAACATGTAGACACTGCAAACCATCAGATTATTTTAGATCATAAGTAATAATATGTGTCAAGATACTAAGATAATTTCTTTGACTTTTTTATATGTCAATCTATTATTAGGAAACAATGTATGTATATATAACACAAATAGTACCCCTGCTTATTTTTTTTTAAAGCAACCGTGTTCAATGTTAAAAAAAATAGAACATCTGCATGTTATTATGCTTTGAGAATAAATATTTTCTTCAGTGATTTGAGAATGTGCACCTAAATTCAAACTTTTTGAAGTAGTTCTAATTATTATAACACGTGTCATGTATAGACTATTAACTGTGAACAATTAGCAAAAAGTACTATGTGAATCATTGTACATACATTATTCAATTTAATCATCATGAACAAAGAACACATAATTATATACTTTCATTTTGCTGCTGAAAAATCTGAGAATGAAAGAAATAATTTTACTTATACTAATGACAAAGTTTAGAATTTATGGACAGAGGACATAATCAGATCTTTTATTCAAAAGTTTAGTTTGTTTATCAATATTTAATACTCCCAACTAAATAAATGGATACTTAGTTGACCGGTAAATGAGAGAGAGAGAGAGATGATAGTTAGAAGAGAAGGGTATTTAATTGGAAAATAGTCAAAAATCTAATACCTGATACCGTACCTAGAATATGAGACCTGAACTTTTTTGGAATAGATAAATATATGCCTTAATGATTGATATTCATACACCATATCTACATATGCAAAAAATTTTACATGAAATTAAATGAGCTTGTGAAGCTTTTTTTTCATTCTCCCTAAAAAAGCATTTTAATCTTTTATTTTTCACTGTAAAATGTCCTGCTTGTTATTGCAAAGTGACGAAAGCACCACTGTAAAAACACAAAGACAAATGTAATAAGCTGAACAGTAAGAAGTCTTTTAAAAATGCACACTCCAAGAAAGGGGAATGTGGGAACCTTCAGGGAGAAGGCACTCTTAAGGGCTTAGAATTCTCTTTTCAGACTTTCAATAATGGGATAAAGGTAAAGGGTTGGGGGGCATAGGCTTGTCATGCAATATCAAGATTTCCCTCTCCAGTGAGAGACAATATATCATTATGTATATCAGTCTTGTATATAATTCTGTAGGATAAATTCATATTCTTCTCCAAGATAGTGACTATCCCAAGCACTAGGTACATACCAGTTAAGACTTCTTGCCTTGCCTTAAGATAGTTCTTGGCTGATTACCAAAGAATTTGCCAGGTATCTAACTTCCCAATTCTCTTTTAAAATGGAATGTTAACTTTTAGATAAGTCCCTCCTGTTCTTTTTAGGTTATTCATATATCATCATTTATTTAGGAAAATTAATCATGATGTTTGTACCATGTCTCTGCCCTATCTCACTTAGATTAGCTAGACAAAGACTCAAGGTCAGCCTAGATTAAGAGCTTGAGGAATGAACTCATACTGCAAAGGCCATTAGCTCTGTGAGTCCTTCTGGCTCTCTGGATATATCTCATTAACACCTCTTGATGGGCCCAAACCTCTTTTCATCTTGCTCATATATGTCTTTCTGCCTAACAAATCCATGGACATTCTGAAATCTATCCCTGTACTCAAGGCGAATATTTTTAATGGATATGCAGTATGATAAACTTAAAAAGATAACATAAAAAAAGCAAAGGTGTATTATTTAAAAGTCTTGGGGTTCAAGCCTGTGGGTAAAATTGAAATATCTCCAGAATGTCTCAACTGGCCTTATTGCATCTTCATATCAATAGGTGTTTCTTCTACTTTATTTCTCCCTTTGATTTCTTCTTCAGAGGTTATCTACCCTGGGATGGAAACATATTTTCACCATGGAATTATACATGGCAGTAGTGCATAGCATCCCTGGATAAAAATTTCTCTTCATGCATGTGATGCTTAGGAGGGTTGCCCCTAGAGATGGTGGATGGATACCTGGAAACTCCCCTGTGGATGGTGGTGAGGCCCTGGTGGCTCCTGCAGTTTGGGTGGGGGGTGACTGTACCTCAGTGCATGACAAAAATGAAGCAATACAAATTGCCTGGGGACACAAGAAAATTGGAGAAACTCTGCAGGAGTTAAAAAGGTAAACAACATAAAGCCCACTCATACTCATTTTTTTTCTTCCATTTATTTTCTTTTGCTATTATTAAAGTACAATTACAGGAGCAACATTACGGTTACAAGACTCCCCCTATTATCAAGTCCCTACCACATACCCATTACAGTCACTTTCCACCAGCATACTAAGATGATATAGAATCATTACTTGTTTTCTCTGTGTATACTGCCTTTCCCATATCCTGAACCCCCCTGCTATATTATGTGTGCTAATCGTAATAACCCTTTTTCCCCCTTATCCCTCCCTTACCACCCATCTTTGCAAGTCCCTTTCCCTTTGGCAACTGTTAGTCCATTCTTGGGTTCTGTGAGTCTGCTGCTGTTTTGTTCCTTCAGTTTTCCTTTGTTCTTATACTCCACAGATGAATGAAATCATTTCATATTTGCCTTTCTCCACCTGGCTTATTTCACTGAGCATAATACACTCTAGCTCCACCCATGTTGTTGCAAAAGGTAGGATTTGTTTTCTTCTTATGGCTAAATAGTTTTCCATTGTGTATATGTACCACATCTTCCTTATCCATTCATCTACTGATGGACACTTAGGTTGCTTCCATTTCTTGGCTATTGTAAATAGTGCTGCGATAAACACAGAAATGCATATGTCTTTTTCAAACTGGGATACTGCATTCATATGGTAAATTCCTAGGAGTGGAATTCCTGGGTCAAATGGCATTACTATTTTTAGTTTTCTGATGAACCACCACACTGCTTTCCACATGGTTGAACTGATTTACATTCCCACCAGCAGTATAGGAGGGTTCTCCTTTCTCCGCATCATCACCAACATTTGTTACTGTTTGAATTTTGGATGGTGGCCATCCTAACTGGTGTGACGTGATATCTCATTGTGGTTTTAATTTCCATTTCTCTGATGATTAGCGATGTGGAGCATCTTTTCATGTGCATGTTGGCCATCTGAATTTCTTCTTTGGAGAAGTGTCTGTTCGGCCTCTCTGGCTATTTTTAATTGGCTTATTTGTTTTTTTTTTGTTGAGGTGCAAGAGCTCTTTATATAATTTGTATGTCAACTCCTTATCGGGTATGTCATTTATGAATATATTCTCCCATAGCGTAGGATGTCTTTTTGTTCTATTGATGATGTCCTTGCTGTACAGACATTTATAGTTTGATATAGTCCTTCCTGTTCATTTTAGCTTTTGTTTCCCTTGCCCAGGGAGATATGTTCATGAAGAAGTTGTTCATATTTATGTCCAAGAAATTTTTGCCTATGATTTTTCTAAGAGTTATATGGTTTCATGACTTAGATTTAGGTCTTTGATCCATTTTGAGTTTACTTCTGTGTATGAGGTTAGACAATAATCCAGTTTCATTCTCTTACATGTAGCTGTCCAGTTTTGCAAACAGCAGCTGTTGAAGAGGCTGTCATTTCCCCATTATATATCCATGGTTTGTTTATCATATATTAATTGACCATATATTCTTGGGTTCATATCTGGGCTCTCTAGTCTGTTCCATTGGGCTATGGGTCTGTTCTTGTGCCAGTACCAAATTGTCTTGATTACTGTGGCTTTGTAGAAGAGCTTGACATCAGGGAGGATAATTCCACCTGCTTTATTCTTCCTTCTCAGGATTTCTTTGGCTACTCAGGGTTTTTTGTGGTTCCATATGAATTTTAGAACTATTGGTTCTAGTTCATTGAAAAATGCTGTTGGTATTTTGGTAGGGATTGCATTAAATCTGTAGATTGCTTTAGGCAGGATAGCTATTTTGACAATATTAATTCTTCCTATCCTTGAGCACGGGATGTGTTTCCATTTATTGATATCTTCTTTAATTTAGCTCATGAGTGTCTTGTAGTTTTTGGATCATAAGACTTTCACTTCATTGTTTAGGTTTATTCCTAAGTATTTTATTCTTTTGGATGCCATTGCGAATGGAATTGTTTTCTGATTTCTCTTTCTGCTAGTTCACTGTTTGTGTGTAGAATTGCAACAGATTTCTGTGTATTAATTTTGGATCTCGCAACTTTAATGAATTCAGATATTATATCTAGTAGTTTTGGAGTGGATTCTTTAGGGTTTCATATGTACGATATCATGTCATCTGCAAAGAGAGACAGTTTAACTTCTTCCTTACCAAACTGGATAGCTTTTATTTCTTTGTGTTGTCTGATTGCTGTGGCTCGGACCTCTAGAACTCAGTTGAATAAAACTGGGGAGAGTGGACATCTTTGTCTTGTTCCCTATCTTAAAGGAAAAGCTTTCAGCTTCTCGCTGTTAAGTATAATGTTGGCTGTGTGTTTGTCATATATGGCCTTTATTATGTTGAGGTATTTGCCCTCTATACACATTTTGTTCAGAGTTTTTATCATGAATGGATGTTGAATCTGTTGAATGCTTTTTCAGCATCTATGGAGATGATCATGTGGTTTTTGTCCTTCTTTTTGTTGATGTGGTGGATGATGTTGATGGATATTCGAATGTTGTACCTTCCTTGCATCTCTGGCATGAATCCCACTTGATCATGATGAATCATCTTTTTGATGTATTTTTGTATTTGGTTTGTTAATATTTTGTTGAATAATTTTACATTTATGTTCATCAGGGATATTGGTCTCTAATTTTCTTTTTTGTGGTGTCTTTGCATGGTTTTGGCATTACACTGATGTTGGCTTCATAGAATGAGTTTGGGAGTGTTCCCTCCTCTTCTATTTTTGGAAAACTTTAAGGAGGATGGGTATTAGGTCTTCACTAAATATTTGATAAAATTCAGCAGTGAAACTACCTGGTGCAGGCATTTTGTTCTTAGGTAGGTTTTTAATTACCAATTCAATTTCATTCTTGTAATTTGTTTATTCAGATTTTCTGTTTCTTCCTGCGTCAGCCTTGGAAGATTGTATTTTTTTAGAAAGTTGTCCATTTCTACTAGGTATGTTAGCATATAATTTTTCATAGTATCCTATGATAATTCTTTGTATTTCTGTGGTGTCTATAGTGATTTTTCCTTAATCATTTCTGATTCTGTTTATGTGTGTACACTCACTTTTTTCTTGATAAGTCTGGCTAGGCATTTATCTATTTTGTTTATTTTCTAGAAGAACCAGCTTCTGCTTTCATTGATTCTTTCTATTGTTTTGTTCTTCTCAATTTTATTTATTTCTGGTCTGTTCATTATTATGTCCCTCCTTCTACTGACTACGAGCCTCATTGTTCTTCCTTTTCTAGTTTCATAATTATGAGTTTAGACTGTTCATCTGGGATTGTTCTTCTTTCCTGACATAGGCACGTATTGCAATATATTTCTCCTTTAGCATGGCCTTTGCTGCATCCCACAGATTTTGTGGTGTTGAATTATTGTTGTCATTTGTCTCCATATATTGCTTGATCTCTGTTTTTATTTGGTCATTGAACCATTATTTAGGAGCATGTTATTAAGCCTCCATGTGTTTGTGGGCTTTTTCATTTTCTTTGTGTAATTTATTTCTAGTTTCATTCCGCTGTGGTCTGAAAAGCTGGTGGGTACAATTTCAACATTTTTCAATTTACTAAGGCTCTTTTTGTGGCTTAATATGTGATCTGGTCTTAAAAATGTTCCATGTGCACTTGAGAAGAATGTGTATCCTGTTGATTTTCAAAGGAGTGTTCTGTAGGTATTCGTTAGGTCCATCTGTTCTAATACATTGTTGAGTGCATCTGTGTCTATTTATTTTCTGTCTGGTTGATCTGTCCTTTGGATTGAGTGATGTGTTGATGTCTCCCAAAATGAATGCATTGCATTCTATTTCCCGCTTTAATTCTGTTAGTATTTGTTTCACATATGTATGTGATCCTGTGTTGGGTGCATAGATGTTCATAGTAGTTATATCCCCTTGTTGAACTGTCCCCTTTATCATTATGTAACATCCTTCTTTGTCTCTGGTGACTTTTTTTGAAGTCTAGTTTGTCTGATACAAGTATTGCAACTCCTGCTTTTTTCTCACTGTTAGTTGCATTAAATATCTTTTTCCATCCCTTTACTTTCAATTTGTGAATATCTTTGGGTTTGATGTGAGTGTCTTGTAGGCAGCATGTAGATGGATCTTGTTTTTGTCCATTCAGTGACTCTACGTCTTTTGATTGGTGCACTCAGACCATTTACATTTAGGGTGATTATCGATAGGTATGTACTTATTGCCATTGCAGGCTTTAGATTTGTGGTTACCAAAGGTTCAATAGAAATTCCCTTACTATCTAAAAGTGTAATTTAACTCACTTCATATGGTATTACAAACACAACCTAAAGTTTCTTTTATTTTCCTCCTTTTTCTTCCCCCTCCATTCTTTGTATGTTATGAATCATATTCTGTACTCTTTGTCTATCCCTTCAGTGACATCTGTTTAGTCTTTGGAATACTTCTGTCTATAGGAGTCCCTCCAAAATGCACTGTAAATATGGTTTGTGGGAGGTAAATTCTCTCAGCTTTTGCTTATTTGAAAATTGTTTTATCCTTCCTTCAAATTTAAGTGATAACCTTGCTGGATAGAGTATTCTTGTTTTAAGGCCATTCTGTTTAATTGCATTAAATATATCAAGCTACTCCCTTCTGTCCTGTAAGGTTTCTGTTGAGAAATCTGATAGCCTGATGGGTTTTCCTTTGTATGTGATCATTTTTCTCTCTCTAGCTGCTTTTAAAAGTCGGTCTTTATCCTTGTTCTTTGCCACTTTAATTGTTATATGTCTTTATGTTGTCTTCTTTGGTTTCCTTGTGTTGGGAGATCTGTGCATCTCCATGGCTTAAGAGACTATCTCCTTCTCCAGACTGGGGAAATTTTCAGCCATTACCTCCTCAAAGACACTTTCTATCCCTTTTTATCTCTCTTCTTTTTCTGGTACCCCTAAAATACAAATATTGTTCTGTGGAGAGCGGTTGGGACAGGAGGAGCAAGAGTACAGGACAGGACTGATTGTGTTTTTGTGCATAGTCTCCATCTAAGGCCTGAACCGGGCCTGACTCTGAAAGAAAACTTGAAAAGTTTCCTAAATTCCAGGAACAAGTATCTCAGGAATGCAGGGAGGTCTTATCTCAAGGCCACCCACCTGGACCAGCCCATTGTGTTGTTCTGTAGGCAATTCAGGTGTATATAAGCCATGCCAGAATAAAGCTTCTTTGCATTCTGCATTCTGCCCCAGACAGTTTGCCCTCCTGTCGACTTGTATATACACCCTGACCCCCCCACTCAGGAACGTTTTGACTCCTGCCAGGAGGCCCCGGCATTGTTCCATTTGGATTGGTCACAGAGTTTCTCAATATTCTTTCATTCTTAGAGATCCTTTTTTCATTCTGTGCTCAGCTTCTTTATATTCCTCTTCTCTAATTTCTATTCCATTTAGCGTCTCTTCTACTACATCTAATATGCTTTTAAATCCCTCCACTGTATGTTTCATTTCTGATATGGAATTTCTAAATGATTGAATCTCCATAATAAATTCTTCCCTGAGTTCTTGAATATTTTTCTGTACCTCCATAAACATGTTTATGACTTTTATTTTGAACTCTCTTTTGGGAAGGTTGGTGAGTTTAATTTCATTCGGCCCTTTTTCTGAGGTTTGTGACATTTTGGTCTGAACCATGTTCTTTTGATGTTTCATATTTCTGTGTGGTGCTTTCTAGTGCCCAGAAGCTCCAGTCTCTGGAGCTGTTCAGCCCCTAGAGTGAGGTTGGGGATCATAGGGGAGCAGTGCTGGTGCCTGCCGGGAGAAAATATCTGTTTCCTGTCTGCCCTGCCGGTCTCAAGTATCACAGCCAGTGTTGCAAGCACACAGGTGTAAGCCTCTGTGCTTGGCATCTCTAGCTGTCGTAGATGAAGTCTTTCTCTGGCTGGCCTGATGCAAGAACAGTGACTGATAGTTTGCCAGCCAGTGCTGTAAGGCCAGTAGGAAGTCTCAACAGGCTGTGTATCACAGTGGGGGACCTTGGAGCTGAGTACCCTGCCAGGGGGATGGAGGGCCTGAAGCTCCCCAAAGTTCCCAATCTGCTTGGCAAAGCATGCCCAGACAACCTTGTCCCCCTCTCTCTTCTCCCATGCAGCAAGCTCTGTGTAAACCCCACATCCTCAGCAGCCCTCTAACTTCTGGGAAGCTTCTCAGACTCCCTGACTTTCCCTTGTCTCAGAGTGGGCGGGTGTGGATCCTGTCCTCTACAAATGGACAGAATCTGTCTCTCAAGCATTCTGCTGGCCCAGTTCCCCATCCTCCAGAGCACCACACAATGTAGATTTCTGCTTGCAAATCAGATCTCCACAGCTAGGTGTTCAGCAGTTCCAGTCTTCCAACCACTCCTCAACTCCATTTCCTTCCTCCTGCCAGTGAGCTGTGTTCAGGAAGGACTGGATCAAGGCTTTCATATGTTACCCTGTTCTGTGAGGTCTGCTCCGTTCATGAAGTCTGTATGCAGTCTAGTGCAACCTTCTTTCCTGTTGCCGTTTTACGGTTAGTTCTATTAACTATATTTTCACACTCTCTGTGGTTTTGGGAGGAGTTCTCAGTCTCACCTTTATTGCCACGATCTTGAATCTCTCACATAGTCATTTTATTTAGCTGGTGTCACCAGTAGAAAAGCTGGACGGCTCCTGGTTTATGAAAATGGATTACATGAATTGAATAAAGTCGCAACCTCTTTACATACTGCTATCCTCTATAGGAACACTTATGGACACCCTCAGTCAGGAACTAGGGATGTATCATTATGTTGTTGGCCTTGCTAAAGTTTCCTCTCTACTAACATAGCACAGGACAGTCAGAAAACAATTGTCATCATTCAGGAAGGCCGCAGCATGCATTCACTGTCCTTCCACCGGGATACCTCCACAGTGCCACTATTTGTCATGGACTTGTAGACCAGGATCTGGGCACAATGAAGAAACTGCAAATGGTTCAGTTCTGTCACTACATTGATGATATTATGTTCACTTCTGATTCTCTTGCAGATTTAGAAGGCCAGTCCCTATACTGCTGAAACATCCACAAGAGAAAGGATAGGATATGAACAGCACCAATCGTCAGGGTCCTGGTTTATTGTTAAAGTTCTGAGGGATTATCTGCTCAGGGAAAAGTAAAGTTGTCATGGAAGCACTAATAGATAAAGCCCAGGCTTTCCCTACTCCTCATATTGTGGCAGTATTACAAGAGTTTTTAGGTCTTTTGGGCTACAGGAAAGTGTTTACCCCACACTTGGCACAAATTCTGAGGCCGTTAAACCAGTTGGTACGAAAGGACATCCGGTGGGACTGGGATGAAACATGTGCAGCTGTTTTAACTGCTGCTAAGTAAGCAGTCAAGGCCAATCAGACCTTGAGCGTAAAGGACTTATCAGGGTTCTGTAACCTAGATGTTCATGTAACCAAAGATGTTTATGGTTAGGGCCTTTAGCACTGGTTTGAACTGACCCACTAACCTACTGGATTCTGGTCACAACTTTCTGAAAGTAACAGATGTATGGAATACCTTGATAGAGAAGCAACTATATGCTGTGTACCATGCTTTGCTGGCAACAGAATCTATCAGTGTTACAGCTCCGTCCAAGTTAATAACCACCTATCCCACTGCAGAGTTTTTGTGAGACTTGACCCAAAGGCCATCGATTGGCATGGCGCAGAAGCCTCCACTGGCCAAACAGTCTGCATATTTACAGCAGTGTAGCATCCTCTCCACTAACCCCTTAAATGGAGAACTCCAACACTTATTGGCGCCAGTGAACTATACCAGTGGTAAGCAGTAAAAACTTGCTTTTAAGCCATTGGTAGCTGAGAGTTCTTATCAGGAAGGAAAAGTCACATACCTGAAGATGCTTGGTACAAAGATGACTCCAGACATGGGCAGCCCCCAAAGTGGAGGGCTATGGCTTTTCATCCTAAGTCTGTGAAAATATGGATGTAGAATGGAGAGGGGAAGAGCAGCCAATGGGCTGAGCTGTGGGCAGTATGGCTTGTGATCACACAGGAGTCCTCCTCAACAGTGGCTTGCACTGACAGCAGGGCCATCTATCGGGGCTTGACCCTGTGGGTACTGATGGTGTCCTGCCAACTGGATGGTGAGTCACTGGCCCTTTTGGGGGCAAGAGCTGTGACAAGACCTATGAGTTTCTGGTCAGGCTAAGACAGTTACTGTATATCATGTCACTGGCCATTTGCTTTTCACATCCACCAGGAATAATGAAGCAGACACAATGTCCCAGGTGCACTGGCTAGAAGGAAACCCTGTATCTGATATAGCCCAGTGGTTATATGAGCATTTGTTGCACGTGGGGCAAAAGACAATGTGGCTATAGCCCATAGGTGGGGCTTGCTGTTGACCCTTCAAGAAGTCAGCAGAGCCCAGAAGGAGTGCCCTGTGTGCTCTAAGAGGGACTTACACTGCGTGCCAAAGCAACATGGGAAAATAGGAAAGGTGTCAATACCCCTTGTAAGGTGGCAGAGTATATTGTGCCACGGCCCATAACAGAAGAATATCGGTATGCCTTGACTTCTGTGGACACAGCTATGGGCCTTTTGGTTGATTTTCCTGCATGCCATGCAGATCAGCAAACCACCAAAAGGACTTCTCTTTGCAGGTGATGGCCAGCCACAGGTTATTGAGAGCAATCAAAGCACCCACTGTGTTGGACATGTGTTACAAGAATGAGTGCAGCAATTAGGAATAAAGTGGAAGTTTCAAGTACCATATAACCCTAGTGAGGCAGGCATGATAGAGAGGGACAATGGTTTGTTGAAATCTGGCCTGAAGTTAGACACCAATAGTCTGTGGGGCTGGTCAGCTCATTTATGAACTGTGCTATGACATTTGAATGAGAAGCACCAAAAAGGAGCTTTGACCCCTGTGGACGTACTAACACACATTGTTGCTTCTCCTGTACACTGTTTGTCATACCAGAGAGGAGTTATTGAAACCAGGACATGGCCAGCAGAGCAGCATCCTGCCTGTTACCAGCCCTGATTGTGTTAAACCCTGGAGACTGTTGAGTTGGCATTGCCCTGGACATTTCAACACATAAAACAGTGATGGCTGTCCCTTATGGCATCTTGGGGAAAAAGCCAGCAAGCTGGCCTCCTGTGTGTTCCTGTAGTCACAGTTGAGTGGCCCCAAAACATCACAGTAATGTACGCCAAATGACCAGGACATAAGAGCATCCTACAGGGAAGTTTGGCTATATTTTATGGCTGTGCATGTATGCCCTGTAGCCCTATATACTGACTCACCTTTAACTCCCCCAGGGAGCAGAGTGGAGGTCTGGTACCCTAGATTAGGTCAAGATCCCATACATGTCACTGTCCTATTACAGGACCACTCTCCTGGTGTATCCTACCTGATGGACAAGATTTGCCTCTGATTGTGTCATTAAAACATGTATCTTATTGACCTTAAGGTTATTTTCTTCTGTAGTTCCTGTGGCCTGGACCTGCCCCCTTCCTGTAGCTGCTACATGGTGAGTGCACTGAACTCCCTATCCATTCAGCTAACAGCCTCCTGTGGAATGGCTGATCTATGGACTTAATCTGCATAGGACTTTGAACCTAGCTGGATGTTCCAGCTTGAGGATTATCACGATTTTATTGCTGTTGTTATTGTATGGTATTAATCTAGTTATAGTGCTCCTGTTTTCCCACATGGGGCCATTGCAGAAGATGGGGAGTGAGTAGATTGTGAAGTGAGATTTCTGAAAGGTCGGGCTCGGGGAAATTTGCAATATTTTCAGAATCTCTCACCTGGCCTAAGTTCATCTTCATATCACTAAGTGTTTCCAAGGGGTGGAGAGAAATAGTCCATCTCCATATCAATAGGTGATTTCAAGTGTAGTCAGGAACTAGCTTGCACCTGATATGGGGAGCATTTGGTGGGTTCTTTTTGCAGCCAAGTCACAAGAGACATTAGAGAGCAGGATGAGACAACTCCTTGTAAACAATAAACAGCTTTCTCCCACTGTCCTTCTCCTGTTGACTGACTTCAGGTTCAAAGGTTCATTTATATGGAGGAATTTTGTGCACTATTGGGCTAATATTTTATGATATACTAACGAATCCTTTCAGCATGTTTAAGAGTGAAATTATGTTACATTTCCTGAAACACCTATTCTCATTTTTCTTCATTTAGATTATCATCAAAAGAATTATCTTAAAAAGAGATGAATGTGGGAACTTGACCCCATTCATGGGGTAATGGGGTGACTTACATTCAGGGTCAGTACTGAATGGAAGGCCAAATCTAGATTTGGAACAGATGAAATTAGATAGAAACTCAATATATACTTAGAGACCTGACATCAATGTTCCCCTAATTCTTCGAGAGCAATATAAATCTTTTGACTAAGTCATTAAAGGCTTGTTTCACTTGTTTGTTCCTCAATGTATAAATAAATGGGTTTAACATGGGGGAAATAGAAGTAGTGAGTATTGACACTCCCTTATTAATGGTCATTTCATCTTTTGCTGAAGATTTGATATAAACAAAGATGCAGCTGCCATAGGTGATGGAAACCAAGATAATGTGGGAAGAACAGGTGGAAAAGGCTCTTGTCCTCTGAGGGCAGAGGGGAGTCTTAGAGCAAATCTGATGATGTACGTGTAGGACAAAACCACACACACCAGAGTCATGATGGTCAACACAGCGCAGACAATAACCATCTGCTCTATGAGCCATGTATCTGAGCATAAGATCTTCAGCATAGGGTTAGCATCACAGATAAAGTGGTCAAAGGCATTAGAGGCACAGAATTCCAGGTCCAGTCCCAAGCTGAGTGGTGGCAATATGATCAACAAAGACGTCATGCTACAGCAGAAGACGAGCCTTTTACAGACCCTGTAGTTCATAATAGTCATGTAATGCAGGCCTTTACAGATGGCTACATATCGATCAAAGGACATGGTGGCCAAGAGAAAAAATTCTGTTACTGCAAAAACACCTATAAAAAATAGTTGACATGCACAAGCATTACAGGCAATAATCTTGTCACCTGTTGATATACTGTACAAGAATCTAGGAATGCAGTCAGAAGTGAATTAGATTTCTAGGAAGAAAAAATTTTGGAGAAATATGTACTTTGCAGTTTTAAGGTGAGAATCCCCTAATGTAAGGATGATGATGCTCAGGTTTCCAGTTAAACTCAATATGTAGGTCATAAGTAGGAATATAAAAACCAGAATCTGTAGCTGAGGGTCATCTGTCAATCCCAGAAAATGAATCTTGTTACAGATGTATGGTTTCTCATTCCTGGCTCCTGACTTTTGCCCAATCCACTCGTAAAACTGGGGAAAGTAAGGTCAGAGAAGATGGTGTGAAAAATGTGTTATAATGGATTTGCTCAGAAAAGCCAAGCAGTGCATTTTCATGTATTTTTTTTACTTAATAATAGATTGTAAATATAATTCATACTTTTGACTCTACTGATAGCATATAATTAGCTGGATTAAAAACTTGATTTTCAAACATTTTTACTACAACATATTGTATGATAGACATGTTGTATTGCAGCCCTGTGTACATGCTCACACCCACAAAAATACATTCTTACATGCTTATAACTGAAACAAAATACACTAACCCTTCGGTGCCCTATTTTCTGATGTGCTATGTTCTAATGAACCTCATTAAAAATAAATATAATTATCTTCATTGATTTTATATCTAAAAATTTTCATGACCTGTGTTTGAAAAAATAATTAAAGTATTTATGGATTCATTAAAGAATATAGTCCAAAGGAAACATAATTTTTCATGATAGTGTTTAAAATGTGCACTGTCACTTAAATTTGTACTTTGCAATAGATTGGTTAATAGCACACTTGTCCCCTAAAAATATTTATTTTCTCACTAACCAGAACTTTACTCAGTTTCATGATCTGCTTGTAACCTTTTCTCCTAAATAAATTAAAAACATATGAGGTGTGTTTATAACACAATATGTTTCTAGATCCATCTACCAATGTAGTTGAAGACTCTGTTCTACTGCAAGAGTCGCCTTACAGGGACTATCTGTGTGGAAAAAATTTCCATCTCATTGTTTGTTTTTTCACTCTCTCTTACTCTAGTAATTTAGCAGATTCTGACCTATATCTGGCTCTCTGTGACTCATTCCTCTGTTTTCTACTTGGACTGTTCATAGAAGTCCTCCCAAATCTCCATAGACATATTAAAAACTTTCTGTGTTTTTTCACACTCGATGCTAATAGAGGATTCAAAAATTTTGATGGAAATAGGAATTTTATCTTGTTAAAAGTAATAACCACAGATCTGAAGGTGAGTGATATGTAGAGTTGATTCAAGAAAATATTTACCCTCTAACCTAGATCAAGTTATAGTATTTATTATGTTGAATCAATTTCAAAACTATCCTGACACCTCTTACTTTTACCATCTTCTTCACTCTAATTTAGGATTCTTGTTGGCCTTTACAATTATTGGAGGAAATGGTCTGAGTGGTTCCTAAGTCACACCATAACCTAACTATATACTCAGCACATATGTAGGTACCTGCATTAAGGCAAAAATCTGTTACCTGACTTATCACTGTTTGGCAGAGAAATAGCTATCCTTTATGGATTCCATTCATATCTTCCCAATATATCTGCCAGAAACATATTAACACCAGAGATTAAAAGTCTTAAATTCTGCTCTGTGGTTGGTCCTTAGTGAACACCAGCTACATGAACTACATTTTTACTTGCTAAAGTGATTTCAATCGCCAATGCTCATTTAGATCATAAATAAATTGAAAAAAACTCCTCATCATTTCTTATAGAAATTCTAATTAACTGGCTATATGAAGGCTTCACTGACTTGCTTTAAAACAGTCCTTTCCTTCAGAAGTGTGAGATACTCTGAACCCACCATCTGCCCATTTCCCATAGTAAATCTCCAAGAGTTTATAGGTTTCAGTAAAGGGATACAAGGATGACCCTGGCTTGATGTTTTAGGATGAGCTGGACACTCGCAAAAATGTGAGAATCACACAATTAACAAGAAATTAAATAAATAGTAACAACAGATTAAGCAATTTTAATAAACAGAATAATTTCAATAAACAGACTCAAAATATAGAAAGTAAAATATATAGAGCAGTCACCTACCTCTCTTTCCTTCAGTCTTAACACAAGTGAGTCTTACACAAGTCTGGAAACTTTAAGCCATGTCCTTGCTCCTAAATATCTTGAAAATAAATTGACATTATTGTTTGACCAATACACATTTACTTCTTTTGTGTTTTAGAAAACTGAACCTTTTAGATGGCAGGGATCTAATTATGCCAGCAGATGATTTCCAATTCATGGTTGCTTCCAGAAGTCCTTCATTTCACTTAATTTAGGTGGCCTACTATTTATTGGTATGCAAATCCAGTGTTATAAAAGTCTTCAATAAATTAAAAATTATAAACTCTTGTTTCTTTTTACAATTCAATTAACTATTCATACCTCTCTACTTCTGGTAAAATGTAGCAAACTGTTTCCTAAAGAAAATAATTTTTTAAGTCTCTCGAAGATCAAAGACACAGTGGTTCCTTTTGTTTTTTTATCTCTAAACATCCTAAGAGTTAGAATGATGAAGACATTACTTCACAAGTTTGTATGTGTACAAAAGTCCCAGGTGAATTAAGATTCAAAGTTATTTGTGAATGTTTTGTGTAATCTTTTGGCAAAGATCTTGAAACAGGCAACAGGGTAACGGTGTCCTCAGAGAACTGAAAATTCCACAGTGATATTCAACACAGGACTTTACAGAAAATAAAAAGTGAAAAAGAACAAGCTTATATTTTCCTCATTTTATTCAGTAACATCTATAGCTGGTAATTACTTTAAAAGTATACAATTACCCCTTTTTCTCCTTGGTAACATATTTTTACCTTATATAATTGTTATTTTTATTAAATATTAAGATAACAAAATAGAAAAATGAAGCTAAAATGTATAAACAACTATTAATATGTCATACCCTTCCATAAATTTCTTATTTAAATAAAGTAATATTATTAGTATATTCACAAATATGAAATCATTCATGTGTTGTTTTTCAAATTACTTTGATCATTAAAAACATAAAATTTTGTCTCAGTAGTTACAAATTGGTATCAGAATTTGGGGAACATGTAATTACTTTTGGTGCATTCCATTATAATTTGAAATTAATCTTAATAGTTGAAACTTTGTGATTTATTAAGAAAATTATTACTATTATAAAAATTTACTACCTTGAGCTTAATATATGTTTCTGCAATTTTTACTATAAATTTATGTTTATTTTTAAATTAACTTTCAGCTAGGGTGAAGAATATATTTTTGTACAATTATTTTCTTAAAATATTTCCTAGAAATTTGCATTGTATTTTCTTATGTATTAACAACTTAATTGTTATGTGTGTTGCAAATATTTTGCATTTGTTTTATTTTTGGACTTTAATTGTGTTTATGCTATTTTCTTTACATAGAATATCATGTTATACTGCAGGCAGGGGACCCATGTGGAGCTCATCAGTCTGCCAGAGTGGAAAAGGGGCAGGTGATACTATAAGGAGGCTAAAGTTCACAAGAACAAGTACCAACAGCTGGCAGCAGCATGCAGTGCTATATCTGGTGATCTAGAAACAGCACAACATAAACATTTAGCTAAGCATATATGTGGAAGAATATTACCTGACTGAAGTAAAATCACCCAAAATGCCTGCAAAGAACAATATTCTGAGTTCACACAAGAATGGAAATAGTTCCTATTCACTTTAAAAACAGTTTAAAAAACTCACAATTTATGGGTGTAATTCAGAAAGATTTTCTCAGTTTATGGGAAAGAAATCACTAAGCTAAACACTGCTCAGATCCAATCTAAAAATGACTAACACCGAAACTGAAAGGACAAAACTGTTTCCTAGTGATATAAATGATACCAGAAAAAGCCTAAATGACCTTTATAAGGATGGAAATACATCCGACCTTCAAAAAGTTGAATTCACAGTGCCCGACACAGTGAAAATTCACAAAATATGCAAAAAAGCAGGAAAATACACATTTAATGAGAAGAAAAATCAGTACAAATAGACCCAAAACGGCATAGGTGATGAAATTTAAATAAAATAGGGATAAGAATTATCTTCAATTTAAAAAAGTAATATTGCAGTGGTTATGAAAAAAATAGTAAAATACAGTTAAAACATAACTGTACTCCAGTTGTAGAAAATTGGACTTGTTAAGTAAAAACATGAAAATTGTTGCAAAAATGAACACTAAACTGAGATGAGAGCTACACCATATATATATATAAGATATTCTGAATAGTTTTAATATCAGTTAGATATTGAAGAATAAACATTTAGTAAACTGGAAGACATAACAGTAAAAATTATCTTTATTATACATAGCAAGAAAAAAATTTTTAAATTTTAACAAAGAATCAGGAAATTTTAAGTCAAATTCAAGAGGTTTGACATAGTATAATTAGGGTCTCCTCAGAAACGAAGAAAGGAGTGACCAAAAATGTATATGAAGAAATGAGTGAAAATATTTCAAAATATGGTAAAATTCAAAAAGTGGAAAATATAAACCCAGCAGTCAGAGGTGTTCAATAGACTCTAACCACAACAAACATGAAGCCACAACAATTTTTTAAAATTGCTTATAACGGCTTCCACGAAGATGGCTGCGTGAGAAGGGCAGTGGAAATCTCCTCCCAAAACCATATATATTTATGAAAATACAACAAATACAACTATTCGTAAAAGAGAGACCAGAAGATACAGGATGACACCCAGAATGCAGCCACACCTGAGAGGACTCTGCAACCCACGAAGTGGGTAAGATACAGAGCCATGACCCAGCTGGACCAGAGCACTTCCCAACCTTAGAGCACTGGCAGGAGGAGAGAATTCAGAGTGGGGAGGGAGTGGAAGCACAGGCTCACCAAATAACCTGACCTGCTGATCTGCGCCGGGAGCACTGACACACTTTGCACACTGTATCGGAGATTGGAGAGACAGAGGTGCAGATACCAAGAAGGCAGGTCCACCCAGTCGGTTCCCTGGGACAAAAGAAAAACGTGAGCTTTTTTTAGGGATCTTAAAGAGACAGGGGCCCAACGAAGGAGAAGGATCGTCCCAGCGCACTCAGCCAAGCAGGCTGGGAGTCCTGGGGAATTTCGGTCCCTTTGACTGTGGCTGGGAAAAGCTGTCACACCAAGACTTCCCACAGAAATCAGCAGCCTCCCATTCGCTCCCTCTCTGGCCACAGTCCCAAAGAGCCCAGTGGAGAGGCCTGGCAGAGCAGCTGTGGCTGCGGAATAGGGCAGCAGCAGCACCATCTACAGCATCCTCACAGAAACTACAAAAAGGGAGCGTTTCATTTCTTTCTTTTTTCTTCTCTTTTTCACTTTCTTCTTTTTCTCTTTTTCTGACTTCTATCTAAATGAAAAGACAGAGGAATAAGGTACAAACATAGCTCACCCAGACAACCACAGAGAGGGAGCCTGATAGGATGGACATGCACAATCTTCCTGAAAAAGAATTCAGAAAAGAAGTCATAACCATACACAAGGATCTACAGAGAAATATGCAAGATCTAAAGGAGGAAGTGACGGAAGTCACGAAAGACAATGCAGAATTGAGACAAGCGATTGATGGCTTAGCAGCAGACTGGACGAGATGCAAGAGACTATTAACGGAATAGAAATCAGAGAACAGGAATACAGAGCAGCTGAGACAGAGAGAGATAAAAGGATCTCTAGGAATAAAAGAATATTAAGAGAACTGTGTGACAAATACAAATGGAACAATATTCGCATTATAGGAGTACCAGAGGAAGAAGACAGAGAAAAACATATAGAAAGTGTCTTTGAAGAAATAATTGCTGAAAACTTCCCAAGCTGGGGAAGGACATAGTCTCTCAAACAATGGAAGCTTACATATCTCCCAACACAAGGGACAAAGGAAGACAACACAAAAACACATAATAATAAAAATGGCAAAGATCAAAGATAAAGACAGAGTATTAAAGGCAGCTAGAGAAAAAAGAACTACAAAGGAAAATTCATCAGACTATCATCAGACTTCTCAACAGAAACCTTATATGCCAGAAGATAATGGCATGATATATTTAACATAATGAAACAGAAGGGCTTCGAACCAAGAATATTGTATCCAGGAAAATTATCTTTTAAAAATAAGGGAGGGATTAAACAATTTCCAGACATCGAAAGCTGAAGGAATTGACCTCCCATAAACCACCTCTTCAGGATATCTTAAAGGGACTGATACAGATGGAAGCACTCCTAAGGCTAAAAAGAGGTCACCAGAGAAAGTAAAATCATAGCAAAGGAAGCAGACCTTCCAAACATTAACTAAAGGCAAAGATTAAAAGACTTAGTATATAAAGAATGGAGGGGGAAGAAGAAGAAGGGAGAGAAATAAAGAATCATCAGACTGTGTTTACAATAATTTAACAAGAAAGTTATTAGATAGTAGAGAAGCTACCCTTGAACCTTTAGTAACCACGAATCTAAGGCCAGCAATGGCAATAAGTACATATCTATTGATAATCACCCCAAATGTAGATGGACTGAATGCACCAATCAAAAGACACAGAGTTACTGAATGGATAAAAAAGCAAGACCCATCAATATGCTGCTTAAAGGAGACCCACTTCAAACCCAAAGATATACACAGACTAAAGGTGAAGGGATGGAAAAAGATATTTCATGCAAACAACAAGGATAAAAAAGAAGGTATTGCAATACTTGTATCAGAGAAAATAGCCTTCAACACGAATAAAGTAGCAAGGGAAAAAGAAGGACATTACATAATGATAAAGGGGTCAATCCAAAAAAAGGATATAACCAATTTAAATATATATGCATCCAACACAGGACAGCTGGCATATGTGAAACAAATCGTAAAAGAATTAAAGGAGGAAATAGAAAGCAGTGCAGTCATTATAGGAGACTTCAACACACCACTCACCCCAAAGAGTAGATAAACCAGACAGAAAATAAGTAAAGACACAGGCACTGAGCAACACACTAGAACAGATGGGCCTAACAGATATCTACAGAACTCTACACCCAAAAGCAGCACGATAAACATTCTTGTCAAGTGTACATGGACCATTTTCCAAATAGAAGACATACTAGGCCACAAAAAGAACCTCAGAAAATTAAAAACTTTTGAAATTCTACCAACCAACTCTCAGATCACAAAGGTATAAAAGTAGAAATAAATTTTAGAAAGAAATCAAAAAAGCTCACAATACATGGAGACTTAACAATACTCTCCTAAATAATCAATGGGTCAATGACCAAATCAAAACAGAAATGAAAAAATATATAGAGACTAACGACAAAAACAACATAAAGCCACAACTTCTCTGGGATGCAGCAAAGGCAGTTCTAAGAAGAAAGTATATTGCAATCCAGGTCTGTTTAAATAAGGAAGAACAATCCCAAATGAATAGTCTAAAGACACAATTATTGAAATTGGGAAAAGAAGGACAAATGGGGACCAAAGACAAAAGAAGGAGGGACATAATAAAGATCACAGAAGAAATAAATAAAATTTAGAAGAATAAAACAATAGAAAAAAATCAATGAAACCAAGAGCTGGTTCTTTAAAAAAAATAAACAAAATTGATAAACCCTAGCCAGACTTAAGAGAAAAAGAGAATCAACACACATAAACAGAATCAGAAGTGAGAAAGGACAAATAATGATGGACCTACAGAAATACAAAGAATTATAAGAGAATATTATGAGAATCTACATGCTAACAAGTTGGAAAACCCAGAAGAAATGGACAACTTATTAGAAAAATACAACCTTCCAAGACTGAACAAGCAAGAAGAAAAACCAAACAAACCAATGAGCAGCAACGAAATAGAAGCGGTAATCAAAAAACTACCTAAGAACAAAACCCCCGGACCAGATGGATTCACCTCTGAATTCTACCAGACATATAGAGAAGAAATAACACCCATTCTCCTTAAAGTATTCCAATAAATAAAAGAGGAGGGAATACTTCCAAATTCATTCTATGAAGCGAGAATCACTCTAATACCAAAACTGGGCAAAAACCTCATGAAAAAAGAAAATTACAGACCAATATCCCTGATGAACGTAGATGCAAAAATACTCAACAGAATATTAGAAAACCAAATTCAAAAATACATCAAGAGGATCATACACCACGATCAAGTGGGATTCATCCCAGGAATGAAAGGATGGTACAACATCCGAAAATCCATCAACATCATCAACAACATCAACAAAAAGAAGAACAAAAACCACATGATCATCTCCATAGATGCTGAAAAAGCAATAGACAAAATTCACCATCCATTCATGATAAAAACTCTAACAAAATGTGTATAGACGGCAAGTACCTCAACATCATAAGGGCCATATATGACAAACCCACAGCTAACATCATACTTAACAACAAGAAGCTGAAATCTTTTCATCTAAGATTAGGAAGAAGACAGGGATACCCACTCTCTCCATGTTATTCAACATAGTACTGGAGGTCCTAGCCATGGCAATCAGACAAAACAAAGAAATACATGGCATCCAGATTGGTAAAGAAGAAGACAAATTGTCACTATTTGCAGATGACATTATATTGTACATTAAAAACCCTAAAGTCTCCACTCTAAAACTACTAGAACTAATATCTGAATTCAGCTAAGTGGCATTATACAAAATTAACACACAGAAATTTGTTGCTTTCCTGTACAATAATGATAAACTAACAGAGAGAGAAATCAGAAAAACAATTCTGTTCACAATTGCATCAAAAAGAATAAAATACCTAGGAATAAACCTAATGAAGGAAGTGAAAGACCTATACCCTGAAAACTACAAGACACTCATAAGAGAAATTAAAGAGGAGAGTGACAAGTGGAAATTCATCCCATGCTCTTGGCTAGGAAGAATAAATATTGTCAGATTGGCTATACTACCTAAAACAATCTACAAATTCAGCATGGTCCCTATTAAAACACCAGGAGCTTTCTTCAATGAACTGGAACAAATAATTCTACAATTCATATGGAGCCACAAAGACCCCTAATGGCCAAAGCAATCATGAGAAGGAGGAATAACATGGGGGGAATTACACTCCTTGACTTCAAGCTCTATTACAAAGCCACAGTAATCAAGACAATTTTGCATTGGCACAAAAACAGACCCACAGACCTGTGGAACAGAATAGAAAATCCAAACATTAACCCACACATATACAGTCAATTAATATATGATAAAGGAGCCTTGGATATACAATGGGGAGATGACAGCCTCTTCAGCAGCTGGTGTTGGAAAAACTGAACAGCAACATGGAAGAGAATGAAACTGGACTATTGGCTAACCTCATACCCAAAAGTAAACTCAAAATGGATCAAGACCTGAATGTATTGCATGAAGCCATAAATATCTTATAAAAAAACATAGGCAAAAATTTCTTGGACATAAACATGAGTGACTTCTTCATGAACATATCTCCCCGGGAAAAGGAAACAAAAGCAAAAGTAAACAAGTGGGAATATATCAAGCTGAAAATCTTCTGTACAGCAAAGGACACCATCAGTAGAACAAAAAGACACTCTACAGTATGAGAGAATGTATTCATAAATGATATATCCTATAAGGGGTTGAGGGTTGACATCCAAAATATGTAAAGAACTCATGCACCTCAAAAACAAAAAGCAAATAATGCAATTAAGAAATGGGCAGAACACATGAATAAACACTTCTCCAAAGAAGAAATTCAGATGGCCAAGAGGCACATGAAAAGATGCTCCACATCGCTAATCATCAGAGAAATACAGATTAAAACCACAATGAGATATCACCTCACACCAGGGAGGATGGCCAACATCCAAAACACAAACAACAAATGTTGGCGAGGATGTTGAGAAAAGGGAACTCTCCTAACCTGCTGGTAGGAAAGCAAATTAGTTCAACCATTGTGTAAAGCAGCATGGAGGTTCCTCAAAAAACTCAAAAGAGAAATACCATTTGACCTAGGAATCCCAATCCTAGGAATTTACCCTAAGAATGCAGCAGCCCAGTTTGAAAAAGACATATGCACCCCTATGTTTACCACAGCACTATTTACAATATCCAGGAAATGCAAGCAACCTAAGTGTCCATCAGTAGATGAATGGACAAAGAAGATGTGGTACATATAAACATTGGAATATTATTCAGCCATAAGAAGAAAACAAATCCTACCATATGCAACAACATGGATGGAGTTAGGGAGTATTATGTTCAGTGAAATAAACCAAGTGGAAAAAGAGAAGTATCAAATGATTTCACTCTTATGTGGAGTATAAGAACAAAGAGAAAAACTGAAGGAACTAAACAGCAGCAAACTCACAGACCCAAAGAACGGACTAATAGTTACCAAAGGGAAAGGAACTAAGGAGGATTGGTGGGGAGAGACAAGTGGGAAAAAGGGGCATTACCATTAGCAGACGTAATGTTGTGGGTCCAGGGAGGGTTGTACAACTCAGAGAAGAAAAGTAGTGAGCTGATGGACACTGACTGTAATGAGGTTGGTGGGGGGAACTGATGAAGGGGTTGTTTAATAACCATAATATTGCACATGTAATTGTAGATTAATGATACCAAAGTAAATTATTAAAAAAAATTTCTTATAACTAGTTATAATGAGAAAATCTTAAAAGCTGCTATAGAATAAAATACTCTTACATTAAAAGTAGGAAATTTAAGAATGACAGTATACTTTTCAGGATAAAGAATGCAACCCGAAGACTACCCAACAACATCTTGAAAGTGCAGGAGGGAATGGCAACCTAGAATGGTATGAAAAAATTTTATTTTAATTGAAGGTGAGACAGAGACTTTTAGAAATAGAATACCTAAAGAAATTCATCACCGTCATACATGCTCTACAAGAAATCGCAAAGGACAGCTCTTGGATAGAAATTACGACCTGATAGAAACGTGTGCCCACCAAAGGAATCGAAAGCATCAGGAAAGATAACGACCTGGGTAAATAGATAAGGTTTTTTCTTATTATGTTAAAATACCAAAATTATCATTGAGAGTTTTAGGCCAATATAAAATATTTTGTGGGGTGTTTTACTGTCTTATATTTTAACTTTTTATTGTGGTAAAATATATGTAGTATTTACCATTTTTATTATATTTAAGTGAACAGTTCAGAAGCATTAAGAACAAGCACATTAATGTGCAATCATCAACACCATCTATGTCCAGAACTTTCCATCTTCCTAAACTTAAACTCTGTGCCCATGAAACAATAACACCCCATTCTTCCCTAATTCAGCCTCCTCCAACCACCGTTCTACTTTCAAGCTCTATGAATTTGACTATATTATGTAGTGAACCATACAATATTTTACTTTTTTCTGATTTATTTCACTTAGCATAATGGCTTCATCCATATTGTAACATGTATCAGAATCACATTCCTTGTTAAGGTTAAATAATATTCCCTTATATGTGTATAGCACATTTCTCTATCCATTCATTTGTCAGTGGAAATTTTGGTGTTTCCATCTTTTGGTTATAGTGAATAAAGCTATTCATAATGCTGTATAACCATTGGTTCATGCTTATGCTTCATTTTTTAGATATACACCCAGAAGGGGAATTGTTGGTTAATATGTTATTATGAAATAGAAATGATTTCAACAACCAAACACAAAAGTCAGAGATTGTCAGGTTGAGCATAAAACATAGGCAACACTGTGTTACCTGTAAGAAAGCAACGTCTAATTTAAATACAGAAATGGGCTAGTTTAAAATGAAAAAAATACAATAACACTCATCAAAAAAGTTAAAATAGCTATATAAACATGAGATAAAGCAGATCTGAACAAAGAATATCTGTGATAAAAAAATAACATTTTTTAAGCAAAAACTGATAAACCTGCAAGGAGAGAAGGAAAAACCCACAATTATAGCCAGGAATTTCAAAACACCATTATTGATTGAATCATTACCCAGAAATACATTAGACATGTAATACACTTAAAACTATCAACATGATCTGACACTTACAGAATATTCCAAGTACAGCAACAGAATTGTTCAAAGGTTCACAGATAATATTTACCAAGTTAGGCAATATTCAGGGCCCTAAAAATTCTTCTCAAATTTTAAATAATTGAAATTATACAAGTATGTTATCTGGTCAAGTGGAATTAAGCTAGAAATAAATAACAAATATTCCTAGAAACACCCATAATTGGAAGACAAATATCAAAATTCATGGGATACAGCTTAAGCAGTATTTTTAGGGAAATTTATGACTCTATACTAATAATTGATTAAAATCATTATAATATGCATTATTGGCCATAATCTTAGTCACACAGCCATGCCAGCTGTATAGGGAATGGGTAGTATTTTATCTGGGCACTTTGAACCCTGAATAAAATTGGGGTTCTGTTATTATAGATAAGGGAAGAAAAATGTGAGACAGGGAATTCCAATCACTACCACAGCCCATCAGGATGTTCATCAAAAATTTACTCTAAATAAAGAGACTCATTTCCTTTCTTCCCAAGATACTCCCCTGCCAGGGAAAATTTCCAATCACTCTGCCAACAGTGGGATGACAAAGAGAGGTGACTTGTGAGTTGGCCAGTCAGCGTGAGAAACCTCAGCAGAGGAGTAGTGAGTGGACTGAGTAAAGGGAGAGCAAGAAACCTGCTGCTGTCGAGGCGGCAGGAACACACATGTGCTCCCTCATTTGAGCAGCAAGAAAGCAAATGTCCAGAAGTGACATTAGATAGAGTGAAAAAAAACCTTGTTCAAGGTCACTGGGCAGTAATAAGCCATAAGAAAACCAGAAACATGTCCTGACACCAGGTAATTGTTTGTCCAGTGCTTGGGATGCAAAAGTCTCCTTTGCTCCAAATACCGAAAGTAGGTAGTTTCATTGCCTACCTGTAAAGTTGTAAGTAGAAAGAAAAATGATGAAAATGAATGCCAGGTAGCACTAGAAGTGTTTGAAATTTAAAAACAGGTCAATGTCTCAAATATAGGGACAAGAAGCTAGGTTAGTATGGGGGAAGAAGTGGGATCTTTGTATTCAGATAAACTTTTGTTCAAAACCTGCACCACCACGCCAGGTCATTCCGACCATCATTTCTCTGCTCCTCAGATTCCTCATCTAGAAGATGAGGATACTTCTGTTCTTTGGCTTTATCTAAGATTTATGTCAAAGAGTGTCTATTTCTAGGAGAAATATGAAGATTCCATAAAGAAATCCACACCAAATTTAGATGACATCAGACCACCCTAAATGTCTCTGAGGATATTGTTCCCATTGCTACATGTGTTTTTACACTGTTGATTAGACTGCCACCAATTAATTAGTAACTTTTGTAACTGGGTCATTGAGGAATATTTTGTTGTTCATTCACATGTTCCTTGTGCACTGGTAAGAGAATAAATGTATAAAAGAAAGGATGCTTTATAGAATTTGCAGGGCAGCCTGCCTCCCTGTCTAGGGAAGATAAGATGCACCCTTCTGAAAAAACTACAGAGAAACCTTCCTTATCTGTGCACCTCAGTTTTATAGCTTTGGATTAACAGAGTAACTGGGAAATCTAGTGTCAAATGCCATGACGGATTTGGTGAGGGAAGAGGGAACTGAGACTGGGCTCATTCTATCAGGAGCTGTGAAAATCTAGGAGAGCTCTGTCAATTGTCTAAATTGCTTGTGAACGTGTGTGTGTGTGTCCCCCTGCACACATGTGCATTTGTGTGTGGGTGAGACAGGTTAGAGACAGGTAGGGTGTGAGAATGGGAGAAGTGCACAGAAAGCTCCTCACTCACCCTATTGCTCCTCGAACTGTGTGGTTCACTCCAGGGCCAGGGATAAAACACTGTCAGAAAGTGAGTGAGCATGCAATTGTGAAGACACATTTTTCTAAATTCTCAAAACATAGGCAGAGGGTAAATATGGCCACTTTTAAATTCTGGAATTCAGTTCATTATAACTGATACTGCAGGAAAGTATTCTAGAGCCATATCTGATCTGTTGTTATTCTGCAGGAAAATGGAAACGGAAATATCTGCTGTGGTCAATTTTGCCTTTGAAAGGGACAGTCATGGCTGTAAGTTGAGACAATAAGTACTTAAGAGGCAGAAAAATAAAAGGTTGTGGAAAAGACACTGCCACGCAGTAATATCCACTAAAGTCATAGATATCGAGTTATACCAGTACTATGAATAACCTTACAGGGATTCTCACCTAATTCTCTATTTGCTGTTGAGGCCATTTTTGAAAGGTTTGGGAGGGGGCAGCATTTACTGTATTTGAGTATAAACTATCCAGTCTATGGACGCCTCTGTCTCCAAAAAGAGGGTTTTTTTCCAAACAAAAGTAATATTCCTGGGTGTATAATATATTTTTAAATCATTAAATAGGAAGTCAATGAGGGAAAATATGGAATTTCGATCACTTACTATTCCCCCAGAGACAGTGAGATTGGGCAGTCTTGCATAGGCTGTCCACAAGGCCTGTCTGTGAACATTAACTGAAAACAGTATTGCTGGGAGGAAGGTGGTAAATTTTTTCATTTATTTAGTGAAAGTGTTTCAAAAGTTAAATGATCCAAATTCAAAATAAGTGAACAACTCTCAGCCTCCCAGGGAAATTTTCCCAGTATAACAGAGAGTACTGGTGTGATTGCGTGTACAGCCTAGAAGTGAGCAGTCTAATATTTAAAGGATCTGCCCCACACATCTTACTGTATCACTAGGAGTTGTATTTTTTATAAAGGTTCAAGAATTAAAACACTGACTCTGAAGATTCAGAAGCATTAGGCATTTTGTATATTAAATTAATGATTATTCAAATAAAATGTTACTGAGTTCACCACTTTACTATCAATAGAGAAGAATTGAAGATTTGATAAGAAAAGCAGAGAATAATTTTATATCCCAGAACTTTGTAATAGAGGTTGAGCTGGAGTTACAATGTCAGTAATCAGTACAAGGATTAATACTCTTCTACACTTGAAGGGATGAAAGCAGGGAGGAAAATTAAGAGTGCAGAACAAACCTGACCTGTCAATTACTTTGGTCCATCAGATACTTCTCCTGGCAAGTACGTGGCAAGATACTACCTCTACAGAAACCATTTCTCCTGTGAGCCTGTGGGGGAGTTATTCTGTTCCAAATTCATGTCTGTGAACCCTGAGCCATGCCCTTGCTCACCCAGCTTATGGTAACAATGATGCTGACAACTTCAGTAGAAACAAAGGAACCTAGAAAAACAGAATGAACATAGGGAAATATGAACAGCTAGCAATATAACTAAGAGCGATTGCAACGGAACAGAGTTGTTAAAGTTTCCAATCCAAAGTTGCTTTTCCATCATTCTCTCATGCTATCATGTCACTGAGTATGCACTAACATGACATACTTTCTCCCGCTGGTTGCCTAAAAGCTCTTTAAGGAGACATATGTTAACAGTCATGTCTCCAGTCTCTGATATTATGTTCTTTAAATATAAGATGCTTATTAAATATTATTTGAATGAATAAATGTAGATTGCGTACTTGAGCTAAAGGAAAGAAAAGTAACCTAATGTAGTTTTGATTCTCTATTCAAACATACATTGGGTACAACTGGGGCAATCTTTGGACCACTTATGAAATTAGTTTTTCCTCTCATATAAAATGTGCAGAGTTTCCCTGCAAATCCTGGAGTTATGCCTAAATTTTCTCATTTAATTATCAATTATTCCCCTAATAAAATGCAAAAATATATTATAGGCTGATATAGTTATCATTAACTACAGATAACACAAGTGAGAATGCATTAACCATAACTTTTTTTAAAGAATGAATACATGAGAGCAGCTGCTTGAAATACAAATTTTTTAGCAGTGAGGGTAAGTTTGGGCATGAAGGTGAGGGGAATTTCCTGATCACCCATCAAATGAAATTCCTGAGGGAGTCTTTAAACTCCTGGGAATGTCAGTGTGAAAGTTCAATGAGGAAGTTAATGTACTTTAAAATGTATTTACAAAGATTGCTTCATATCTATACACTTATTTCTGGATGTTCTTTGGCAAGATGCATAGTCTAAATTCAAAGAACATAAGTAGCAGGGTTAGGGAGCTGGTTGGTAAAATTGTGGGGAGACAGGTTTTGAGGGGAGGAACAGCAGAAATTGTACAAAGGAGAGGTCACTGAAATATACTCTGGGATATATTCTGAGTGTTGTACTGTAAAGAGTGCAGGTTGATCAGGGGGTGGAGAAAGCAAACACGACAGATCCTTCCTCTGGGCTCTGCCCTCACCCCAGAGCCCCACAGCAGGACTCAGTCTGGCTGATATCCAGGTTCCAGAAAACCTTTATTTATACCATTTCAGGATAACTTTCTGCCTAAGTAGTCCCAAAACTGGTTTAAAAATAACTCCATTTGCTTAGATACATGTGAAAAAAAAACAGGTACATGTTTGTATATTAAATGTTTCTCTACCTATTTAGAGATAACTTGGAGTGCAAAGAGAAGAACTAACACTTTTAAATGAATGTGCTGCTGTCAATATTCAACTTAACAACCTAACATGATCAGGGTGAAATACTGATGCAACATTTCTCCAACCCCATAGAACAGACAGCACCAAGAGTGAAACAGATGCAAAGTATGGGCTTTGATGTCTCCATGTGTGTCCATCAATTTTAGCAATTGAGCTACTTTGGTGAGAGTGTTGACAACAGGGCTGGGCTGCACATGTTGACAGGAGAGATATGGGGAATATCGATAGCATATGCTCAATTTTGCTTTCGTCCTAAAACTGCTCTAAAAATTATTGTTAAACACACAAAATCTTCTAATTAAGAGATCCTTTCTGATTTTAAAAATGGAGCATTTCAGTATGGTGTGCAAAAGCAAAAAAGATGAGGAAGTGAGAAGGAAACTTCAAAAATGACCTAATTTCCTCCAGGCTAAGGACAATAAGATCTGTACCACAAGACAATAATCCAGAGAAACTGCAAATTACACATATGATTTATGTTTTTTTGCTTTAATTTAATACTTTTGTAAATGTTCTTTATAATCAGAGAATTATAAGCATAAGATCTGTCTTAGATAATTCTGTAGCTGCCTCCTAGTATGATGTGAGAGGCACTGCTATTAACAATTGGCTAATAAGGAAAAGAAGGAGGTGCATATGAGCTGCTTGCCCGGTGTTTGAATCCAGGTTCCAGTGCTAGCTTCTTGCCACACTTCCCTCTTCAGATGGAATGGCTCTTGACTTGGCACAAGGCAGTGATGAGGAATCACACAGCAATAATCACACTCATCCGGCTGCGATTGACAGACGACCCAAAACTACAAGTCTTGCTCTTTCTATTTTTGTTTATCACCTACCTATTAAGTGTGGCTGGGAACCTCATCGTTATCACCCTCACACGGTTGGATTCCCATCTTAAAACTCACATGTATTTTTTTCTCCGAAATTTCTCTTTCTTAGAAGTCTCATTCACTACTGTATGCATCCCCAGATTCCTGTACACGATGATATCTGGAGATAATACAGTTACCTATAGTGCTTGTGCCACCCAGATATTTTTTGTTGTTCTCCTTGTAGCAACAGAGTTTTTTCTCCTTGCCGCCATGTCCTATGACTGCTATGTGGCCATTTGTAAGCCCCTGCATTACATGACCATCATTGAACAACAGAGTCTGCATTACACTTGTTCTCTGCTGTTGGTTTGCAGGCCTGTTAATCATTCTCTCACCCCTTGGGTTGGGCCTCCAGCTGGAATTCTGTGACTCAAATATGATTGATTATTTTGGCTGTGATACATCTCCTGTTTTAAAGATAACATGATCAGACACAGTGTTAATAGAGAGAATTGCCTTGAGTTTTGCTGCGCTGATGCTCACTGTCACCTTGGTATGTGTCATCCTCTCCTACACATACATCATCAAGACCATTCTCAGATTCCCTTCTGCCCAGGAAAGGAAAAAGGCCTTTTCCACCTGCTCCTCCCACATGGTTGTGTTTTCTATCAGCTATGGCAGCTGCATCTTAATCTATGTCAAGCCCTCGCCAAAGGAAGGAGTAGCTATTAATAAAGTGGTGTCTGTGCTCACTACGTCCATGGCCCCTCTGCTTAATCCATTCATTTATACACTTCGAAAGAAACAAGTGAAAGATGCCTTCAAAATCACAGCTAAATGGATTGGATTTCTCACACAGAAGTAAGAGATTATTCATGTTTATTTGACTAAGCTAAAGTAAATTTAAATATGAATAACCCATGAGCAATATTCATGACTTTGCCAAATAAATGGTTTATTCCTATTCTATAGATTTTTCAACATAATCTTCCCTTAAAAACATTTTCCCCTTACAATCCAAAAGCCAAAATCAGGATATTTCTGTCTCCTTCCTTCCAGTTTGTATTTTTAGAATGCTTTGCTCAATAAATGCATGTTGCAGAGACCTGAGTCCCACAGTGCTCTGTGTCATAGGATGTAAATGCAAATAAATGAAATTTTATCTCTGGCTATATATTCTTCTCATGATATGGAATATGTATGCCCAGAGACTGTATCTCACTTGTTGGGAATACTTCAATACCTAACTTCTAATTGTTTAAGAGTGTATTAAGATTCTCTGAAAAATCTTCAAAATTGATCAAGTTTATACTCCAGAGGTCTTCCTCATTATACTATATCCACTTTTCAAGAATGAGTAGAAGATGTTAACGCGTTAGCTTCAAAATCAGTGAAGATAAGTATTTGCTTTCTTTTAAACCAATTTTTCAACATGAAAAAAAATCTTTTCATTGGCTTTCTGGAAGTTATGTGAATATACTGCATCCTGAAATATGACAACCTAAGAGAAAGAACTATAATTTCAACTACTGCATGTCTTTTGTTGGCATGGTCTTTGAATGTATTTAGATATAGACTCAAGGAGAACAAGCCAGAATTTAGAAGAAGTGTACCTAAATCTTGGTTTGATAAGTTTCCCAATATCCAGACCTTGATTTAAGAACAATGTTAGTATGGGGGCTGGGCAAGATGGCTGGAGGGAGTAAGTATATAGTGGTGGATGGTAACTAGACTTTTGGTGGTGATCACTTTGTACTATATAGAGATATTTAATTACAATTTTGTAAATTTAAATGATTATAATGTCATTACCAATTTTATCTCAGTTAAAAAAAACTTAAAGATTAGGAGGTTTGTTCAAAACCTCAAAAAAAATAATTCAAGAAGGACATTTTAAAGGGAATTTGGTTGCTTAGCATAAATACCAACAAAACTCCAAACATTCTCCAGCTTTTCTTTTAGTAATTTAAGCATGCATTATTTGATGTATTTATTTACAAGTTGGGTTGATCACTCTAGTTGAATTCTAAATCCTTAACAAAAAGTGTTTACCTATGAATCTCATTGTATTAGATGATCATGGAGAAAGTTAAAATTTTGTAAAGATTCAAATAACACCGTCTACTTCATGAACCAAGTGCATCTCAATAGGACCATTAATGGAAATTTAGTGGGTTGATGAAAGACAATCCTTATCTGTTTTACATAATGAGATATTTTCCTCTTGCTCACCTACTAAGAAAGAGGGAATGCAGAAAGGTGGCATTGTGTCAGGTGTTTGAGCTGGAACTACCTCATCAAATACCTGAGGCCACTCTTGGACTCTAGCTCATAAACATGATTCTAATATTACTGAAATTGATCAGGGCTTCTCACATTGCCCAGTTTGGACAAATGAAAATATTCAGGTTGTTCTGAAATTTAATTTTATGTGTAAGTTGGAGGAATTTCACATGCAGAGGGCACATTTTTACCCCATTCCACTTTACTTGCTCTTCTTCCTATATCTCATATTTCAGTCACTAAGTATTATGAGTTTCTTTCATCAAAAAGTTAGCGCTTACATCTCATATTCCTGTCTTAGGTCTTATCTAAAATTTTATCTTTCAATCAGAATTATTTTGACAATCATCTAATATTCTATTTCTAATCTCTTCTCCATATTGTTAAGGAAGGAAAATATAACAATTTATATTATAATAAACACTACTTTAATTAGTTTACTAATTGCTTAACGTCGTCCAGAAACTTCTCATTTTTAACTTTGAAATTCATCCTGTTACCATTCAAGAGTTTCCAAAATCTGTGTTCAACCTCATTAATCCAGTTTCTGCAACTCCTTGACATTAAACTTAATCCCCAAATTAAGCTTTTTACATTAGTTACTCACTTGAAATGTCATTCATTCTTTCCTAGTCAATCTCTATTTATACCCTACTCAAGCAATTGCCATATTATAGAGCCAAGCTCAAATCCATCCTCCATTTCCACCCCCTCATCCTCTTTGCCCCAAATGATTTTCTATTCCTATAAATCCCTACTGGAGTTACTGTTAATTCCACATATTTTGTCATTATTCCAATTGTTTTGTACTGTTTATGTTCTATGTGTACACATATTAATCATGCCTTTATAATTCTCCAAGTACAAATATTTTTGACAATGGAAACATTAAAATCATTCTTGATAATAGATACGGGTTTATCACCACTACACTAGTTGTCAGTTGTAGGAACAGAATTGTAGAAACTGCATGACCTGAACTCTTTGATATGAACACTTTTTATAAGAAGCCTCATTCAGTTCAATAATATGTGATTTTGGATGCTTTTAATATTTATAAATGATTTCCTCATTGTGCTCCCTAACTTTTATCCAAAAATTCTAATGAAACCACATTCTCCCCTCCTAATTAGACATAATCTAATTTGGTATCACCTAGACCTCAGTACAATTGTTCACATCATTTCTCCTGTTTCTATCCAAGACCTGTCATCATTCTTTCATCTATTCATTCAACAATTATTGAGTACCTACTGTGTCCCAGGTACTGTTTGATGAAAAGATAGGACAAGGTTTGGACTTTTGGAGCTTGTAATACACTCTCAGAAAGGAAAAAGAAGATGCTTATATGCAAGCAGGATCTCCTAAATTCATCCCTTAATTTGGTTTTTAGAACCCTTAAGTATGGGCCTTCATAGAAAATAAAAATAAATATATTCACATTAATGAAGTATGTCAAATAAACAAAGAAACCAATGGAAAGATCTCCAGTGGCTAAAGCTGAACAATTTGGTAACAAAATACATACAATAGAATTAGATTATAATCCAAAGTGTAAGATATCTATCTAGGTATATAAACTGATGTAAATAAATGACTAAATCAATTAATAAATTAGGGAAAATAGACATATCTGTTGCAGAAGAATTCTGCATAATTTATGTAGATACTCCATCCTAAAGGAAGGGAAAACTTTACAGTAGAGAAAATGATGAACACTCTCTCAGTAATCCAGGTGAATGCCAATTATGTCAGGTTCATAGTATGTATCCTTGCCATGATGTGATAAAAGCGCCTCTTTTCCTCTGTTGGTCTTCCCAATAGCATCAGACCAACTCTAACAGTGGAACATCCTATAAAATACCTGACCAGTAACTCCTCAAAATTGTCAAGGTCTTCAAATATAAGGAAAGTCTGAGAAACTGCCATGGTCAAGAGGAACCTAAAGATACATGAAAACTAGATGTAATGTGGTGTCCTACTCAGGATCCTGGTGTAGAAAAAACATATTAGGTGAAAACAGGAAATCTGAATGAAGTATGGGTTTTATTTAAGAGTGTTATATCACTATTTGTCCTTTAATTATAACATATGTCTACTAATTTAAGATATTAATAATAGAGGAAATGTGGCATGTGATATATGGGAACCATATTTCTATACTATAAATTCTGTTTATCTGTAAATCTAAAACTGTACTTTAAAAAAGAAAGGTCTATTAAGAAATAAATACAATTCTCAATTTAAATAACAGCTATTATCTCCATGCTGAGAAAAATCTGTGGCTACTTAAATGATGGATGAGAAAGAAAATTTAAAGGTATCTTTTGCAGGATACTCAATGCAAGAATACCATTCAACCACATTGTTCACTCTCTCTTGATCTTTTCCTTAGCCTGCTGACTTGTGTTTGATGCTCCCATTGCAACATTCTAACCAGTCTCTCCTAAAAGTCTCTTAAACTTCTATTTAACTTTTGTTCTTCAAGATGGCAACAAAAGCCTTATTAGTCCCTCAGAACCAGGCCCCCTAGGGAATGTGTTGTTTGTCAGCACAATTGATCCCAAAGTGGCTGCTCTAAAGACAGGATAAGAGCATCCAGTTTTGGTTGAGGCCAGCAGAACCTCTACCTACATGGCTTTTGTGTCTCTGGGATATGGGGTGGAAAACATTGTTATGTCAGGTTCTGAAATGGGTAGACTGCATTCCCTGACGACTCACCCTTCCCTCCAGAAGTGGTTGCAAAGTGCCTGTCACAACATAGGGAATCAGCTACTTCTGGAAAGACTGACAGTAGCCATCAGGGCTGTTTGGCCTAATCAGGGTGATTTACCATATTTACCCACAAGCTTTAAAATCTATACTGAGCTTGAGCAAGTGTTGCAGGCCTTGGGCATGAAAAATATCATCTATAATATGGACCCCCAGGGCCCCGATGAGGAATTGTTCACCATAGGAATGAGAAATCTGGTGCTTCATATAGCTCCCCATCTCTCTTTGAGTCCCTAGTGACTATTTTAGCTCCCCACTTAGGGAATCCCATCAATGAGGCTACTCATTCACTAGCAGATCGGGGGAGGTTGAATCAATAAGAGCCCAGAAGAAAGTATAGGCTATGACTGAAAGGAGAGATGCAAAAGATTCCGTGAAGGTCTTGGGGATGCAGATGTGGGTTGATTTGATAAAGGCTGAGGTAGTGAAAGAACTTGATGGGAAACCCAATAGGATCTTGTTAGATCTCTGGCACCAATTAAAGCCAGAGCAGCAGTTCCAGTCACTGAAGTCCAGGACACTGGCCAAATGGGGGCATATTTACAAGAGTTTAGTGCCCTTTACACTAGCCCCTTAAGTGGAGAATTCCAACACTTACTGCGTCTAGTAAAATATACCAGAGGAAAACAGGAAGAGCTTGCTTTTGAGTCAGTGTTAGCAGAGATTTCTTATCAGGAGAGAAATCCCCTATACTTGAGGATGCTTGGTATATAGATGGCTCCAGTGGAAGGCAGACCCTAAAATGGAGGGCTGTGGCTTTCCATCCTAATACTGAGACAATGTGGAATGGAGGATGGAGGGGGGAAGAGCAGTCAATGGGCTGAATTGCAGGCACTATGGCTCATGATCACCCAGGATCCCTCCATATAGGTGCCTGCCCTGAGGCTGGGCCATCTAAAGGGGCTGGATCCCATGGCTACCGCCATGATACCATGCCAACTGGGTGGTTGGTTGCTGGCCTCTTTGCTGGCAAAAATTGTGGCAAGACTTATGGGCCTCTGGTCAAACTAAGACTGTTACTGTATATCATGTGACTGGCCATTTGCCTTTGGCATCCCCAGGGAATGATGAAGCAGACACACTGGCCCAGACACATTGCTGACTAGAAGGAAAGCCTGTCTCTGATGCGGCCCAATGGTTACATCAGCGTTTGTTGCCCGCAGGGCAAAAGACAATGTGGGCTGTAGCTCATCAGTGGGGCTTGCCATTGACCTTTGAAGAAGTCAGCTAAGCCTGGAAGGAGTGCCTTGTGTGGTCAAGGAGGGACTTATACTGAGTCCTGCAGCAACATGGGACAATAGTGCAGCGGCCAATACCCCTTGTCAGGTGACAGATAGACTATATTGGGCCTCTGCCAATATCAGAAGGATATCGGTATGCCATGACTTGTGTGGACATGGCTACTGGACTGTTGGTTGCTTTTTATGCATGTTGTGGACATCAGCAAACCACCAAGTGGGTCCTAATGTGTCTCTTTGCATCCTATGGCTGGCTGCAGGTGATTGAGAGTGATCAAGGCACGCACTTTACTGGACATGCGATACAAGGATGGGTGCAGCAATTTGGAATAAAGTGGAAGTTTCATGTACCATATAACCCTACCAGGGCAGGCATGCATGATAGAAAGGTACAAAAGTTTGTTGAAATCTGTCCTGAAGTCCGACACCAATAGTTTATGGATCTGGTCTGTTCTCTTATGGATAATCCTATGGTGTTTGAATGAGAAGCCACATAAAGGAGCATTGAACCCTGTGGATATGCTAACACACCTTGCTGCCTCTCCTATGCAACTGTATGAGTTACCCAATGAAGAGTTATTGAAGCCAAGATATGGCCAGCAGGGCAACAATCTTGCTGCCAGCCCCTACTGCATTAAACCCTGTGGACACTGTTGAATAGACCTGGCCCTGGACATTTTGACACGTGGACCAGTGACGGCTGGCCCTTCTAGGACCTTGGGGAAAATACCTGGAAGTTGGCCCCCTGTGTATTCCTGAAGTAACAGCAGATAGGCCCCCAAAGATCACTATAGAGTACTCAAAACGTCCAGGAGCTAAGAGCATCTTACAAGGAAGATTTTATATTTATGGCCAGTGTGTGTACCTCCCATAGCATATATATTGACTCATCTGTAACTCCCACAGGGCAGGGATGAAAGTCTGGTATGCTGGAAAAGGACGAGTTCCCATTCCTGCCACTGTTCTATCACAAGACCACATTCTTGCATGTTTCCTACCTAGTGGACAATATTTGCCTATGCTGGTATCATTAAAACATGTATCTTATCACCCTTAAGGATATTTTCTTCTACAGTTCTTGTGGCCTGGATATGCCCCCAGGCTGCAGCTGCCATGTGATAATTTCTCTGAACTCTCTACCTCTTCAGTTACTGACTTCTGGAATGGACGAGCTTTGGACTTAATCTGCATAGGACTTTGAACCAACCTGAATCCTCTATCTTGAGGATTGTCATGATTTTATTGATATTGCTACTGTATGATGTCATTAGTCTGGTCATAATGCTCAAGTTTTATTACCCAGGAACCATTGCTGAAGATGGGGAACAAGTTGATTGTGAAGCAAGATTTCTAGAGGGGTGGCTGATGGGTAAAATTGTAATATTTCTGGAATGTCTCTCTTGGCTTTAGTGTATCTGTATATCAACAGTTGTTCCTCAGGGGGTGGAGAGTAGTTCATCTCCATATCAGTGGGTAATTACCTGGGCTATCGAGGGCTTATCTGAACCTGAGACGTTGGGTATAAGTCTTGCTTGCTTCTGCTGGAGCAGGAAAGAGAAATGGTCCCAGACTTCAGTTTGTAAACAATAAACAGGTTTTAAACTTTATTTTTCCTTTTGATTGATTTCGGTTTTAGAGGTATATTTTCCTGGGATTTCCTCTCCCTGGACTTACACCACTTTCTCTTAAAACTGTTCTCCTACCTTCTGTTACTGAGGTGATAAATCCACTGTAGAGACTCTTATTTTTGTTTATATTTCATATATCTCTTTAATTAATTCTAGTTTTGAAAGAAAATTCAGTATTTCAGCAACGTTTGTCATCCTAAAATCTATATAAGGTACTGTTCTGAGTGCAGTGTGTAAAGGACAGTATAGGAATTTAAGATCTTGACCTGGGGAAATTTATATTACAGTTGGTGGTAATGAAGGGGAAGACAGGTAATTTCAGACAGTATAGATTATTAGGAAAAAAGTTATAAATACTGGATATTGGGTAGGCTCAACCAATTTGGTGGTCAGGGGAGAGACCTATGAATAGGTGACCTCTGAACTGGGTCCTCACTGATGAGATGCACCCAGGAGTGTGCTGACAGAACATTCTAGACAGGTGGCTCGGTATGTGCAAAGGCCAAAGTAATGTTGCCTTGAGAATGAGAGAGAGCACCAGATAACAAGGGTGTGGTCAAATACAGTGGGAAATACAGGAGATGGCTAGTAGGCTATGGCACAGACTTTATTCTGGGGATAATAGGAAGCTATTGTATTTTAAAATAAGAGCTGCTATTAGCTAATGAGCACTAAGGAAAGGTCCCGCCAGTTGCCCTGAAGAAAATAGTTGTAGAAAGGGGTCAAAATTGTAAAGAGAGATCAGTTTAGAGAGAGTTGATTGGGTATTTTATCTAGTGTGTTGGCACTTCTGACTGTTATATTAGAGATTTATTTCAATTAGAAAAGACAGTATTTGGTGATGTCCTGGTCTGGGAGTGCAGGAAAGTAAAGAGACATTTGCATCTCAAGTTTTTATTTGAGCAACTGGCTGATGATGTGGCTAAAACTCAGATCAAGGGGAGGAAAGTATGGGTGGAGAACTGAAGTTTTGCTTTGTGTACATTAAATCAGCATTTGATATACAGTTATTCAGCATGACATATCTATGACTATAGCTATATGTAATTCTATTTACCTATCATCTGTTTATCTGATCATAACTAAGATATATATGGCATCTAAATTACATGATTGGTAAGTTCGCCTTGGGAGAGTGTGTAGCTATGAGGACAGGAGGGTGGATGGGATATCTGTCATGTGAAACAAGGTTTAGAGAAGTGCCCTGAAAAGAAGAGAGCAGTGGGGTATGAATAACAACAGGAGTGTGATAGTAAAGAAATGAAGAACAAAGAGATTTTTTGATGAGAAGCTCTTTAAATGTAATTGAGTTTGAAGAACATGAAGACTGATAAGTGATTACTCCATTTGATAGTAAGGACGTGTCCGGTTCCTTTGAAAAATAAATTTTCCATATTATACAAAGGTGGAGGCCAGAAGTAGGAATAAGACTGGAGTCAGGAGTTGCTATTTAGAAAATTTAAGTTCCAGTTATGCAAGATGAATAAGCTCTAGAGATGTGCTGTGCAACAGAGCTCCTGCAGTTACTACCATATTGTACACTGAGAATTTAAGAGGATAGATCTCATATTAAGTGCTACCACAACAAAAAGTCTGAAGTAGACCTAGTAAACATTAGTATTCCAATAACAATAAAAACTCTTCCCTCTGGAAAAAAAAATCAGCTGGATGGAAACAAGGAAAAAACAGACTAGATATACCACTTTAGAAAAAATTGCTGTTAGATGGAGCCAAAAACTCAGGTGGTACACAGTCAGTAATGACAGTGTGATGGCTTTTGTTTAAGTGTAACATTTTATTTGGAAACAATTTCAAGTTTACAGAAAACTTGCATAATTAAAAATACTACCAAAAAAATAAATACCTAGTTGCCAATATTGTTAATATTTTATTCTATTTACCTTCATTTTCTGTTGGTCTGTCTTCATAATAGTTTTTAAGATACATTGAAGGGTAAAATTTATACATCATAGCACTTTACTGCTATATCCCTAGATTATTCAGTATGCATATCCTATGAATGGGGACATTTGCTTGAAAAACCACAGTCATGTTATCACCATCAACAAATTTAACACCCATACAATAATTTTATCTAATTCACTGTCCATATTTCAATTTTGTCACTGACCAATAATAGAATTTTTTCTCTCTTCTACACAGTATGTAAATGGAGTCAAATATTGCAATTAATTGCCACAATGCTTTAGTCCCCTTTATTTAGAACATTTCTAATGTCTATATAGCATCTATATATTGACATATTTTGTGATTCATTGCTGTACTTAATAATTATGGTTCTAAAGAGTCCCTCATTTTGTCTGTAGGACCTCCTTCAAGCTGGGTTTCGTGGACCTTGTGATAAGTCCCCAGTGATTATTTGAGTATTTCCTTATTTTCTGGCATGACAAGATGTTGCATTTTCATTTCGTACCTTCTCTGCTCAGTCCTGGATAAGCCAAGTTTTAGAACTGGTTCATTTTAATTGGGAGCACTGACACCAATCTGGGCTTTAGGTTAGCTCAAGATACATCCTACAGTGTCTTCTCTTAACCATTATAGTGGTCTGAGGAAATATGAGTAAACATATACACACAGAATACAGCATACAAATAGACACACATATAAACATACATGTGTGTTTATAGATGCATGTGTACCTTCAAATATACATTGTAGGAAGTATGAATTCCTACTAACACCTCCAATTCCAGTCCACCCACTCAGGTTTCTTTCTCGTCTTTCCCTAATCCATAATTTTATCTTCAAACTTCCTACTTGGTGAAAACTCTAACAATCAGCATGTACTCATTTGCTCAGGCCTGTCATTGATCTAAAGTAATATCAGCATAAATATTTGTTATACTGGCTCACACCACTACAAAAACAGATCTACTAAAAAGACTTCAGGATTTGCTTACAATTCTTTCTGCTCTCCTTTCAGATCAAACTGAATGTATATAGTCAGCTAATGTGTTATTTCTTCCTCTCTTTTCACGGTTTTATTGAGATATAACTAACATATAACATTTTATCATTTTTAGGTGTACAACATAGTGATTTGATATATGCACAAACTGTGAGGTAATGACCCCCATAATTTTAGTCAACATTCATAACCTCAAGTACTTTTTTTTTACTTGTGATGAAAACTTTATGATGTACTTGTTTAGAAACTTTCAAATATACAGTAAGTGTTGCTAACTATAGTCATCGTCCTATACATTATGTTCTAGGAACTTATCTAATAACTGGAAGTTTGTACATTTGATCACCTCACCCATTTTTCCCATCTCCCAACTATTAGTAACCACAAGTCTGATCTCTGTTTCTATGAATGTGTGTGTGTCTGTGTGTAAGATTCCACATATAAGTCAGATCAAACAATATTTGTCTTTCTGAGTTATTTTACTTAGCATAAAGCCTTCAAGTTCTATCCATGTTGTTGCAAACGGCAGAATTTCCTTTTTTTAAATGGCTGAATATATTCCACTGTACATAAAGGCCACATTTTCTTTATCCATTCATCTCTCAATGAACAGGTTTTTTTCATTTCTTGGCTAGTGTAAATAATGCTGAAGTGAACGTGGGTGTGCAGGCATCTTTTCGAGATTGGTATTTCCATTACTTCAGATATATATCCAGAAATTAATTATTGCATCATATGGCAGTTGTATTTTATTTTTCTGAGAAGCCTTCATACTATTTCCACAGTGGCTGCACCAATTTACATCCTCACTAAAATAGAGCATAAGGCTTCTTTTTACCCCACATCCTTGACAATACTTGTTATCTCTTATTTTGGTAATTGTGATTATAACAGGTGTCAGGTGGTGTTTCACTGTGGTTTGATTTACTGTCCTCTAATGGTCAGTGATGGTAGGCAAATTTATATGTGCCCATTTGCCCTTTGTCTTCTGCATAGAAATGTCCATTCAGGCTCTATGCTGATGTTTTAATCAGATTTTCTTTTCTATTGAATTGTATGAGTTTCTTATATATTTTGCATATTAATCACTTATCAGATATATAATTTGCAAATATTTTCACCAATTCTGTGGGTTGCTTTTTCATTAAGTTGATGGTTTCCTTTGCTGTACAATCTTTAGTTTGACATAGTCCCATTGTTTGTTTTACTTTTGGAGACAAAAAGAAAATCACTGCCAATACTGGTGCCAAGGAAATTACTACCTATGTTTTCCTCTAGCAGTTTTAAGTTTCAGGTCTTACATTCAAGTGTTCATTTGATTTTTGAATTATTTTTTGTGTATGATATAAAATAGAGGTTGAGTTTCATTCTTTTGCATGAGGCTGACCAGTTTTCCCAACACCAGTTATTGAAGAGATTATCCTTTCCCGATTATATATTCTTGATTCCTTTATTGCAAATTAATGGACCACATATGCATGGGCTCTGTTCAATTTCATTTTACTGTGTTTCTGTTTTGTGTGCCAATACCATACTGTTTTGATTACTATAGATTTGTAGGTTGAAATCAGGACGTGTGATGCCTCTACTTTGTTCCTTTCTCAAGATTGCTTTCTTTACTTGAAATCTTTGTGGTCCCATAGAAAGTTTAGGATCTTAGACGAAAAGCTTGCATTTTTATTTCTTCATTATGAAGTTGACTATGGTCTTGCCATATATGGTATTTATCATGTTCTGATACAATTCTTCTACATAACCTTTTGTTGAGTTTTTTTTATTTAATCATGAATGGGTGTTGAATTTTGTCAAATGGCTTTTCTGCCTCTATTAGATGATCATATGTTTTTTCTTTCAATGTAGCCTGTTATATTGATTGATTTAAATATGTTGAAACTTCCTTTCATTTAGTGGATAAATTCTACAAGGCCATGCTGAGTGACTTCTTTAATGTGTTTTTTAATTAGGCTTACTTGTATTTTGTTGAGCATTTTTTCATTTATGTTCATAAGGGATATTGGGCAATCATTTTATGCCCCAATAAAATGTACATGGTGTACTTGTAACGTCCTTGCTTGGTTTTAGTATCAGCGTAATGCTGCTTTCATTTAGGGTGATTGGAGTGTCCCCTACTCTTCCATTTCTGGAATAATTTGAGAAGGAATGCTGTTAATTTATCTTTAAATGTTTCGTAGAATTCACTACTGACTGTAAGGTCCTCACCTATTGTTTGCTGAGAGGTTTTGATTACTGATTCAATCTCCTTACTAGCAACTGGTCTGTTTAGATATTCTAGTTCTTCATGATAGATTCATTCTTGATAGGTGTACAATGCTAGATTTTTGTCCATTTCGTCTCAGTTGTCCTATTTGTTGGCACATAATTTTTTTATATTGAAATAGAGTTGGCATGCAATTGTATATTGGTTTCAATTGTACAACACAGTGGATAAACAGTTAACCATATTATTAAATCCTCACTTCCACTAGTGTGGTTACTGTCAACATAGGAAGATGTTACAGAGTTATTGACTATCTTCTCCATGGTGTACTACTATCCCCATGACCAACTTACACTATGATTGAAAATTTTTTGTGCCCCTTTATCACCTCACCCTCTCTACCCATGCACCACAATCCTTCCCCCATAGTAACCACCAGTCACTTTTCATTGTCTATGAATCTAAGGATAATCTAAGGATATTTTGTTCATTTTTTGTTTTGTTTTTAGATACTACAAACAATTCAGCTCATAATTTGTATTTCTCTACCTAGCTTCCTCATTTAGCATGACACTATCTAGGCCTATTCATGCTGTTACAAATGGAAGGATTATTTTTATAGCTGAATAATATTCCATTTTGTATATTTACCACTTCTTCTCTACCCATTCATTCATTGATGGACACATTGGTTGTTTCCATAACTTGGCTATTATAAATAATGTGGCAGTAAACATACAAGTGCACTTATCTTTTTGAATATGGGATTTTTTCTTCAGGTAAATTCCTAAAAGTATTTCTATTTTTAGTTTTATGAGAAACCTCCATACTGCTTTCCACAGCAGTTACACCAATTTGAATTCTCACCAACAGCTTTCACAGAAAAAAAAAGGTTTCCCCTTTCTCCACATCCTCGCCAACACTTATCATTTCTTGCCTCTTGGATAGTGGCCATTCTGAATGCTGTGAGGTGACACCTTCTTGCTGTTTTGAGGTATATTTCCCTGATTATTAGCAATTTGGAGCATCTTTTCATGTGCCTGTTGGCCATCTGTATGTCTTTTTTGAAAAACTGATCAGGTCCTCCACTCATTATTTAATCAGGTTATTTGGTTTTATGGTGTTGAGTCATGGGTTCTTTATATATTTTGGTTGTAAACTCCTTATCAAATAAATCATTTATGCACATATTCTCCCATATGGCAGGATGCCTTTTTCTTCTGTTAATGGTGTCCTTTGCTGTACAGAGCATTTTAGCTTGATGTAGACCCACATGTTCATTTTTTATTTACTTTTGTTTGCCTGAGGAGACATGTCCAGAAAAAAAAATTATGCATCCTAACTAATGCTGAAGCTGAAGAGATTTTTGCCTACGTTTTCTTCTAAGAGCTTTCATCATACTGGGACTGCCAAATAACTCATGACTAGAGATTTTGGGTTTTATCTTTCTGTTTATCTCATATACATTAAGTGTAACTGGGAATCTGACCCTAATTTCACTCATCTTTGTGGATTCTCATTTGAAAACAGCTATGTATTTTTTATTCAAAATTCCTCTTTCTTAGAAATCTTGCTCACAACTGCCTGTGTCCCTACATACCTCTACATCATATCAAGGGGGAAAAAAGCCATCAGCATCAAAGCCTGCTTCAGTCAAATTTTTTTTTGTCCTTATTGGAGCAACGGAATTTTTTCTGTTGGCTGTGATGTGCTATAACTGCTATGTGGCCGTCTGCAAATCCCTGCATTATGTGACCATCATGAACAGCAGATTCTGCAGGAACCTCATCCTCTGTTTCTGGATATCTGACTCACTGATTTTTCTTCCAACCTTGGTTTGAGCCTTAATCTGGAATTCTGTGACTCTACTATTGACCATTTTTTCTGTGATGCTTCTCCAAATCTGAAGAATTCCTTCTCAGATAAATGGTTCATAGCACAGCTGTTTATACTTTGTGCCGTGTTGACCTTAATAATGACCCTTGTGTGTGTGGTTTTGTCCTACATATGCATATTAGGATGATTCTAAGATTACTATCTGACAGGCAAAAGAAAAAAGCCTTTTCCACCGGTTTTTCCCATATGATTGTGGTTTCCAACACCTATGGCAACTGTATTGTTATTTATATCAAGCCTTCAACTAAGGATAAAATTACCATTAATAAGGTAGTTTCACTGCTCATTTCATCTGTTGCCCCTTTGTTGAACCCCTTCATTTATACCCTGAGAAATAAGTAAAGCAGTCTTTCCATGATAGTCTCAAAAGACCTGCCTTTCATTCAAAGAAGTACTAGAACTACATACTGGGAATTCAACTTAAAATAAATGATATATCAAAGGAATATAGATGGAGATTGAAGTCATGAGAATGACACATTGTACAGGCATGAGAGTTCAGAAGAATGTCTAAGAAAGAATGCTGAAGTCCCCAGCATTACATAAACTAGCATTTCTCTGTTTCCATGTAACTGCTGACCCTTTCTATCTCTTCCTAATTTGCAACCCAAGCAACTCTTCTTGAACTAGTCATATAATCATTAGTTAGTCCTGTATGTGGAAAGCATTCTGGACATGTCACTTGCTCCCTTCCCTTGCTACAGAGGCTCTTTTGATGAATTTTCCCTTTTTTAGAGAAGTTCATTGATTTTCAAGAAATAAAAAGTTGCCTTTACCTTCAATTCAGCCTTGTCAAGGCTTTCCTCAGATTAAATCACATGAGAATTTGAACAAAATGAGAATACAATATTTCTTGCCCCTCCTTAACAATGTATAAAAATGACAAAAAGAAATTGGCAAAAGCACAGTAATAAAATAGATTTTACAAATTAGCCTTTAAAGAGTACTGAAAGGATTCCTTCTCTAACTAACTTTTCAAAGAAAAGCCAAATAGAAGTCACAAATCATTGGCTTAAAGTTACTGGATTGCTGTTACAACAATGATGAACAGAGGTCCCAAGTTTCTATAAAGGGTCCATCTGTTGAAGGGTGAAATGATCGTATGTAGCTACTTTTGCCCTTATATTCATTTTGAGATTCATGGTTCTGGTGGTTAAAGATGGTTTCAAAATCTTCATTGTCAGTTCTCCATCAAAGGACGCAATTTCTTTCCTCTCACTTTTAAATTGGCCAGGCCTCCAACTTGTTTTGATCATGAGAGAGTTGATATGAAGTTGCTTGATTTAGACTGATTAGTCAACAATGGCTTCAACTATAGTGGCCTTTGAAATTAACTGTAATTTTTTTGGCATTTCACACCATACACCTTTGACATTTGTGCACCTCTTGTCACAAAGCCATCCAGCAATGGCTGATAATCAAAATATTTTATAGACATTACATATATCCAAGTGGTCATAACTGATACTGCTGAATGTATTTTGGAGCTAGACATTTTAAGTATGTGCATTATTCCTACCCCAATATGGAACAATTCATCTTGTAAACAGAGACATAAATTTATGGTATCAAAACAAACAGCACAGTACTGTAAAGGTGTTTTCCTTATGATTTTAATAACAATATTATCTTTTATTTAGATTGTTTTATTGTAAGAATACAATACATGACATAAAATCAAACAAAAATACAAAATATGTATTCATTGACAGCTAATGTTATTGGTAAGGCTATTAGTTAACTTTTGGGGCATCAGAAATTATGCATGGATTTTTGACTTCATGGGGTGCTGATGTCCCTAACCCCCATATTGTGAATGGCAGCTGCATTCCATGTATTTAAAAATTAAGAGGAGACAAGGGACATATAAAGACCCAAATTGACCTTAGAGCAATGAAAACTGCAACATGTGAAATAAAGAATACAATGGATGGATTTTATTGAAAATTACAGTTTTTAGAAGAAAACATTGTAAACTTGAAGGCATACTCATACAAATTTCCAAATGAAACAGAAAGAAAACAGCATTTTTGAAAAATGGGTTTCTGTGAGCTGTGTAACAACTCTGAATGTCCTAAAATATATGTAATGGAGTCCATTGGGGAATTGATTAAGAGCAGAAAATATATTTAAAGAAATAATGGTTGAAAATGTCCAAATTTGATTAAAGCTATAAAACCACACAAAGAATTTAATGAACACTGAGGAAGAGAACAAAGAAAACTCCACCAAGGCATATCACAAACAAATTTGGATCTGCAGACAAAAAATAAAGAAAACCCAAAATGATAAGTATGTGGTAAATAACATTAAGTGTTTAACTTAAATGTTTAATGGAGTTAAACTAGAAACAATCACAAAAAGACATGTGAGAAATCTTTAAATATTTCTAAAGTAAGGGACACATTTCCAGATGACATATGGGTCAAAGAAATATGTCACAAGAAAATAAGAAAGTATTTTGAACAGAATGAAAGTGAAAATACAACATAATAAAGTTTGTGGGATGCACCTAAAATACAACTCCTTGGATAATTTATACCATTAAGTTATCATACCAGAAATGAAGAAATATTTAAAATCCATGACATAAGCTTTCACTTTAAGAAAATCAAATCAAACACTGATGAAACGACAAAAGCCCTCTAAAGACACAAATTACCACAGTTTAACCAAGAAGTAGATAGTTTGAAGAAGCCTGTCATTCTTAAAATAACTCATTTTTAAAAACCATCCCATAATATTTATACCAAGTTTCCATGGTAAATAAATACCAGTATTTCCTATGTCTTAACACACAATGTACAATTAGAAACTAAATATGAGATAGCACAGTTTATTGCTTAATAAAAGTATACAGAATAATCCCCCCCAAAAAAACCATCCCACCCCAAAATTCCAGGTCTATATGGATTCACTGGTGATGCTACTGAATTTTTAAGGGAGAAATAACAGCAACTCTGCACAACCCTCCCAGAAAACAGATTATGAGGGAATATTCATTTTATGAGGCAAGAATTACTGCTATAGCAAATCAAATAGACACTATAAGAAAAGGATATTACAGACCAATGTCCTTTATGAATATAGGTGATAAAATCATTTGTAAATTAAAACAAACCAAATCTAGTAATATGTGTAAGTGAAATACATTATAGCTGCATACAGAAATCAGTCAGTAAATGTCACCACATAAACAGATTAAGAATGAAAAAGCTATTTTCTTAATACATATATAGAAACAGCATCTGACAAAAGCAACACATTCCTTTACAAACTCTCAGAAAACTAGGATCAGATTTTTTTCATATTTGGGTTCCATTTTCTTTTACAAGAATATAACGCGGAAAGAATAAAACAGGAAAAGAGTGATTGATTACATCATTTATATCTAGGAAACCAGCTCTGGTTGTCAGCATTAAATAAACATGTAAACAGGGAGGAGTTCCTGATAGGATTTAAGAGCTGAGATAGAGTGACGTGGTGTAAAAATTTGCTCCTTCAATGTGAAATTGCTCACACCTACACATAAAATTAAGTTCCACGAAATTCTGAATATTTTCATTGGTTCAAGCTGGGCAAAGTGAAAAGTCACAATCAGTTTCAGTAATATTTGAGTAATGTTTATGAACTAGAGCCCAAGAGTGACCTTAGGTATTCATTGCAGTAACTCCAACTCAAAACACCTGACACGATGTTCCCTTTTTTGCATTCCCTTTTGCCAAGTAGATGAACAAGAGGAGAATATCTCATTACGTAAAACAAATATTGAAGATTGTCTTTTATTGGCCAACTGAATTTCCATTATTGGTCCTATTGAGATGCACTTGGTTCATGAAGTGGGCAGGATGTTATTTTGAATCTTTACAGTATTTTTAACTTTCTCCATCATCATCCACAACAATAAGATTCATAAACAAACTCTTCTTGCTAAGGATTCACAACTCAGGTGGAGTGATCAACCCAACTACTAAGTACATATAGACACCCAATATGTGCATGTTTGAATTGGCAGAAGAGAAGCTAAAGAATGTTTTGAGTTTTGTTGGTGTTTTTAGAAATTTAAAATAAACTAATAAGAAAGGCTTTGGAGACTAGAACCCTATTTCTCCTGAATATTTTTGAAGTACAAAAAAACTTATGCTTATACTATGACCATGACTTTGTAGGAACAATTGAAGATATGAAAGATACATGTGAACAACTGGATGATGCTTAATAAACATAGACAGTTAGACAGTAGTTATGTACTGTGAGAGAACAAACCTTTATTTTCACAATTACAGAACACGAAAGGATAAAAAGATTGTTTTTACCATTTGATGCAAAGAATTCCAATTATTCAGTCCAAGATCTTTCATGACAATTACTTGATTCTACATCTCTCCCTCTTCAATATCATTTTATTCATACCATATATGTATTTTATCTTCAGTAGTTTACACTAATCAAATGACCTCCTTGAACGATTATCTTTTTTGATGTTTTGACCAATCCTCCTAATCTATAACATTCTTCTTTTTTCAATTGAGGTCAAACTAGTAATAACACTATATGCATTTAAATTTACAATATTATTATTCAACATCTGCATACAGAAGAAGTTGATCACAACCAAAATTGTAGTAATCATCCACCACTGTATATTTGACTCCCTCCACCCATTTTGGTGGCCCCCCAACTACCATTGTTCTTAAATCAAGGGATAATGGGGAACTTATCAAACCAATGTCTCTATATTCTGGCTTGCTCTTCTTGAGTGTATGTCTAAATACCACCAGAGACAATGCCAATAGAAGACATCCAGTATTTAGAAATATTGTTATGTTTCTTCTGTTGTCATCGTATTTCAGCATGCATGCAGTGTACTCACATAATTTCCAGAAATGCCAATAGAAACATTTTTTATGGATAAATTTGTGCAAAAGAAATAATATACTTATCTTCACTGATATTGAAGCTGCTCTATTAACACCTTCTATTCATTCTTGAAGTGGACATTTTATAATGAGGAAGTCCTCTGAAGTGCAAACTTTTAGATCACTTTCCAAAAATTTAGTAAAGAATCTTGAATTGCTACAGCAGAGGTGAATAATAGACACTGAATTATTCCCAATAAATGAGAAATTGTCTCTGGGCATTTATATTCCATATGATGAGAAGACTATTAGCCAGAGTTTGAACTTCATTTATTTGCATTTCCTTTTTATGAATTTGAGGATCTTGGGACTCTACTATCTGGAACATTCATTTATTGAGGAGACCACTCTAAAAAATATAAACTTAAAGGAAGGAGACAGAAATACCTTGATTTTGGCTTTTGGATTGTAAGGCGAAAATGTTTTTAGTGTAAAATTATGTTGATAAACCTACAGAATCGGAAGAAATCATTTATTTGCAAAAGTCATGAATGCTGCTCATATTCATATTTAAATTTCATTTAACTCAGTCACAAAAAACACAAATAGTCTCTTAATTCTTTGTAAGAATTATAATCCGTCTTGCTGTGTCTTTGAAGGCATCTTTCACTTGTTTGTTTCGAAGTGTATAAATGAATGGATTAAGCAGAGGGCCATGGACATAGTGAGCACAGACACCACTTTAATAGCTACTCCTTCCTTTGCTGAAGGCTTGATGTAGATTAAGATGCAGCTGCCATAGCTGATAGAAACCACAACCATGTGGGACGAGCAGGTGAAAAAGGCCTTTTTCCTTTGCTGGGCAGAAGGGAATCTGAGAATGGTCTTGATGATGTATGTGTAGGAGAGGATGACACATACCAAGGTGACAGTGAGCATCAGCACAGCAAAATTCAAGGCAATTCTCTCTATTAATGCTGTGTCTGAGCAGGTTATCTTTAAAACAGGAGATGTATCACAGCCCAAATGATCAAACACATTCAAGTCGCAGAATTCCAGCTGGAGGCCCAACCCAAGGGGTGTGAGAATGATTAACAGGCCTGAAAACCAACAGCAGAGAACAAGTGTAGTGCAGACTCTGTTGTTCATGATGGTCATGTAATGCAGGGGCTTACAAATGGCCACATAGCGGTCATAGGACATGGCGGTACGAAGAAAAAATTCTGTTTTTGCAAAGAGGACAACAAAAAATAACTGAGTGGCACAAGCACTATAGGTAACTGTATTATCTCCAGATATCATAGCGTACAGGAATCTGGGGATACATGCAGTGGTGAATGAGACTTCTAAGAAAGAGAAATTTTGGAGAAAAAAAATACATGGGAGTTTTAAGATGGGAATCCAAAAATGTGAGGGAGATAATGATGAGGTTCCCAGCCACACTCAGTAGGTAAGTGATAAACAAAAACACAAGAAGCAAGACTTGTAGTTTTGGGTCATCTGTCAATACCAGAAGGATGAATATGGCTATTGCTGTGTGATTCCTCATCACTGCCTTGTGCTAAGTAAAGGGTGATTCCACCTTAAGAGCGAAGTGTGGCAAGAAGCTAGCACTGGAACCTGGATGCAAACACCTGGCAAGCAGCTCACATGCACTTCCTTCCTTTCCTTATTAGCCAATTGTTAATAGCAGTGCCTCTGACATCTTACTGGTAGGCAGATACAGGAAATATCTAAGATGGATCTTATGATTATAATTCGGTGACTAGAAAGAACATTTACAAAAATGTCAAGTAAAAGCAAAACAAAACATAAATCATATGTGCAATTTGTAGTTTCTCAGGATTATTGTCTTGTGGTACAGATCTTATTGGCTTTAGCCTGGAGGAAATTAGGTCATTTTTAAGGTTTTCTTCTCACTTCCTCATCTTTCCTTGCTTTTGCACATGGTACTGAAATGCTCCGTTTTCAAAATCAGGAAGGATCTCTTAATATCAGTTTTTGTGTGTTTTACAATAATTTTTAGAACAGTTTTAGGATGAAAGCAAAATTTGAGCATATGCTATCGAGATTTCTCATATCCCTCCTGTCCACATATGTGCAGCCTACCCCTGCTGTCAACACTCTCACCAAAGTAGCTCATTTGCTAAAATTGATGGTCCCACATGGAGACATCAAAGCCCACAGTTTACATTATGGCTCACTCTCGGTGTTGTCTGTCCTATGGGCTTGCAAGAATGTTTCATTAGTATTTCATCTTGATAATTTTAGATTGTTATGGTGAATTTTAACAGCAGCACATTCATTTAATGTGTTAGTTCTGCTCTTTACACTTAAGATTATATCTAAACAAGGAGACAAAATGTTTAAGATACAAAGATACATCTTTGTTTCTTCACTGTATACCTAGACAAATGGAGGTATTTCTCAGCAAGTTTGGGGATTGCTTAGGCAGAAAGTTTCCTGAACTGGTATAAAGAAAGCTTTTCGGGAACTTGAATATCAGCCAGATTGAGTCCTGCTGTGGTCTCTTCTGGGGTGTGGGCAGAGCCCAGAGGGAAGGATCTGTTGTGTTTGCTTTCTCCACCCCGTGTTCAACCCTGCGCTCTTTGCAGTACAACTGTCAGAATCTGCCCAGGGTATATTTTAACAAACTCGTATTTGAGCAGTATCTGTTGTTCCTCTCCTCAAATCATCTTTCCCCACAAATTTACCAGCCAGCTCCCTGACCCCACTGCTCACACTGAATTTTGGAATACATAACTTGCCCAAGCAACATCCAGAAACAAGTGCACACATGTGAAGCAATCCTTGTAAATACATTTTAATGTATTCTGCCTTCCTCACTGACCTTTCTCATTGACATTCCCAGGAATTTTAAGTATTCCTCAGGAATTCCACCAGATATGTCATGAGGAAATTCCCCTCATCTTCATGTCCAAGCTTACCCTCACTGACATTCATATTTTAAGCAGCTGCTCTCAGGTATCCATCCAGTAAAAGAAGATCTGGTTAATGCATTCTCACTGGTGTTATACACTGTTAATAATAAATATATCAGCCTGTAATAGGTTTTTGTTTTATTTGGGGGAATAACTGCTGGTTAAATGAGAAAATTTAGGCATAATTCAAGGGTTTTATGGAAACACTACACAGTTCATAGGAGTGAAAAAATTAATTTCTTAAGTGATCCAACAATTTCCCCAATTGTACCCAATATGTGTTCTGAATAGAGAACCAAAGATACATTAGGTTACTTTTCTTTCCTATTGCTTAAGTAAGCAATCTACATTCATTCATTCTAAGAATACTTAATAAGCATCTATTATTTAGGGAATATAATATCAGATACTGGAGATCTGACCAGTAGCAAGTTGCTACTTAAGGAGCTCTCAGGCTACCATTGGGAGAAAGTATGTCATCTTAATGCATACACAGTGACATTGGAGTGCAAGACAACAGTGGAAATGAAACTTTGGATTGGGGGCAATTGCTCTTCGTTATATTGGTAGCTATTCATATTTTCCTATGTTCACTCAGTTTTCTGGGTTTTTTACTTCCCACTAAAGTTGCCACAGTCATCTGTCACCATTAGCTGAGTGAGCAAGGGCATTGCTCGGAGTTCCCAGACATGAAATTGGAACAGAAAAACCCTCCCTGGGCTCACAGGAGAAATGTTTACTGCAGAGATAGCATCTTGCCATGTAGTTGCCAGGAGAAGTATCTCATGTGCCAAACTAAATGACAGGTCAGGTTTGTTTTTGCATTCCTAATTCCTCCCTGCTTCTCTCCTTTGCACTATAGAAGTTTCAATCCTTGTCCTGGCTACTGACATTGTAACTCCAGCTCTCCCTCTCCTAGAAGTTCCAGGATCTAAAATTATCCTCTGCTTTTCTTATTAAAACTTAAATTCTTCTCCGTTGAGAGTACAGTGATGAATTCAGTCACATTTTAATTTAAATGATCATTAATTTAATGTTTATAAGGCCTAACTGTTAACCTTCAGTGTCACTGTGCTTTAATTCTTGAAGCTTTTTCTAAAGATACAACTCCTAGTGAGGCAGTAGAGCCTTTGGGGCAGATCTTTTGGATATAAGACTGCTCTTTTCCAGCCTGTACATGCAATCACACCAGCGTTATCTGTTATATTGGGACCATTTCCCTGGGATGCTGAGAGTTATTCATTTATTTTGAATTTGGATCAATTAAAGTTTGAAACAATTTCACTAAGTAAATAATAACATTTAACACCTTCCTCCCAGAAACATTATTTTCAGTTAATGTTCACAGGCAGACCTTGATGACAACCTGTGCAGGACTGCCTCCTCTCACTGTCCCTGGGGGGCTAGTAAGTGATTGAAATTCAGTTTTTTCTTTTATCAACCTCCTATTTAATAATGAAAAAATATATTTGAGACACACTGACCTTACTCATGTTTGGCAACAAACCTCATTCAGTCTTCATGTGGGACAGAGGCTGCCCATGGACTGGATAGCTGAGATTTAAAAAGAGTAAAGTCCTCAATAACTGATGGAGAATAAGGTGAGGTTCCCTGTAAGGTGATTTATAGTATTGGTATTACTTGATATCTGTGACATTAGTGGATATTACTGGGGGGGCAGTGCCTTTCCCAACACCTTTTGTTTTTCTACCTCCCAAGTACTTATGGCCTCAACTCTCAGCTGTGACTGTCTCTTTAAAAGGCAAAAGTGACACGGCAGACATTTCTAATTTCATATTCCTGCAGAATAACAACCTATCAGAAATGGCTCTGGAACACTTTTCTGCAGTATCAATAATAATGAAATGAATTCCAGAATTTAAAACTGCCTATAGTGACCCACTGCCTGAAACCCCATCTGTCTCCAACCTGTCTCACTCCCACACAATGGACACACACACAAACGTGCTCACAGGCAAGTCTGACCATTGAAAGACCTCTCCTAGGTTTTCACAGCTCCTGATAAAATGAGCCCAGTCTCAGTCTCCTCTTCCCACACTGAGTTTATCAATGCATCCAATACTAGTTTTCCCAGTTACTCTGTTAATTCAAAGGAGAAAAGAGAGTTGCAGAGATTAGGTTTCTCTCTAGTTTTGTCAGAAGGGTGCATCTGATCTTCCTTGGCAGGGAGACAGGCTGCCCTGCAAATTCTATAAGAGCATAATTTCTTATATCTGAATATTCTGCTACCAGTGCACAGAAAACATGTGAATGAACAACAAAATAGTCCTCAGTGATCCAGTTTCAAAAGTTACTAATGAATTGGTGGCAGTCTTATCAACCATGTAAAAACACATGTAGCAATGAGAACAATGTCCTCAGAGACACTGAGTGTGGTCAAATGTCATCTAAATTGTTTGGATTTCTTTGTTGAATCTCTATGTTTATCCTAGAATTATGCGCTCTGTTTGGCACCATATATATGATATATTATTTATCTCTCACATAAATCTTAGGTAAAGTCAAGAACAAAACTATCCTCCTTTTGCCAAGGAGGAAACTGAGGAGCAGAGAAATGATGGACAGAAAGCCCTGCCTGATGTGGTGCATGTTTTGAACTAATTTTCATCTGAATAAAAAATCCCATTTCTTCCCCAATACTAACCTAGCTCCTTGTCTCTATATTTAAGACACTGACCTGTATCAAAATGTCTAACTCTTCTAGTTCTACCTGACCTTCATTTTCATCCTCTCTCCTTCTACCTATGGCTTTCTAGGTAGGCAATGAACCAATGTACTTTCAGTATTTGAAGCAAAGGAGAGTTTTGCATCTGAAGCAGTGGATAAACAATTGCCTGGTGCCAGGACATGTTTATTGTTTTGCTATGGCCAATTACTGCACAGTGAACTCAAACAAACCTTTTTTTCACTATCTTTGCTTTCATTTCTGGACATTTTCACTCTTGCTGTTCATGCTGATCCTTCGTGACAAATACTGGAACCGATGTGTGTGTCTCTGCTGTCGCTTTACTCAGTCCACTTACTACTCCTCTGCTGAGGTTTCTCACGCTGACTGGCCAACTCACATCACCTCTCTCTGTCATCCCACAGTTGGCAGACTCATTGAAAATTTTCCCAGGCAGGGAAAGTACACTGGAAAAAAAGGAGGTATTTCTCTATATTTAGAGTAAATATTTGAAGAACATCCTGACAGGCTGTGGTAGGGACTAGTAATTTCCTGTCTTGTGTTCTTCTTCCCTTATCCATAGTAACTGAACCCCAACTTTACGCAGAGTGCAACGTGCCCAGATAAAATACTACCCAGTCACCCTTTTAGCTGGCATGGCTGTGTGACTAAGATAATGACCAATGAGGCACATTACAATGATTTAAATCTATTATTGCAATAGAGCCCTAAATTTCCCTACAAATGCTGCTTTAGCTGCAGTCTGCAAATTTTGATATTTGTCTTCTAATAATGGGTGTTTCTAGGAAAATTTATTGATTTCTAATTTAATTCCATTTGGCCAGGTAACATACTTTGTATAACTTAAATTATTTAAAATTTGACAAGGCTTGTTTTAGAGCCCTGATTATTGTCTAAATTGGTAAATATTATCTGTGAACCTAGAAAAATTCTGCTCTTTTTGTTGCTGCTCTTGGAATATCCTATAAATATCAGATTATGTTGATAGACAGTGGTAAGTATTTTTTACTTAATGAATTTCTGGATAATGATTCAATCAAGTACAGAGACTGGTGTATTGAAATTTCTGGCTATAATTAAGGGTTTTTCTTTTTCCCCTTTCAGTTTTTGCTTCATATATTTTAAAGCTCTTTATTACATACATAAAGATTTAGGATAGTTATCATTTGACAAAAAATAAACCATTTGTCATTGCAAAATGACACTTTTTATTACATTTATTCTTTGCTCTAATCTACTTTTTCTGATGTGAACATCGCCATTCCAACTTCTTTTGATTAATGTTATGTATATTTTTTCCATTTTATCCTTCCCATTTCTGCATTTATATTGAAAGTTGCTTTCTTATTGGCAGCAAAGAGTTGCCTTTCTCTCTCAACCTGACAATCTCTGCTTTTAAGTTTGGTGTTGAAATCGTTTATATTTGATATGATATATAGTTGGCTTAGAACCTAATGTATTATTTGTTTTATTATTCTCATTTTTGTTTCTTTTTTCCCCTTTTTCTGCTTTCTTTGGGGTTGATTCCTTTTGTTGGTGTTTTTTGCTACAAAACTGTCATGTTATTTTTTTTATTTCTTTATACTATACACATTAAACTTATTTTCATCTACCTTCAACTGAAAATATGTCACTTCATATATAATTAAAAACCATATACATAAAACTTCTATCCTTCCCCACCTGGCCTTTATGCTGTTATCTTCATACATTTAACTTTTATGTATGTTCTGAGATACATAAAATAGTGTGAAAATTGTAATATTTGTACCTTTCCAGTGGGAATATAAAGTGGTGTAACTACTGTTGAAAACATAGAGATTCCTTAAAACATTAAACATGGAATTACCATATTTTCCAACAGTACCACTTCTGGGTATATACTAAAAAAATTGTAAGCAGAGACTTGAACCCATATTTGTATACTAATATTCATAGAATTATTCACAATAGCCAGAAGATGGAAACACCGAAATGTCCATTGACAAATGGATAGATAATGTGGTAAACAAATAAAAGGGAATATCATTTGACCTTAAAAAGAAATGGGATTCTGATGTATGCTACAGCACTGATGAAGACCTAATGTTAAGTGAAATAAACCAGATACAAAGTAAAATACTGTATGAATCCAGTATGTAGAATAGTCCAATTCATAGAGACAGAAAGCACGATGGTGGTTGGCAGAGGCTGAGGGAAGAATGGGGTGCTGTTTAATGGGCACAGAGTAAGTTTGGGAAGATGGAACGTCTGGAGATAGATGGTGGTAATGATTGCACATTAATGTGAATGTTCTTTCTGCCTCTGAACTGTTCACTTAAATATAGTAAAAATGGTAAATATTATGTATATTTTACCACAATAAAAAAATTTTAAATACAAGACAGCAAAACACTCCACAAAATATTTTATTTTGGCCTTAAACAGTCAATGAAAATTTTGATTTATTTAAATATGAGAAAAAAACCTTACCTATTTACCCAGGTTATCTGTCTTGGGCTCTTGATTCCTTTGGTGGGTGCATGTTTCTATCTGGTAGTAATCCAAGAGACTTCTTTTAACACTTCTTGTAGGGCTGGTCTGCTGGTGATGAATTCTTTTAAGTTTTCTGTTTCTGAAGTCTTTATCTCACCTTTAATTTAAAAAATATTTTGCTGGTCATACCATTCTAAGTTGTCATTCCCTTCCTGTACTTTCAAGATGTCATTGCATAGACTGGCTTTCATTGTTTCTGCCAAGGAGTATACTGTCATTCTTATAATTTCTTCTTTTTATGTAATAAGATTTTATTCTTTAGCATCATTTATGATTTCCTCTTCATAAAGAGTTTTAAGCAACTTTTAAAAATTGTTGGGCCTTCAAGTTTGTTGTGGTTACAGCCTGTTAAGCATGTCTGACCACAGGATTTATATCTTCTGCCTTTTGAAATTTACCATGTTTTGAAATATTTTCACTCATTTCTTCATATACATTTTTTATCACTCCTGTCTTCTTTCTTTGAGGTGACCCTTAATACACAATATATTAGGCCTTTTGAATTTGCCTTACAGTTCCCGGATGCTTTGTTAAAAATTTTTAAAGTTTTTTCTTATGTTTTATAAAGAGAATTATTACTGCTATTTCTTCTAGTTAACTAAATGCTTATTCTGGAATATCTGATATTAACACTATTTAATATGTATTTTTCTCATAGGGTATAGTTTTCATTTCTATGAGTTTGATTTGTATCTTTCTAATAATTTTCATATATTTAATATGTTCAATATTTTATAATTCTTTCAAGTGCCATTTTAAGACTGCTTTTCTTTTATTAAAGTATCACTAAAATACAGTCTTATGTTGGTTTCAAATGTACAACACTATGACTTAACCCGAATTATTACATCCTGACCCCCTCTAGTGCGGGTACTATCAATGTAGATGTTACAGAATAATTAACTGTGTTCTTCATGCTGTATACTACCATTCCCGTGACCAAATTATATTGTGATTGTGAATTAGTGTGCCTCTTTATCCCTTTCAACCTCCCCTCTGACCCACCCCAACCTCTACTCCTTGGTAACTACTAGTCATTTCTTGGGGTCTATGAGTCTACTGCTATTTTGTTCCTTTTGTTTGTTTTGGATTTGTTTTGTTTTTATACTCAACAAATAAGTGAAAAATGTGGTATTTGTCTTTCTTTGCCTGGTTTATTTCACTGAGCATAATACCCTCTGGATCCATCCATGTTGTTGCAAATGGGAGGATTTTTTTTCTTTTTATGCCTGAATAATATCCCATTGTGTATATGTGCCACATCTTCTTTATCCATTCGTCTTCCGATGGACACTTAAGTTGCTTACATATCTTGACTATTTTGAATAATGTAGTGATAAACATGGGAGTGCATATGTCTTTTCAAATCAGGAATTTTGTTTTCTTCAGATGAATTCCTAAGAGTGTATTTACTTGGTAAAAAGGTATTTGTATTTTTAGTTTATTGAGGAACGTCCATATTGCTTTCCACAACAGCTACACCAATTTACATTCCCACCAACAGTGTAGGAGGGCTCTCATTTTTCCACTTCCTCACCCGCATTTGTTATTTCTTATCTTTTGAATAGTGGCTATTAAGATTCCTTTTTTTAAAACAGTATTATTCTTAGCTATATTATATTTAGTTTTATGATTTGTGCCATTTTGGGGTCTATTGACTGTTCTCATTATAGGTTGTATTTTCCTGTTTTTTTGCACATCTGGTGAATTTTCATTATGACAGGCACTATGAGTCTACCTTCTTGAAGGTTGGATGTATTTCTGTCCCTGTAAAATTTCTTTAGGCTTGTTCTGGCATCATTTACATCGCTTGGAAACAGTTGAGTATGATGTTTGCTATGTATTTGTGTTTATGTGAGCAATTTATCATATTAGAGTTCTCTTTTTTGTTTTTTAAAGGGTTATTATAAATACATGTGGAATTTTATCAAACATTTTAAAATCTATTGAGAGAATCATAGGATTTTTATTCATATTCTCTAATGTGATAAAATTACATTAATTAATTTTCAAATCGCAAACCAGCTTTGGATCTCAGGAATTAAAAAACGTTTATCTTGGCTTACCATACTTTCTGTATATCACTGGAATTATTTTGCTAACATTCTGTTTGGGACTTTTGTGTGTTTGATCACAAGTGAGATTATTCTGAAATATTCCTTTCTTGTAATGTCTGACAGGGTTTTTTGAAAAACAGCTTTATTAAGATAATTCATATGCCATACATTTTACCCAATTAACGTGTATGATTCAATGGTTTTTAGTATATTTACGCATATGTGCCACCATCACTATAGTCAACTTTAGAATATTTTCATCATGACAAAAGAGGCTCCCATTTTAGCTTTTAACCACAACATATCTCCACTTCTAGCCCTTAAGAAATTACTAATATACTTTCTGTCTTTATAGATTTCCCTTTCCTGACATTTCAAATGAATGGAATCATATGATATTTGGTCTTCGTGACAGGCTTCTATCAATTAGCACAATGTTTTCAAAACTCATCCAAGTCAGAGCATGCATCAGTACTTAATTTTCATGAACTATAACATTCACCAGAGTAGTAAACATAATCACTCATGTAGAGATTGTCACACTGAATAAAATACAAGGCACAAGTATATGCTGTATTATGATCCCTTTGAAATATAAATGCATATAAACATATCACACTTAATTGATAAATTCATCCATCCATGGACATTTGGGTGTTTTCTACATTTTGGCTTTTATGAATAATGCTGCTATAAACACTTGTAAATTTGTTTTTGTGTGGATATGTGTTTTCATTTTTGTTGGGTATCTATTTAGGAATGGAATTGCTGTGAGAAGAGTCATATGATAACTCTATGTTTAGTCATTTGAGTAAATGCTAGACTTTTTTCCAAAGTGGCTGCACCATTTTACATTCCCACCAGCTCTGTATGAGCATTCCTAGTTCCCCACAACTTTATCAGCACTTGTTATCTGACTTTTTTTTCTAGCCATCTAGGGGTAAAATTGCAATATTTCCAGAATCTCTTGCCTGACTCTAGTGTATCTGCATATTAATAGGTGTTTCCAAGGGTAGAGAAAGGTAGTGTATTTACATATCAAGAGGTAATTACAAGGGCTTGCCAGGGGTTATCTGGACCAAAGAGGTTGGGTGAAGTTCTCTTCTGTTGCAGCCTGGTCAGAAGAGAGATGGGAGGACTGCTTCTAAGAAATAAACAGGTTTCTTAACTTTACTTCCCCTTTGAATGATTTTGGTTTTAGAGGTATTTTGTCCCGGGATTTCCCCCTGAATTTACACCATCCTAGTGTGTATGAAGTGGTATCTCATTGCCATTTTCATTTGCATTTCCACGATTCTTAATGATACTCAACAGTTTTTCTTGTGTCTACTGGTCATTTGTTTATATTTCTTAAACAGAAAGATATAATTATTAGGTGTAATGTACTTTAAGCCACATATGTTTATCATGTACACTGATAAATATGTGCCTTAGTGAATTTTCACACAGTGAATGTATCCACGTAAAAACAGTCAGAATAATACATTTTTACTAAAAAATCCCTTTCATACCAAAGAATATTTATCTGTCCAAAGGTGACAGGAATCTTGATTTTTACAGTTGCAATAATTATTAACTTTTCTTGATCTTTATATAAGTGGAATCATAGAATGTCTGCTTTTTTTATCCAAATTTATATTTGTGAGCTTATGCATGTTTTATTTAGTTATAGTTTGACCCTTTCATTACATGAATATATAAAAATTTATTCTTTTTCCTACTCGATATCATTAAGGTTATTCCAGTTTGGGCATATTATAAATGGTTCTATTGAGCACATTTTTGTACACTTCAGTTGATTGATATATATATAATATATAAATGTATATTCCTTTTGCTTCACTGTTGTATACTTAAGAGTGACATTATTGTATCATAGGTGCATGTTTTGTGATAATAAGTGCCAGAAACAGATCTCCTAAGTCATGGTACTAATTAATACTCTCACACTAATAGTATAGAAAAATTCTAAGTCCAAATCCTCAGTAACACGTGATATTCTCTTTTTCATTTTAGACATTGTAGTGATTATTAAACAGTGGGAAAATAGGAAGCAAACAAAAGGATAAATGTGACTCCAATGTGCAGAGATTTTCATATTAGATGAAGTACAAGGCCAAACTATATGTTATACTAGGCATCCCTTTGAAATATAAATGTACAGATATGTTAAAAGTGTAAGGCTGAAATCAGATAAATACCTAATCAAATGGAAGATTTCAAAATCCCTTTTCCTAGAATTGACAGAGAGAGAATTAGAAAGGACATAGAAGGCTGGAATGGCACTAACAATCACCTTGTCCCAAATTATCTTTAAGGACTGCACCACCAAACAGAAGCAGAACACACATTCTTCCTAACTGCATATGGACAATTCACCAACATAATCTGTATTCTGGACCATAACAATAATTTGACAAATTTAAAAGAATTGAAATGCAAGAATATTCACTCACTGAAATTCAATGAGCACTAGAAAGAATTAATGTTTGTTATGATTCCATACTATTTCTTCTTTTGGATTATTGAATTTTACTACATAAAAAACCTTTTAGTGTCTACCCTATTGGTTAGAATATTGGTTGTTCAGGAGTATTTTGTTTAATTTCCATATATTTGTGCATTTTCCAATTTTTCTTCTGGTATTAATTTCTAGTTTCATGGCATTGTGGGTCAGAAAAGATACTTGATATGGTTTCAGTTTTCTTAAATTTAAGACTTGTAGCCTAACATGAGATCTACCCTAGAGAATGTGCTGTACATGCCTGAAAGGACATGTATTCTGCTGCTATTGGGGGGAATGTTCTGTATATTCCTGTTAGATCCATTTGGACTATAGTATTTTCCTCTGTTTCCTTATTGAATTTCTGCCTGGATGTTTTATCATTGTTGAATCTGGGGTACTGAAGTCTCCTAATATTTTTGTATTTTTCTCTATTTTTCCCTTCTGTTAATATTTGCTTTATACATTTAGGTACTGTGATATTGAGTGTATATATATTTATAGTCATTAAATCTTCATGATGAATTTTTATTGAGATATAATTTATACAGTACTTTGTGTAAGTTTAAGGCCTACAATGTGTTAATTAGATACATTATATATTGCAATATGACTACCATGATAGCTTTATTTACCATCTCTATCATATCACATAATTATCATTTTTTGTGGTGAGAACCTTTAAAATTAGTCTCTTAGCAGCTTTGAAATATATAATAAAATATTGTTGATTATAACCAGTATGCTGTGCATTAGAGCTCCAGAACTTATTCATCTTCTAATTGCAAGTTTATACCTTTTAAAAACATCCCCCCACTTCCCCCACCACCATCATCTGGTAACCACCATTCCACTCTCAGTTTCTATGAGAACTGATTCTCATAGAAACTTTTTTAGATTGCACACATCAGGCATCTCAGACAGTATTTGTCTTTCTCTGATGTATCTCACTTAGCATAATGCCTTCAAGGTTTATGCATGTTATCACAAATGGCAGACTTTCCTTCTTTCCTGCAGTGTAATAATATTCCATTGAATGTATGTACCACATCATCTTCTTTCATTCATCTGTTGCTAGACAATTAGGTGTGTTCCTATTTTAGCTATTGTGATTAATGCTGCAATAACCATGGGTGTGCATGTATCTTTCCAGAACCTGTTTTTCTTAGTATATATATATATATATATAAGAGTGGATTGATGGTTCATGATGAAGTTCTGTTTTTAATTTTCTGAGCACCATCCATACCATTTTCTGTAATGGCTGACCAATTTATGTTCCCACTGATGGTGTGGAGGGGTTCCTTCTTGGCTTTCTTACCAACATTTCTTTTTTTTCTTTTCTTTTTTTTTGATGACAGCTTTTCTAACAGGTGGGAGGTGACAGCTCACTGTGGTTTTGACTTGTATATGCCTGATGATTTATGAGGTTGATCATCTCATATATATCTTTCAGCCATGTAGATGTCTTCTTTTAAAAATGTCTATTTAGTTCATCTGCCCACTATTTAATCAAGGTTTTTGTCATTGTTATTGAGTTGTATGTGTTTCTTCTGTATTTTGGAATTTTTGAGGATCACCCAATATTGGTATTATGGTAAGGTTTATCTGGTATGGTTTGCAAAAATATTCTCCTGTTCAGTAGGCTGCCTTTTCAGTTTGTTGATGGTTTCCTTTTGTGCAAAATTTTTAGTTTGATGTGTTCCGCTTATTGATTTTTGCTTTTGTCACTTGTTTTTGTCTCATAACCAAAATATTACTCCTAAGGTTTATGTAAAGGAGGTTCTTCCATACATTGTCTTCCAGGTATTTTATAGTTGCAAGTCTTCTGTTTAAGCCTTTAATCCATTTCCAGTTAATTTTCATGAGCTATGTGAGACAGGCGTCCAATTCCATTTTTCTCTATGTGGTTATTCAGTTTTCCCATCTCTGTTATTGAAAAGATTCATTTCTCATTGAGAGTTCTTGAATTCCTTGTCAAATAATGTATGTGGAGGTTTATTTCTGGGCTGTGCATTCTATTCCATTGATCTGTTTGTCTTGTTATGCCAAGACCACAGTGCTTTGTAGTATAGTTTGAAATCAGGAAATGTGATACCTCCAGCGTTGATACCTTTTCTGATTGTTCCCCTGGCTGGTTCATAGAAAACTATTATGGTTTAATATTGAAATAGTTCATCTTTGTTAAACATTAATAAATGGTGACAAATATTCATTATTGAATATTAAATGTTTAATAATAAATGCTTTATTAAATATTAAAAAAATAATAAATAATCAAAAATAATTTGAAAAGTAGCATCATTAATTAAAAAAACATAATGTATGAAGTGTATGAAAAATATGAGGCCTGTTCAAAAAAACATAAATTTCTTTGTGAAATGTAACATGAGAATCTATGTAAGGAAAATAGCCTAAACATAAATAAAACCCAACAAATAAGTGGTAAAATATTTGCAACATACATAATGATTAAGTTGTTAATATATAATAAAAATTAATGCTTAGTTCTAGAAAATATTGTAAGAAGAAAAAGATATTTGTACAAAAACATTCTGCATCATAGCTGAAGGTAGATTTAAAAAACATGAATTTATACTAAAATTATAGAATCATCAGGAGAGGATTAAAGATGGTGGTGTGAGAGGTGAGACACAGGCTTCCTCATAAAACCACATATAATATGAAAATATAATTATTAAAACTACTTCTGAAAGCGCAACAGGAAAGAGGACTGCACAAGACTGCATACACCTGGAGAAAAGGGGAGACCTCACAGAACAGGGTAATGTACAAAGCTGTGGCCTGGCAGGACCCAAGCTCTTCCCCCATCCAAGCTCATGGGCAGGAGGAAGAGAAATGGAGCTGGGAGGGAGTGAAAGCTTGGGAATGATGAATTCCTAACTCTGGAGATCTGCTCTGGGAGCACAAACATACATTTCATGGTGCTTGCATGGTACTCTCATGAGTAGGGCACTGGAAAACTAAGGCAGACAGAATTCCTGGAGACAATGAGATGCCAGTCGGTTGTGGAAAGCAGGGATCAATATCTGGCTGTCTGGCACAAAAGAAAAGCAGGCAGTCTGAGAGACTTCCTAACAAGGAAGACCTTAGCAAGAGGGCTGCTAAAGGGGCAAGGATTGCAGAGCTTACAGCTCAGGAGAAAGGACAAGTAGACAAAATTGTCAGGGGGCACTCTGCCCAGAAGTTTGGGAGATTTCATGTTCTTTTGGTGCTCCAGCCTCCTGGCTGGCTACAGAGCTCAAAGGACCACCTCTGTGATATGCAGCCTACTGTGCTTTCTCCTGGCCAGCAGCACATGGCTGGCAAACCACCAAACCCTATCCAGTGTTAGGCCAGCCAGAGGGAAGATCTGTCTACAGCAACAACAAACACAAAGCATAGAGGCTTATACCTGTGTGCTTGGCCAACTGGTTGAGGCAAAGGAGTCAGGCATAGCAGCAGGGAAGCAGGAAACAGCTCTTTCCTGCCCCCCAGGCATTAATACCAAACCCTGTAACCTAGGACATTGCTTCAGGGGCTGAGCAGCTCCAGAGAGTAGAGCTTCTGGGTACTAGAGGGGAACATATACAAACATGAAATGCAAAAGAGACAGGGTTCAAAGTAAAACTATTAATACAACTCCAGAGAAAGACTTAAATGACATGGACCTCATGACTCAACCTGAAAGGGAGTTCAAAATAAAAATCATTAACAAGCTCACAGAGGTAAGGAAACACAAAATTACATTCCATTCCTTAACATTTCATTCCTTTCTACAAAATTCTATTCCATTCTGCAACATTCCATTGCATTCCACATCATTCCATTCCATTCTGTAACATTCCATTCATTTCCACAACACGACATTCCATTCCATAACTTTCAGTTCCATTCAGACGCGTTATTCCTGTTCTGTTACCTAACATTCCATACCATTCATTAAAATTTGGTCCTATTAATCCACATTCCACTTCACAGCATAACATTCCATTGGATTACACAACATTCCTTTCCAATTCATTCTATTTCTTATTGTTGCATAAGATACCATTCCAATCCAAAAAATTCAATTCCACTCCTTAACCTTCCATTCCTTTCCCCAACATTCTATTCCTTTCCACAACATTCCATTGCATTGAACAGCATTCCATTCAATTCCTTTCCCCAACATTCTATTCCTTTCCACTACATTCCATTGCATTCCAAATCATTCCATTCCATTCCATAACATTCAGTTCAATTCTGCAACATTCCATTATATTCCATAACATTTGATTGCATTCCAACACAGTATTCCCGTTCTGTTACCTAACCTTCCATTCCATTCATTAAAACTCTTTTCTATTTATCAACATTCCACTTCATAGCATAACATTCATTCGATTACACAACATCCCATTCAACTGCAAACATTGTATCTCATTCCGTTGCATAAGATACCACCCAACGCACAAAATTCCATTCCATTCCTTAAACTTCCATTCCTTTCCCCAATGTTCGACTCCTTTCCATAACATTCCATTGCAATCCACAGCATTCCATTCCATTCCAAACATTCCATTCAATTACACAACATTCCATTCCTTTCCAAAACATTTGATTCCCTTCAAACACATTATTCTCATTATGTTATATAACATTCCATTGAATTCATTAAAATTCACTTCTATTAAGCAACATTCCACTTCATACCATAACATTCCAATCGAATATACAACATTCTATTCTATTTCAAATACTGTATTTCATTCTATTGCATATGATTACATTCCAATCAATAAAATTCCATTCCACTCCTTACCTTCCATGCCTTTCTCCCAACGTTCCATTCCTTTCCACAACATTCCATTGCATTCAATTCCATAACATTCGTATCGATTCCAACACATTATTTCCAATCTGTTACATAACAATACACTCCATTCAGTAAAATTCAGTTCTATTAAGGAACATTTCACTTCATACGATACATTCCATTCAGTTCCACAACAATCCATTCCATTCCATAACATTCGATTCCGTTCCAACACATTTTCCACATTCTGGTACAAAACATTCCATACCATTCTGTAAAATTTGTTTCTACTAATCAACATTCCCCTTCATACCATGACATTCCATTCGATTACACAACATTCCATTCCATTTCAACCATTCTATTTCATTCTACCGCATAGGATTCCATTCCAATCCACAAAATCCCATTCCATTCCTTAACCTCCCATTCCCTTCCCCAACGTCTATTCCTTTCCACAACATGCCATTGCATTCCACAGCATTCCATTTCGTTTTTCAACATTCCATTCAATTCCACAACATTCAATTCCATTGCATAACATTGATTCCATTCCAAAACATTATTCCCGTTCTGCTGCATAACATTCCTTTACATTCATTAAATTTGGTTCTATTAATCAACATTCCAGTTCATAGCATAAAATTTCATTCGATTACATAACATTCCTTTCCAATTCAAACATTCTATTTCATTCTGTTGCCTAAGATTCCATTCCAATTAAAAAATTCTATTCCATTCCTTAACTTTTCATTCCTTTCCCCAACATTCTATTCCATTCCACAATACATTG